>CALNHX010000568.1:0-315581 GCA_940337035.1 Agriotes lineatus
AACGTCGTTTTCAATAGCGTTCGGCTCATGTTATAATAAATATTTAGTGGTTGTGGAAGAAATAATTAAGAATACTATTTTATGGCATCTAATATATATTTGAAGTTTTTAGGGCCTGGTTTTTATTTTAGACTTTAGAACAGTCAATAGTTGTAATACAAAAAGAAGAGAATTGATGCTATTTGAATTTTCACAAATACGTACATAGGCTACATATTCTATGAATTTATAGGTTAAGGATAAATCAAGCACTTACTGTCATCATACATCAAGAATTTAAAGGAAAGGAATCAATGCTATTAGATATATTGGTGAGCATTATGGCAGCTCCTTATTTTGTTTATGAAATCACCTTTGTCGGGAGCAGGTATAGCATGCAACAACAATGATTGAAATCTAATGCATTACCCCACTTGCACATAAATGACAAACAAGATGCTATATGCACTAATGCGGTGCAGGTAAGTAACGTGGTTTCTAATGCATGTTCTTAAGATACATTGCTGTCTTTTTGGGAATTTAAACGTTTTTATCGTTATCAGGAAAGCGTAGCCACAACCTTTATATTATTTACTTTCTAGTCTTCTACCTATAATAGGTTCTTTAAAGGAAATTCAACTTATTTTTAGCACCAGTTGTTCTACTTTATGATTTAAATTGCAATCCTGGTATTCATCCTGAAAATTGTGCTTTTCCAAATTTGCTACCCAAACAGTTCATTTAAAAAACCGCAACTTACTCACTGACCTTTAACAGCTAATTTAGAGAAGACCACACGTGTGGGTCAGTGTAAGTAATTTTTATTTTTTATTGAAAATCATCATTCCATATAGCTGTTATCATCTATTACAAAAAAATATTACGCGCGAATTAACCTTACAATATACTCACATATTGCATTAAACGACTAATCATTATACAACTGCACGCATTTGCTACAGAAACAGATACAGTCTGACTTTGAAAACATGAATTAATAGTAGTTTGTATACCAAGGCACTGGAGTATAACTTTTTATCACGAATGTGGATTTAGTTGCCGAGGCCCGTAGGGCCAAGGCAAATAAACCACATGAGGGATAAAAAGGAACTTCAGTGCCGAGGTGTACACTATGTTTTATTTGAAATCGAGAAATCGTGAAATTACAACATTTTAACCAATTTTGTAGGTTATGTTAGCTCCATTGACGTTTATCTATCGCCTCGCCACCTACAAAAAAGTTGTAAAACAATGGATTACTTCACTGCCGATTTCTCGTATTTTAATGACGATTTCGGCGTACTTCACTGCCGATTTCAAATAAACATCTTTTAGGTATATTTTTATTTTTCATCGAAAAATTTGAATTCGTACCTATTTTAGACAATGACGTTCACTATTGCATACATCTGTCAAACAATGTCATTTAACCAATGATCGAACTCGCTTTTTAACTTTCAACCAATCAAAAACGACTTGCGTCGATAAGGTGTTACATAACAACTTATCGGTAAGTTGTTATACGGATTGGGCCAGTTATGGTTACCAACCTGCTGACTACCGTAAGATAAGGCACGTCCGCGCGATATCAGCACTTAAAGATTATAAATACTTACATCTGTTTTAGCTAGGTATCTTGTCTTTTTGTACGCTCGCTGCTTGCAATAAAGTCCATGTGCGATTTCTGTAGTAGTTTTACTTTTTAAAAACGAATTTTCTTTGGCCCGGACCAAATTTGGAGCAGTCGGTAGTATATCCGAAATCGCTGCATCGAGCATCGATTTTCGTTTTAACTATTGATCAAATAAAAGTTCGGTGTTGAACAATAATTCGAGTGTGTATCGGAAGTGTTGTTCAGCTCCAGCAAAGTCAGTGCAACGAAGACGGAATTCGCACAGAAAGCAACCTGGTGGAGGACAGCATCGCCAACGCCAGTCTTAGTTAAGAAAATCTGGTGGAAGACCACATCGCCGAAACCAGCCATAGGATTAAGAAAACAACCTGGTGACGGACAGCATCGCCAACGCCAGCTAGTTAAGAAATCTGGTAGAGGACCACATCGCCGAAATCAGCTGTAGGATTAAGAAAACAACCTGATGAAGGACAGCATCGCCAACGCCAGCCGTAGAGTTAAGAAACCAGCTTTACAAGGATTGCAGAATAAAAACTACACTAATGTAAGACCTCGTTCCTATTTTTCCAATTTCCTATTTAACACACTCAGTTAGATTGATAATAAATGCAGAGGAAAATATTTAAAGTTGATACGAACGACAAATCGATTTAGTATTTGCCTTATCGCAATCCTACCGACTGCGCCAGTGATATTTTAAGTGCCGAAATTTAAATTAAAAAAACTTTATTTTATTTCGACACTGAGCAGTTATACAATGTTTTTACATAAAGAATGCTGCAGAACAACTGACTTAATTCTAATTACAATCTGTCTACAAGCAAGCAAGCAAGTTGATAAAATAAGGAAATGACACCTCGTAAGATTATCAAAGCGTGCCTGTCCCACGTAACTAGAGGCATTCGATTACCAAAAAGTACAAACATTTCTTTGTTTAATTAGAACTTGGACAGTATTTTGGTTATTTAATTATCCGCAATAACAAAAATTCTATAAATATTAATTATATAAGTATTAATACAGAAAACAAAGAACATACTATAAATGCAAATTTTTAGAATGAAATTTAAAATTGTGAAATCTGGAAATATTTTTATCAAAGTAGAAAACCATTTTGATGTCTGCATAACAATTGACTTAATTCTAATTACAGTCTGTCTATAAGGCCCTGAACACACGGGATTCCGTTTCCCAGATTCGGTATGCGGGATACAGAATCTGAGTCTGTTCAGACACGGCGACTGAATCTCAGACGCGGGCCTTCAGTCACTTGCAGTGCCGTGCTGTTATGGACCTAGCATTGCTGTTCTTTGTTTCTGTCGAATTAGTCTAGAAGTGCTGTATTTGAAGTCAGGGATTGAGCTCTACTAAGCTAATACATTTTTCATTGTCAAATAATGTACATTCTATGATCGTTGTATAGTAAGAAACGCCTTGCTTATTCGATTTAAATAGAAGTTGAAGAAAATCTGCTACGCCTATGACATGATATCATATGTTCTGGCTGGCAAAAGTAGGCGAGTCCAGGCCGTGGTACACGTGGACTCATATCCTCTATATGCTCAATGGTAAATCGGTATCCGAGATACAGAATGTGTCGCCGGCGGCCGATTTTCCTTATCTCTCCATTTCGGCCGCCGGCGACAAATTCTGTATCTCGGATACCGATTTACCATTGGAGCATATAGAGGATATGAGTCCACGTGTACCACGGCCTGGACTCGCCTACTTTTGCCAGCCAGACATATGATATCATATCATAGGCGTAGCAGATTTTCTGCAACTTCTATTTAAATCGAATAAGCAAGGCGTTCCTTACTATACAACGATCATAGAGCGTACATTATTTGACAATGAAAAGTTTATTAGCTTTGTAGAGCCCAATCCCTGACTTTAAATACAGCACTCCTAGACTAATTCGACAGAAACACAGAAAAGCAATGCTAGGTCCATAACAGCACGGCACTGCAAGTGACTGAAGGCCCGCGTCTGAGATTCAGTCGCCGTGTCTGAACAGACTCAGATTCTGTATCCCGCATACCGAATCTGGGAAACGGAATCCGTGTGTTCAGGGCCTAAGCAAGCAAGCAAGTTGATAAGATAAGGAAATGACACCTGGTAAGATTATCAAAGCGTGCCTTATCTGTCCCACGTAACTCCAGTTACATTAGGCGGAAAAAAGCAGCATCTGCCGAAAAATTCCATGTGAGCTGAAATTTTGCACACACCTTTATTTTGACATTACAAATAATGTGTCAAACATCCCCATCGATACCGGGCTTGGATTTTCAGTTATTCAAAGTCAAAGGTTATTATAAAAATAAGTTTTCCCAAAGATCTCGTTTGCCATGGGTCGTATGACCCTTTTAGTTATTATATAATATAAAGGCTAAAAAATTCTCTACAAAAAGCTTATATAGGTTTTTTACGTATAACCCAACCATTCAGTAGCTAACACACTGTTAAGTTTTCCAGCAAGGCGCACAATCCATTATATACCTAGGTATATTCAATACCTGAACCATTACTTTTACAAGCATCAAAAAGTCATGACAATAAAAAATGTAGTTATTAGAGAAAGTATGCTCATATGTAAGGTACTATATTTATATGAGCAAGCTTGTCCGCCTTTTCGAGTTACTGAAAGTGGCGGCAAATTCAAATTCTAGTTACTTTCCCATTAGCATACAGTAAGTCGGAAAAACAACGATCATGTCATTTAATGGTATCCGTCTTAAAAAAGACTGGTTTTTAAACAAATAAAAAGAAAGCAGAAAAAATCGTAACGAAAACACTGTTAACTAGCACCCAGAATATTCACAATTGTCCGGGAATGTTACGCTTTGCGTCCCAGATACACAATGTACTATTTTCGAATTTCTTCCATTTCATTTATTTTAGACAAAAAATATCTCGTGCCGCTACTAACTCTAGACATACTAACAATTCATTGACATATCAACGTCGCATCGTATGGCACAATGTACACAATGTACATGACATGATAGATGACATTCGCGAATTCAACAAGACTTAACACCACTATGAAATACAGTCGCTTTATATACACTAACGTTAACAGTCTGGCCATATATGGTCACGATTCTCATTGGTGCCGCCATTTTATGTCTTGCGTCATTTTGACAATAAGATTTAAATTTCACAAATGTCAAAGTCACATTTATTCAAATAAAATAAGTTGACATTCAAACAAGAAAAATCGTTTGAAATGCGAGTACATAGTTAAAAACTGATCATAGAACTATAATTTATTAACGGTAAGCTGACAAGTTTTAAAGAAATATATCAATTTCAAAAATTTTCTTCAGATATGAGGTATTGCTGTGCAGTCGGATGCAAAAGCAAATCTGAAAAATGTGTGCAACGGAAACTTTCCTTAGGAATAGGGACACACGGGACTTATGGACAAAAAAATTAATAGAGAAAATTGGTACCCGAATGGAAATTCAAGAATTTGTGAAAAGCATTTTGCAGATTGTATGTGTGAAAAGGCACGAGTTGGTGACAAAAAAGACGTAACGATAATGCTGTTCTAACATTATTTACCTTCTCATCGTCTGCTTCGGAGCCTACAGCCAATGAAAAATACCAATGTCTTTATAAACAACTGGTAAAATTTTAAAATAACATTATCCGTTCGAAAAACTGATTTTATCGAAGTTTTAATTTTAGGTATGGAGTCTTGTGCATTTGAATGCAAAAATAGGTATGAACATGGTATTAAGATGAAAAGCTTCACTAGAAATCAAAATGCGGGGCTTGTGGTCAAACAGGTTAATCGAGCATATTAGAATAACATAAAAGGTCAGAATAGAATCTAAATGTAAAAGCATTTTATATAAATAAAATGCATATTGTTGGTGTAAAACGTATTGCAACTTTTACTCAATTAGAAAAGTTTATTATATCCAAAGTTATCGGTGTTCGTTTAAGAATAGCTGTAACCAAAACGAAAAAGCAAAATACACAACGAAGCAAATACAGTTGTACTTCTGTGGCAATGCACAATGTAGGCTATACAAATTAAGTGGGAAGTTATGAAAAGTAATTTTAAGCTTATTAGACTGTATACTCACTGTTTTATTAGTTTTGGGATCACTGTAAGTTCTGTAGATTTGCTATTATTTATGTGAACACTAACTGTAAATAAAGTTTATAATATCTCATCACTTATACTAAGCATTTATTTAATTAAACTATTTTCCAACGCTAACTGCGCCACTGCTTTTGACCCGCCACTGAAGGCGGCCATATTCTGTCTTATGTCATAAGTGACATTTCATATGGCCAGACTGTTGTATATAAAGTGACTGTACTATGAAATAGAGTCCCTGTATATAATAAGGTAAGAGTTAGGACATGTGGAACCAATGTCAAAAACCACTTGATTTGTTATCAGAGTTTTTTCGTTTGTTAACCTTCAGTTTTGTTTGATTTGACAAATAAACATTGTGTGACAAGTGGCATGTCAATAAATTCTTCGATTTGATATTATCATTATTTTTAACATTTATTAGTTACTAATGAAAACATATTACATATTAGCTATGATGAAACTTTAATTGCTTCCAGTGCTTATAAATTCAAGCCAACATAAACACTAAAGTACGAGTAGCAATCACAGTATGATTCGAGAGAACAATCTGTCCAACAAATTTATCAGAAGACACGCAGCATATCTATGCTCTTTCAAATTCATTTTGTCTAGGGTAATTATAGGTACTTGATTAATATAATTTACTTTAATTTTCAAAAATGTAAATACATCCTGTAAAATTCCACTTTTAAATACTAAACACTCCAGTTTTCTATTTAATGTTCAAACGGAAGGATATATGGTAAATGTCGCTTTAATAACCATTGGTTCCACAAGTAAATTTAAGAAGTAACCCTGCCAGAATGAAGCAGTTGATTTTGTGCCAAACAGCATCAATTTGATCCGGATTGAAATCTAAATTTTCTATTTGGTTTCTTTCTCTTGCCAGCTTATTGCTCAAAATGTTTTGGTTTAAATTTTAAAATATTAATCAGCAAAAGCTTAGTATAGTTGAAACTTCGACTTAATACCTTCTTACAATCTTTTGGAGCGCATGGATGTTGTTGCTACAGAAAGTTTGTTAGCAATTGGTCTAGGAGATCTATCTGTACTTAATAAGTTCTTCTTTCAGTATTTATTTCACTGTTGATTTTTTGAGAAACCCTGAAAATAAAATGCCTGATTTGTTCTATTTTTACAATTAAAAACTGAGCAGCCTGTCATAGTGACAGCAAATAAAGTTGGATATTTCGTTATTCAGTTTGAAAAATGAATTGTCAAATTGTGTAAAAACATATACTCCATGAGATTGGATCCAACCAATGAAAAACGGGCATCGCACGTGTCCCAACTCTTAGTTTAATATATACAGGGACTCTACTATGAAATTGTCATCACTTCCATCTACTGCCGTAGCCGAACACCAACATCTGAGTCGAGTGTATTATCAGGTAAAAAATTGGCTTGGAAGTGATTTAAATCCTGAACAGTGGGGCTGGACGATCAATAATGATATTTTGGAGAATGAAGAATATAATGAGATTAATCTTGCTGATCTCATCAAGGAAATTGTTACAGAAGCAAAAGAAAATGATGAGGAAGACGTTAACAAAGAGAGAAAAGAGAACGAAGAGTAACATGCGTAGAGGAAAGTAGAGAACGAAAACGAGGTTGAGCTGTAAAATGTACTTTTTCTACGATCGTGTCAAAATGACAACTTTTTGCATAGTTTCTAGTGTCAAAAGTGACGTTTGTAGCACTCTTAATATTAGCGCCCGAATTACGTCTTTTTCGCATGTTGTCATTGGTGGCGTGTTTTAATACTATATTAAATCACGCTTTGCCGTAAGTTTGAATGTCAACATAACCTAAAATATCTAACTACTAGCGACGTTAAAAGCACTCCACTTCGCGTCACGCCCTTAAACTCCTCTCACGTGCTTTAAAGGCGTACTTATACCTAGTATCATAATATACTATAAAACAAGGAAAAACCTGGAAAACCATGTAAAAGAACGAGCCTTTACCCTACCTATGAGGTGTTGTAGAAACGAATGCACCACTGCCCATTATTCCTCTAAAGTATAGCGTGAAAACGGCTGGTTGCACGTAAAAAAGCTACATGACTTTTTTTTGTAGAACATTTCGTAGTCTTCATTTTTTGTAATAATTGAAAAGTCATACCACCAATAGAAAGCGGGATATTTGCGAAAAACTGATTTCAGTGACCTTTGACCTTGAATAACTGAAAACGTATTGTCAATTTATGTACAAAGGTTTTTGGTAATGGAGTATGTAGAAGAGTGGAGATGCACAACACTTACAATATTGAACTTACTTGATTGTGTGATTCACTCACTAACAACTTTGATTTAAACATATACAAGGTTAAGCAGAATGAAATGTCCATTTTCAAATTTAATTCATTTCATAATACTATATATATTGTCGGTCCCCTTCTTTTACCTTGCGGCGAGGTTGGTGCTAATGAAATATAAATTAAAATCGCTGCAAGGCTTTCGTGATAAATGGAAATTGAAGACTGTTGGCAAAGCGTTTGCGAGAAGTCAATTTAGCTATGAATAAGGAGCGTTGGTCAAATATTCAACGTTCTTTTGTGGTTGAAGCTTATTTTAAAGATAACAATTCTGTTGTAGCTACCCAGCGTTTATTTCGTCTTCACTTACATTTAACTCCACTTTTTATTCGAATAACAATTAAAAAGTGGGTACACAAGTTTCGCAGTACGCAGGGACTATCGCACTACTCTTCCATTTAATGTTATTTCCGCTTCCATGTTTGTCGTAAAGTTCATTACTTGTCCGCGCCGTAGAGGAAATTCGTACTCGGGCTTGCCGTTCCCCATGCCTATGTAACTTTTACCACCGCTATGAACTACTAGTATGTGTAGCGAAACTTCCACGAACGTTCTGAATTTTTATAAAGACTTGTTTGGGATGAGAGTCATAGCGCGATGGGCATTACTCTGTCGTCGTCTGACGCGTTCTGATCGTAACTCTATTGGTACTCCACTTTTGTACTCTGCTTATTGTATTATTTTCGCATCTCGTAGAACGTAGAGCTTGGATAATGCTTATGATTTCGTTGGAATGACCGGTGTGTCCTGCTACCTGAGACGCTAGTTATATGCGCAGACGATCGACTAATGAAGTTGGATCTTTCCAAAGAAAAAACTCAACTTTTTTATTCGTTACTGTTAGTAATCCTCTACCGGTACGGGGCACCCTCGATGCAGGTCTAGTAGGCTGTCTAATGCCAGAGGATGTAGCGAAGGGGTTTACCATTTTCATATACTTCGAGTCGGCGCGGTGTTGCCGTTTATTCTTGTGTGGGGATCGTAGTTTGCGCAATTTGCAGCAGACCGGTTCACTATGTTTTTGTAATTTTCGACGTCTAAATTTGTATAACCCACTGGTTTCATTTTGAACATCAATTCGTAAAATTCAGGAGTGCCTTTGTGTACTAGTTTATTGTCGTGATCTTTAATAACCGTGTCCTGCCTTTCAAATGTAAAATGCCAATTTCCAATTGCAAACTTATCCGCGTCTATGTCCCATCGAACTCCGTAGTGGAGATCGTATTTGCTCTCTGTGTATCGTATCATTCCTTCGATATATGTTAACGCTAAGCCTTGAAACTGTTCCAGGTATTTCCCTAGAATTTTTGGTTCCATCATTTGTTCAATTTCCGCCTCCTCTTGAGCTTCCATCTGTTGTTCCTCATCTGATAGACTCTCTTACATTACTCTGTCTATAAATGTAGTTGTGAATGTAACCAACGTCGAAGTAGACGGTCTTGGAATAGGAATATCTGGAGTTGGCGCTCGTATTGTCATTTCTCAAACAGGGTAGGGCAGACGATGTGGACAGTCGCCGTTTGATGGCTCTCACCATGGGTCCTACCACACCTTCTTGCCGTATTGTTTGACCACTTTCTTGCTTGATACTTGTTAGCAATTCGGTGAGTGGTTGGAAAATTGGCTTAAATTGTTAGACAAGAACCGTCCGCGATTCGGCGATATCTGCTTTTAAAGTTTGATATTTGCGTCTCACAGCTTTTCTCGCTTTAATAAGGTCGAGTACTAATTGTCCAGGTTGCTATTACGCTCGTTATTCGTAGACTACTAAACTACTAAACCTACAAGTTGTTACATGATAATTTAATCACTCTGTATAGTAAAATAACTGTCGAACCCTTTTCTATATCGTTCAGCTTTGATTTCGTTTTCTCTATAGAGAACTAAAAATCCGTGATCTTCGTCCCAACAGTAAGAGCATACATTTTTAAACTTGTAGAATGACATGTCTGTGTTTACATGATCATCGTAAATGCGTTTAAGATTAGTGTAGTCTTGTCGGAATACGATTATAATATTTGTATTATCTCGTACGAGTTGTTTCGAGATTGATGACGTGTTATCGAGTCTGGCGCAGGCTGCGTTGTGATTGGCTACTTCTGCTGGCGTGACAGAGCGTCGCGCGCGAAGCTTGGCTTGGTGTCTGTTTTACGATTGAGTCTCGACCCCCCACACGGGACAGTCGTGTAGCGTGATTTGTGGGCGTCTTCGCGCTTCGGGGTGAAGGCGTCCGATGTTTTGTGCTGTTAGAGTGAATTTTGTGACCTTGTTTAGAAGGACGTTATTTGGCGAGCTGTGCAAGTAAGTGTTTGTGCGTCTGGGTATTTTCTTTCTTTGGTGAGGTCCGTATAGATGGCGTGTGCCGCTCATTAAGAAATTCAGGAGGCCTGTTAGGCTTTGCACTCTGACTTCCAGTCGGAATCCATTCGCTCAAAGCATTGTGCGTTTATTGCTGCATTTCACTTTTGTGTAACTAATTAAACATAGTTGCTAATAACATTTAATCGACGCACTGTGCGTTCATTTCTGCATTTCACCGTTGTATTATCAAATTAAATAGATTTGCTAGTAGCATTTTCTCAAAGCATTATGCGCTCATTTCTATACTTAACCTGTGTGTGTTGCTAAAGTAAACATACTCGTTATTAGCGCTTTCTCAAGCATTGGGAGCTCATTCCTAAATTTACCTGTACATTTTTAGGGGCTCTTGTTAGATAAGGCGTCCCAGCTGGGTTTTAGGTATTTCCTTTTAGGTTTACCCCTTGTATAACTGTAAGTTTGCTGTATTTGTCGACCACGTCGGTGCCGGCGCTGCTGTACATTTCGGCCATGAATTTGGTCTAATAAATTTGTTTACTGTATTTGACTTATGATTATCCCTGGTATGTGTGTATGCTTATTTACAGGGTTATTCCTTCTCATGTCAAGATCGATGTAAGGTGAGCCCTGGGAGCGGTTCGTAAGTGTTAGAGGTAGGTCGACGCGCTTGTCGCTACACTGTTGTCTCCAGAGTCAGCACCTGAGTATTCTACCCGTTTGGCTTTCAGGGTTCGGTTAAGCGTGGGTTATCCCCTATTGAATCTTGTGGGGCCCATTTATTTTGTAACATCCTATACATACCGTCACGCTTTCCCTGTAGCGTACCGTTTCTAGGACTACGCCCATCTCCCTGAGCGTATTTGAGCCGTGACCTTCAGCCTGTTTTGTGCGATTTCCAAGGTAAGTGTGGACGTTTCCCGGACATGTTTAAGTATTTAGCACTCACTCACTAGTGAGTGGCGTTAAAACAATTTGAGACTGTAACACGCCGCTAACGCTAAAGGAGTTATTCTCCTTAAGGCTGAGTATTACGCCGCAGTGATACGGGACAAAATTCCTGAGGAAATACCAGTGCACCACTTTCAAGACGTAACATTGTGTTTCCCCGGTCATCTTTCATTGATTTGATGTTGTTTTGTGGTCTGTTTGCCAGTTTCTTTGTTATTCTGTACACTTCTCTTAGATTCTTCTTTTGCATTGCTTGCTGCGCCTGCTCTGTTAACCTGTCTACCTATCTTCTTTTATCTCTTCTTGCTGTTCGCTTTAATCGTTTATCAATTCTATACAGCTGTTAGGCAATTTTTTTGTCGTTTGGTTTCGTTTCCGGTAGATGCATTTAGCCTGTTCTTCATGTCTCTTATTTCCTTTATGAGTGCCCATGTTTCATCTGAGATCCATGTTTCTTTTTCTTTCTTCTCCTTTCCCAACAGTTGAACCCCTACGTTGTGCAGTTTCTTTTCTTATTCTATACATCTTTCTGTATCGCTTTCGTCTTCATTCCTTTGATATGTTTGTTCCCCTTTTTCCCTGATTGCTTTTCTAAATTCCCGAAATATAAAAGGGCTTTTTAGTTTTTGTAAATTATATTTGTCTCTAGTGGTCTTTGCATATTCTAGTTTTATTGCTCGAAGTTTTATCTGTATTTCACCGACAACCAAGTGGTGATCGCTTACCATGTCTGCCCCTCTTTTGTTGTATTCATCATTAAGAGATTTTCTCCATTTCTTACTTATGGTAATGTGGTCTATTTGATTATTTGTTTTCTGATCAGGAGATACCCATGTTATTTTATGTATAGTCTTGTGGAGAAATAGCGATCTACCTATGCATAAGTCGTTGTTTAGGCAAAATTCTGTGAAAAGTTCTCCGTTTTCATTTCGGTTTCCTATAGCATGTGTGCCCATAATTCATTCTAGCCCTATGTTATCCTCACCTATTTTGGCATTTAGATCTCCCATGACTATCAGGATGTCCCCTTTGAGTTGGTTATTCATAGTAGAGTCCAGTTCGCTGTAAAAACTTTCTTTTACTTCTAAGTCCGAAGTATTTGTGGGGGCGTAGCATTGTATGATAGTGAGGTTTCTGGCTTTTGTAAAGAATCTAGCTTGGATGATTTTGTCGTTTATGGGCTTCCATTTTATCAAACTTCTTTTTGCTTCTTTTGTTAGGAGAATACCTACTCCGCTTGTCCTATCTGTGTCTTCTGGTGTGCCTGAGTAAAATGAATGTTTTGGCATCGTCGGTAGTGATCTCACCTTTTTCCGGCCATCTCACTACGCTGAGGTCTAGAACATGGATCTTGTATCTGTCCATCTCTTTGGAAACTTGGGTAAGCCTGCTTGTTTCTAGTAATGTTCTTATGTTCCATATTCCGAGTCGTGTCCGTGTTTTTAAGCCAAACGTCGTCTTCGGTTTATCAGTCCGGCTGCTACCTGTTGAGGCTTCAAGAATCGCTTGATTTAGGGCTGGCGGGTGATTAGCCCACTGCCCGAGTCTGGTGATGGGGCTACCATCTATAGCCTCCAGACATGCCTCGGCAAGACCGGAGTTTATGGTTATACCGCCAATATTCGGTCGCCAGAGCCTCGTTCGTTATCTAGCAGAGGGTACCACGTGCAACTGAGGTTGACACTTCGGTGGCTAGATGTTGGCGCCACCCCTTAACCCCTCATATTTTTATGTAAGAAATCTAAATTCTTTAAAATTATTTCTTCTTTTATTAATGAAGCCATTGCACGACTATCTATTAATGCTAGATATTCGTTATTATTTAAATTGACTTTCATGAATGGTAAAGTTGAAATTTGAGTTTCTTTCTCATTTTCTTCTAGTAAAAATTTTCCATTATTCTCAAAATTAGTGTTAAAATCCGTGAGGTTTTTAATTAAATTTATTAAAATTGAAGTTTTTTTATCTGAGGATTCTTCATAAACCTCATCTACTTCTATCCGATTTTCGTGCATCGGTCTCTCTTTATTGTAATCTTGACTATATACAGTATTCACATTTTGACCATTGCATTGGGATATCTATTTCTTGTGTCTTCTTGGTTCATTTTCTCCTTATTCTTCTCATCAATCATCGCATTGTATCTTTTTCTGTCATGGTTATCATAATCATTCCTATTCTGGTAGTTCCTTTCATAATTGTAATTGTAATTTCTTTCACTATTATTAAAATTATTCCTATTGTGGTAGCTTCTCCATCTAACAAAGTTCCTATTATAGTTATTTGAATTAAAGTTCCTATCACCTTGTCTGTAATTATTGTAATTGGTTCTGCTAAAATTGAATTTATTTTGTGGTACAGCCTCAAATTCTCTTTTACTATAATTTTGAAAATTTGGACCTTCTTTTCTACTGTTATCCCTACTATTAAAAATTGCCATATCATAATTTCTCACAATTTCGAAGAAATCCTTCATCATTTTGATATTTTGTACTGCAACAGCTCTTGTCATTTCTCCTTCTAAATGTCGGGATAGATGTTGCACTATTTCTTCCTCAGCCAATTTAGGTGTTAAATGCTGTGCTCTATTAAATTTATGTATGACATACATTTCGTGCGTACTACCTTTTTCTAAACACCTTTTCTTTGTCAATTGTGTTCTTACTTGAGCTTGATGTGTGTTGCTTCAGTATTGGTCCATAAACAATTTCCTGAATTCATCATAATTGTTATATTTCAAATTTATGCCAGACATCTGCATGACTTCATAGGGTCATATTAATTATTTATAACCTCTTGTTTTCATCATAAACTGTCTTCATTATGTCATCCATTTTAACTAAATATGTCATAGATTGTTCTCCTATCCTACCCTCGAAAATAGGTAACATATCTGTTTGAACCACCATATAATTAATTCTTTGATTACCATTTACATTTTCAGTTCTATCTTGTATTCTTCTCAACTTCTTTTCTGCCTCCTTAAATTTCGATAATCTTTTTTCTGTCAACAAATTAACATTCCTTTCATTCTCTAGAATTCTCCCTGCATTTCCACTCTGTTTTCTTCTACCTTTCTATCCATTAAATCAACTCTTTCGTCGACACGCTCCGTCTGTGTTCTATCTTTCTTCTATTGTTGACTTCATCCCCTGTAGCTTTCCTTCCAACTCTGCTTTATTTCTGTTTAACCTTTGTCCCATGGTTTGTTTTAAAGTTTCCTCTAGTTGTTTGCTTTTTCCTGCCTTTCCATTCTCACATCATTCTTAACTTTCTCTTTATAATTTTCTAATAATTTTAAGAAAATATTATTGATTTGTAACGGCAATTCTTGTTTAGTTTCAATTTGAACTTTATAGAATTCTTCTTTTAACTGTTTCATTGATTCTTCCATCTTTTTTGCATAGACCTTTTGACCTTGCAATTTCTCTGCAGTATATTGAATGGCTGCCTGTAATCTTACTTTCCTTTCCTCAGCATCCTTCTTACTATCTTGCATTATCTTCTCAGCGGTATTTTGAATTGAAGCCTGCAATCTGCTATCACTTTCCGCGGTCTTCTTCTCATTTTCTATCAGCTTCTCAGCAGTATTCTGTATTGAAACCTGCAATATAGTTTCTCTTTCTGCAACATCCTTGTGTAACCTGCTTTCTCTTTCCTCTGCATCTTTCTTTGATCTGTTTACTCTTTCTTCTACCTTCTTTTCAGTATTATGTAACTTCTTTTTCAACTCTGTTGCATCTTTCTTAATTTCATGCATTGAGTAGAACATCTTTTCTAAATGCCCATGGCGTCTTGTCTGTTCTTGTGCTTGCACTCTTACCTGATCTACTTGTACTCCTACCTCTTGCTGTCCTTCTCTCATTTCTACCACCGCACTACTCGCTACTACTTCCATTTCTTCCTGTTCCTCACCGTTTTCCTCTTCAGTCCTTTTACGTTTACGTGTAATTCGTTTATCTGCCATATTTTAGTTTACATTCTCAATATGTATTTACTTTTATTAAAACCTTTTATTAAAATATAATTCTATGTATTTTGTTCAACAATTATCAATAATTAACCCTATTATCAGCTTTATTGAATTACTATTGCTTGTCCTGTCTTATTATATAGTTTTTTCAATTTAAAAACAAATCAAATATGACATTCTTAATTATGTTTACTTTTACAAACATCACGTTTGGTCAACAATGGTGATTTATCAATTACAATCTTAATTACAATAAGCCCCACGTTGGGCGCCGTTAAATATGCTCTGGCTACCTTTTGTGTGCCTTAAATATGCAAACTTTTAAATATTGATGTTAATTAGGTATTTCAAATTATTAATTGCCCTCCTGGAATAATTATGTCAATTATTTCTTTTTATGATAGCTCATAAAACTCTTACAGAGGTGGGATCTGTTATTTAGTTACTTTATACTGAAAATTTGATCTTCCAATATTTTAAAACCTCATTCAAATCGTAAGTCAACTAAACGTCAAAAATAATTTTCAAATATAAATGACAAATGTCCAATCCTTAGAATGGTACATTATAATATTTAACAACACAGTAAGTTTTTATTTGCTAATCAATTTCACCTTATTAACGTCTTTATTTACTTTCTAGTTAGTATGCTCTAAGAAATTACCCACCTTATATCCTTCTTACACAAGCTCCAAGACAGCAACCTATGTGATACCTGCAGTTCTACCTCTTCAGCATTTCTACTGCAATGCACCTCTCTTCAACAAAAAACTCGCTCCTACTACCCAGCAGCAACAAATCTCGAACTCTAGTCAGCTATCAGCAAACCTGGACCTCCAGCTGCCACAGTCCACTGCTACCTGGTACGCTCCTTCAATCCAAGATGCTACCCATTTGGAAGCTCCACTCAAACACACATATCCTTGCGTAATCCGATCTTACTCCCGTCAAATGTCAAATGTAATTCAAAATAACCAGTACCTATGTCTCTTTAGTATTTTACTTGTATGTTACAATTCTTCGATCCATTAGTTTTGTCGACTATTTAGCAGTAATCTTCTTCAGTTAATTCTTCTTCTTATCCTTGTCCTTTTCAAATTTTATTTTTATAACACCACGCAAATTTTGTTAATATCCACTATTTATCCCAACCATAAATAGAAATAAACAAGGTTATCTTCCATATTATTTTAATGATACCAAATTATTTTATACATGTTTTCAGTTTTTTGTTTTTACTCTCTGAAAGCAATTTCCTTCACTACCCCATATCATTATTGATGCTTATCCTTCAAGGATGAAGACCTTCTTTTAGCTTGTTCTCAAATTAATAATAATCTAAAGACTCTGTTAGAAACATCTAGAAACCATTCTTTAGAAATTAATGCCTCGAAAACTCAAGTAATTTTATTTGGCCTACCTCATCTTAGGCGAGCTGTTTCTCCAGACGTTTCTGTTGTCGTGGACAACCAATCTGTTGCTGTGGTTGATGTCATTAAGAATTTAAGCTTGACTATTGATAAGGATCTTAATTTTTCGGAACACGTTGTACAAATTCTTAAAAAATCTTATGGCTTACTTAAAGCTTTGTATCCCTATAGACATTTTTTATCAGCTAAGACTAAAGCTGTGCTGTGTGATTCACTCGTGCTTTCCCATTTGAGTTACTGTGATGTGGTATTTGGGCCTTGCTTGAGCGTTGTAGATAAAAATAAATTACAACAAGTGCAGCGATCGTGTCTGCGTTACAGCTTTGGAGTGAGAAAGTATGATAGTGTGTCACACAAGCTCAAGAATGTGGGCTGGTTGTCTACTCACAATAGGAGACTGCTTCATGCAGTATGCATGTTCATGAAGATATATCGTGATAGATGTCCTACTTATTTGTATTCAAAAATTGATTTTAGGTCTGTTTCACTTAATGTTAATATCAATATGAATATTCGCCCTACATCTCTAGTCACCATACCTTCCCATGGAACTGAGAAATATAAATCTTGTTGCACTTATCAAATGTCTAAAGTAATTAACTCGCTCAAACCTGAATACTTTTTATTAAGTTTTGTGGAATTCAAGAGAAAATGTAGAATGCATCTCCTTTCTCTGCAAAACATAAGCAGACTCCTTATTCTATTTTCGCTAGTCTGCCGTGATAACATACTCGCAATTTTTTGTGGTCGTTGTAATTTATATGTTTCTAATATTGCGGTAACACACGAAACTCGTTAGGCTGTAAGCCATATAATAACATTTATTTTGCCCAAGGTTAGGTGGTAGAGCAGCGTTTGCTGAACCTCGCCTTGTGATTCATTTTTGTAAATACAAACAAAATTAATAAAGTCATTATTATTATTATTATTATTATATTCTTATTTGGTATTAACCTACTTAATTTTACCTTTATTAGAATTTTACACTTGTCATTGATTCTTAAATCGCATGTTAAATATTTTATTTATTTTTTTACCATTTGTAACCTTCCAATAGCTATGTTTGCGCTCCACCCTTCATATAGTCTGCGGGCCGTGGTAGCAGCGTAAAGTACACAACTGCTTGTCAATGCGAAAGATTGTGGTGCGGCACTGAGCTAGATGTCCTAGTATTTAAAATGTGTTGTATTTGTTTTTAGTTTAATTAAAGGCATTAAAAGTAGTGAAGTGTTTTACTCCAACATCAATTAATGCGATTCCTGGCGATGGAAGCAGCAGATAATACAGTCCACTAATTAAAAGCTCATATTGACCTACGAGCTCGCACAGCTATCTTCCAAATACTAATTTGCCTTATTTCAGACTTATTCAGGGCATCATCAACTATTACAATGGGTTGATATGGGTTGTAATAACATCACAATTTCTTTACCAAATTTTTATTTAAACCACGAGCATAATGTAGCGGTAACATAATATAATATAATCTGTAACCCCTTATACCGTTTACACAGTGTCGGGCGCACCGAGCCGCTGAGGGTATGTGCATTTTAAAATTCGGCGGAGGTACTTGAGGTAGTGGAGCCTATCTAGAACACTACGCCCACTCTCCAGATGGCCACCCAACCAAGTACTGACCAAACCGACTGGCGCTTACTTTTACAAGTGACTTGAGGTGTGCAACACCACTAAGCTGTAAAGATCTTTTCCAATCTGCATACTTGTATGTTGCAACTTTTTATACGTACAATATGCAGAAGCGCTTTCTATTTTAACAACACCAAACCAAATCGTAAACAATAAAAACGAATAAGTTAATCAACCAATTAAACTGCCAACGTAAATAACGTAAATAAGAAAATACACAAAAAAACTAGCAGGAAACTGATAAATATTTGCATCGTAGTCAATGCGATAACTGATGTTACATTGCAGCTTTGAAATTCCCGCTCGTGGGTATACAGCGTTCTGCGAAGAATCTCGAAACTTTACGTATGTCCAGGCCGTATAAAGTGACGTTCGTCACACAATAATTCAGCAGGCCGTGATACGATAAAGTGAAAATGTTTGTTGTATTAAATTACAAGAAAATAGTTCAATAAAAATATCGTATAAAAAATTTATTTAATAATGCGAATAATACGACTTTTCAAATTGGCCCAACAGTAACTGTTTCCATTTTTATGAGCACAATTGTATATGTTGCTAGGCAACACTTTTACGTCCAAGGAACTAAAAGTAAGTTGTACTTGGCCGCCTATAGAGGCAGACACGACTGTAGACACAAAATTCACATGTCGGGAAGCGGGGGAGCGGGGCACCCGGCAGTCTTTTATTGGTGACTAAATAAAGTATGATCTTCTTCTTCTTAAAGTACCGTATCCATCAGTGGATGTTGGCAACAATCGCAGCAAAATCTTCGCGGTTTTGTGTGGCTCGAAATAGTGTGTGAGTGTCCAGATTTGTCCAGTCCTTGATGTTTTTAAGCCATAAACGTTTTCTGCTGCCTATACCTCGTTTTCCTTAATTTTTTTCCTCCATGATCAATTTCAGAAATAGGTACTTTGTATTGCGGAATATGTGGCCCAGGTACGCCACTTTTCTTCGCTTCACTATAGTCAGAAGCTCTCTATCTCTACCATTCGTCTCAAAACCTCATCGTTGGTCATATGGGCAGCCCAGGGTATCCTTAGCATTCTTCTGAAGACCCACTATTTAAATGCTTCCAACCTTATTAAACGTATTGACTTTAAGAGTCCACGTTTCAGCTCCATATAGTAATACGGCATAAATATAACCCTTGACAAAGCGGTATCTAAATTTCAGGCTAAGGCTTTTGTTAATTAGTAATTTTCTCATATTGAGGAATATTTTCATCGCTTGCTCTATTCTGCAGACTATTTTTGTGTCCGGATTTAGATTTTCAGTTATCCAGCTGCCGATGTACTTGAACTTTGGAACATGCTGAATAGGTTTTCCTTATATGAAGAGATTTACTCGTTTCACCAGTGTTTTACTTACAACCACTACCTATGTCTTGCCAATGTTTATTTTCAATGATAGTTCATCTCCTTTAAACGATATTCTGTTCATTAGTCGTTGTAAGGCTTCCGGACTGTCGGCAATTAAAACGGTATCATCCGCATATGGCAGGTTGTTGCTAGTATGATCAAAAATTACTTTCATTTAGCATGGCCATGGAATAGTTCCTAATTAATGATTGCAACTACATTTATTAAATGTCAAACTTAACATTTGATTTTTAAGTGCGATATACTTTGCCTTCACAAATAATTAGGATATATTCTATAGCCATACTAGATGAAAATAATTTTTGATTATACTACATTTAACGAGAAATTAAAGTGAAACGTGAATCACGCGTGGAAATTTTCGCGCACGTTCACTCATGTTCACGGCCCTATTTTCAAATATTACTCACTGTCACAACGAGACCTGGCGTGACCCGACTGTTTTCACGTCACCCACCCATCCCTATACTCTCACCAGCTCCTCCACCCGAAGCTGTTGGCTGATAAGAAAGGGACTACTCAGTCTATTCTATTCTATCCAGAAATTGTAGTTGTCCTTAGTTGTCCATTTCATATATGAATTTTTCGCTAGGAAATTTAGAATTTAACTGATTCAAGAAGTTATCAATACTACATTTAGCAGCACATACCTGAACCAAATCCTTGGAAAATACTTTGCATTATCCTTAAAATCAGGTTCAAATTTCGACATAAAAACTTTGGTAACAAAAAAGGAAAGGCTGTTTCTCATTGCTGTTCTTTCGTGCTGTTCATAGAATTTTCAATCTATTGAAAGCAATTTCCGTAGATGTAATGGGAAGTTAATCTAACAAATTCGTTAATTTTGTTAGAATCCAAATTATTATAAGCAATTATTGCAGATATGTCATGATTTGTAGAACTGGTAGCCTGGAACACTTGGAAACAAAGAACACACATAAATTGAAACTAAAACCTTACTTTCACCAAGTTCCAAATCTTAAATTTTATTTTAAACTCCCACGAGTTTTCGACCGAAAATAGAATCAAGAGAAAATTTGTAAAGATTCGGGGTATAAGACCTATTTATGTATCTAGGAAGCAAATGTATTAATTTCCTCCCGCGTGTAAATTTAACATTAAACACACAAGGGAGATAATAAACCCTTGTTCCAGTGATATATACAGGGTGTTTCCGAAATAAGTACATTATTCTTATTTCGTAATAAAATTCGTCAGTCAACTTTTTTGAGTACTTCTTTAGTTATTAAGTTACAATTGTTAAAAAAGTAGCTTCAAAATTTGCTACCCGCCTATGGATGGGGAAAAATATCACGTGTTTCATGGTAATCGTCAGAGAAACAAATTGAAGGTCCTTACCTAAATACATTTTGGCAACTTTTTAATTTATGACATTTAATGTCAAAAAGGCAAGTAAAAAAAGATCTAATTTACCCAACATTATAAATAGAACAATAAATAATTTTTATAATCATCATAAGTGTTCAAAGTGATCGCCGTTATTGTGTAAGCAGCTATCAATACGTCTACGAAAAGATTCTTCCACTCTCCCTAGCAAAATTTTGTTATTCCAAATTACAGTAGCAGCATTTTCAACTCGTTCTCTTAAATCTTAGATTGTGTTAATCGGAGTCGCATAAACTAAACTTTTCGTAAATTTCCACAAAAAAAAATCACAAGGATTTAAGTCAGGTGACCTGGGGAGTCAACCGACCGGATCATTCCGTCCAATACATCTCTCTGGAAAATTATTGTTGAGCCATTCCCGGACTATTAGTGGATTATGGCATAGAGCACCATCATGCAAATCCCAAATTCTTTCCTTAACTGCAAGCGGTAAATCTTCTAATAGTTCAAATAGTACATTATTTAAAAAAATTTAAATATTCCACTCCATTAACGTCATGGCATGATGTGAGGCCCAATTAGGTGTCTCTTTAAGATTCCGGCCCACACATTCAGAGAAAATTATGTTGCTTGATAGCGTAAGGAGTGTTACGCATATTGAAAATACCATCCCTGGTATATCCTGCTTCATCCGTTGCCAACACATATAATAGAAAATCGCCATGTACGTTAATTCTTCTAACAATCCATTAACAAAACTGCACTCTGCGTGTCAAATCGTCAGGATGTAGAAACTGACTTTTCTAACATGGTATGAATGGAGCTGTTGTTCTCGTAATATTTTCCAAATTGTAGAATGCGCAACACCATATTGTATGGCCAATCTCCGAATACTGATGACAGGTTCAGCTGTCACACTATCCAAAACATCTTCTACTATTTCGGCAACTCGATTAGGACTGTTTGACGTTACCACTGGCCGAAATTAGTATTTCTACACAAAATCGCCACATTTAGATAAATGCATCTCAAAGACGCGAGGATGAAGATAACGCAAATAAATCCCGCTCTGCGCGAGTACTCGACCAGTCGAGATCCACGCATTTCTGGCCAAGTTCCAGCCCAGATTAGGAGGTCCGGTAAGGTATAAAACAAGGTAACGCACGCTGTTAGACACTAGATTCTTGAGACCAGCATTTCCTAAAAATAACCTTAATTCCTGTTGGAGATCAAAGTGATTCGTCGAATTGGCGCCTAGGATCTCTGGCATTACTTTTTGTGAAACCAATCCCGTCTATAGCTTAACGTGTCTCGTCAAATAGGCGCCTGTTAAACTTTGAATATTTTATCTCCTCGAAACCGATACCGTTCATAGCTTAACGTGGCTCTTCGAATAGGCGCCTGCGAAACTTTGAACATTTTTGCTCCTGGAAACCGACCCCGTCCTTAGCTTAACGTGGCTCGTCGAATAGGCGCCTGTGGAGCTTTGAACTTTTTACTCCTCGAAACCGATCCCCAAAAATCATCCCCATAATTCATTAAAAAGCAACGCACCAAGTTCTCCAACATAAAACTAAGAGCTTGACTCACTTGCCGGGTCGCTATTTGATAGCTTCGCGTAGCCGTTCGGGCCCTTGTGACACGATACACCAGGTTGCTAACAAGAATTAAAGAGCTTATTTCTGTTGCGGAGACGCTCTTGGCGAACCCCCAGTAAACCGGTCATATTTTTGCATCACCCCTCCCCAGGTCTAATAAATTACTTGTACAAGTTGAGAACTTCAGTCACTTGTGGGGATGCTGTTTGCCAACCTCGTGAAACCGGTTCCAGTGCCCTGATATCAAAACACAAACTTCCTGAAGCAAGTTTGATCCGTAAATTGAAGTTCGGGTTATGGCTGTAATTGGCACGAAAAGTAACTAAATTTACTGCTACTTCACTTGTAAACAGCTTGCGGGCACTGCAGTTTGTTTTTTGTTACAAGCAAGGCCTGCCCTTGCCCGACATAAAGTTCAAACAAACAAGCCCTGGATAATAACGAATTTAACCCCGTTTTTAGTTTTGACATTTCATCACAATATTAACCTTGTTATTTTCGCTTCTAGAACCGCCGATACGAGAGGGCGCCACGCAGCACGGCGCTCGAATACGAACATCGTTTATAGTCGGATCCATATATATAATACACATATATTGCTAGTAGGGCCGGGAAACGTCAGAAAACATTACGGCGCCGACATAGTCTCACTTAGAGTATAACGCGTCTCGTGCGCATGCGTGAGAATTCGAACTCCGCCTTTAGAAGCGAATTTTAAACTTGACCACTTCCCCATTGGCCGGACGACGCCGCCGCGCTTGCACACAGCTCACCATTATACATTGAAGAGTTGGTTGTCTGTCTCACTTCCTTGGTCATTTTCCCACTAATAGCCGCTAGCAATATAGTAAGTATTAGATATATGGTCGGATCTGCGAAGGCGAGCGAAAGAAAGAGCCAAAGTTGGTTGCCTAACCAGCCAGGAGCCGGCTGGTCGGTTGGGCGAATTATTTCATCATTTATTTATTGTATATTGGAAATCCTATATTTTTAATTTCTAGGTATCATGTACATAGTTAAACAAAATAAATTCTTTATTTTATGTGTACTTAGTCTGTATATTTGAGTTAATGCATTGAACCCTGGCGTTTCTGGCTATCCGACGAGCTAAGTTGCATTTAAGAAAAATGAACATTAATTAATGAGCAATAAGTAACAAGATACAATCGTTCCAACGTTGTCTTCCGCGATCGTACACAGCAGCTTTAAAAGATCCATAATCTCGGAAATGCGTTACACGTACAAATGTACGTACATTGGTAATGGAACGATTGGGAAAACGTAACGTGTAAATTCTCTGAGCTCGAGCAGCGCTTCCCTGCGCTTCTCCGTAGGGTAACACAATGTCTGTGTATTCAATATTTGAAAATCTGGGTATTTTTACTTATAAATTATAGTTAATCACCCAAGTGTTAATTTGACAAAAATGTATTATACCTCATTGGAACAATTGTCGGGGAAACGACTTAATTAGTGAAGACTGCATAAAAGACTCGTTAATTGATGCGAGAGTAAAATGTTAAAAAAACAAAGTTTCCATAAAGTGGCACGTTGAAATTTTGTTGTCCTCGACGAGTTCTATCGCTGGTTGAAATTAATTAATTTATTTGGGTAACGCCCTGTATATGATGTTTTCTTCCAACGCCAGTTTTTAATGCAAAATTTTTAAAGTGTTGCTCTGGAAATTTATTAGATGTGTATCTAGTAACATTAGATTTTTGTGATGACATTTTGTTAAATTTTCAAGTCGACATAGCGTTGCCAAGCTTTGCTGTGCGGAATTAAGTAAAGTTTGCTTCCGCTTGTTGAAAATTGACAGTTTTGTTTTCTAAAACTAGGACGCAAAAGCCTACTTTCTATGCAGAGAGTAAAAAAAGTTTTTTATAGTTGTAGCAACACTATTCGATTTTTTTTTATTTGAAAGACAAACTTAAGGACTTTAGCACATTCTGAACGATTGAAACATTTGATTTCTTAAAGGTGCAAGGTATTCTTGAATATAATAAAAAATATCTTTCGATAAAAAATTCACTTGTTTGTGCTATAGGATTATATTTATTAACGCTTAAAGCGTTAAAGCGATTTAATTAAGAAGTAACAAAGTGTTTTTCGACAAAGACTTAAATTATCTAATATAAAGTCACGCATTGCATAAACTGTAATGCATTTCTAAATTCCCAAATTAGTTCTGGTGTTTCTCAACTCCTAAGTGAGTGATTTTGATATCATTGCATGTACAGATAATACAAGTCTTATCATTAACCTTGATGATATTTTAGTAAAAGTGACTGACAATATTAGAGGTTACATAGACCTGAGATGCGTAGTTTTTTACTAATACCGAATGGTCCCTTTGACTAAGGATAATTTAAAACGCTTGTAGAACAGAAGTGTAGGAGTAATGCGTTTTGTAGAAATGTTCCGTGTAAGAGAGTTTAGAAATGAGTGTACCATTAGGACGGTCACTAAATTTGACATTATGCGATGGTACATCTCGTTTAAGGGAAAAAGCTATGCCGACGAGGCTGGTCTATTTCTTAGTCCCCGAATTCACAGGACCTAGACTTTTGTTTTGTGTGGGGTTTGTTAAAAACAGTCTACACACAGCGTCCCCAGACATGCCTTAATAAGAAAAATAACTACACATTGTGTTTTCGTGTTATGTTTACTTAAACAACAACGATTTTAAATTCTCCCCAATCAGATCACCCGGTTTAATTAAAGAAAATTAGATATGGTGCTAAAGTTACAGCAACTTCAATTTAAGCTGTACCACATTTAAAATGAGCATATTAAACAGAATTTAATTTTATTTTTAAATAATCTAGGTCAAATTTTATTATTACTAAGGTGACTATTTCATTATGATAATAAATATTTCACATATAAAATTAATTATAAAAACGTAAAAGCAAAGAAAAAAGCATGTTCTGCTCAGAATCCTAAGATATTACAGGCAACCAATAAGCAGTTCGTATTTGGATCGTATCTGTAGCAACCGGCCTAGCAACTAAAATTTTCTTGAACACCTGAATTTATGTTTGCCCTATTTACGACCTGTAAAAAGTAGTAAAATCATAAATATAACTATTTTTTGCTTTTAAAAAGGTTGTATTTTTTTACTTCTATTCTGGAGATTCTGGAGATACATCATGGAAATTACAGTGTTAAGTCATATTTAAAACTAATTACTGTCAATTTACTGTGTAATACATTGTTTATAATAGGTATCTCAGAATAGAGGTTAATACATACTATATGTCCATATCGTTTTATAAAAATGCATAGCAAAACAATATATTAGTGACAAATATTAAGAATCATTTCCCAATCTCTGGCAGACCCATAGCAGCAGACTTTTGAACTTAAGCAGACGGGGATTATGTTTATATGGTGATTAGAATTTTTTTATAATTAGAATAAAAAATATTGTGGTTTCAGTTTGTTTTATTTATGTATGCACGTGTTGATCATTCGATCGAATTTCATAAGATGCGTGGTGTCATTCGAAGCTATATTAAATTGTGTTGACTTATTGGGACATTGGTTTTGATTATTTTATTTGCTCCTATGTATATTATTATGAGGTAATTTTTATTTATCTGGCAAACCTGGGCTACTTTTTAATTTCGATATTCAATTTTCGAGTACAATTCTAAAAGCGTTTAAAATAAAAACTAATAGTGGATGTAGTTAACCCGATTTAACCTAATATAACTCTTTTGCAAAACTGAGCATACAATTTACAGAGAAATAAACAGATTGCAAAAACATACCTGTTAGGGCTGAATTTTTAAATCTATTATTCTAAACAGAAATTCAATGTGTTATGTTAGAAAAAACGTATTAATGTGTGATGCTATACGATACCACTTAAAATTAATTTTAAATGCGTAATAACTAATAAAACATGTATCAGGTGTTTTTTTTACAACGTTGTACCAGTGATTCGATACCATCTTTAAATGTTACTTTCGTCACTTCAAGTTCTTTTTATCACGTAGCTTCACATAAAGTGTGATAGTTCGATGACGGATTAACAAAGAGCTTTATTGTAAAATTACAATGAAATCACTGTTTTCGAGTAATGTTTAATATAATAGCTATTTATGATGCGAGTACATAATATCTTAGATTAGTGGGCGACCCTGTTTAAATGTATAAAGATGCAGGCCCACTATAGAGCGTTATGTACGTGTAACATACAAAACTGTATGTACGAATGCTAAAATTGAAAAGGTCGAGTTTATAAATTTGACTTCTGTTTTGGAACAGAAAAAAATTACGTTGCAGTGCCTTGATGGATTTTACACGATGAACACTTACGATAACAAAAAATCTGGTAGATATATTTATTACCATAATAATTTATCACTGATTCTTCATTTACAAACACATTTGTTCAAATATGGCATGTTATGTGCACATTTATTGTAACAGTTACTAATTAGTAACAGTTTACTTTAACATTATTGTACTAGTATCATAAAGTAATAGTTTATGGATTCAAAACTATTTCATACACAAGGCTTTTATGATGCAGTCGAAGATAAAACTTGTTAAACTCCTCAGGCTGAAGTGCAATGATTCTATAACATTGTAAGCCGTCAACAATCCAAAACGGAAATTTTACAAAACAAATTCTTTTTTATAATGAAACCTCGTTTATGTTGAAAATCTATACAAGGTGTATAAACATTGGCGCATAACCTTCAGGTAGAGCGATTCTTTGATTAATTCTGACGCAAAAATCTTAATACTAAAATGTTGGATTGGTCTTCATAAGCCCTCACAAGTGGTAAATAAAAAACATTTTTGTTTCAGGTAAGGTCTCTTCTTTGTTCTAAATCAGTCAAAATGTAAAAAAGGAAAATTATTCAAAATGTAAAATTATGGTTGTATGCAAAATTTCAGAAATATCGAGTTACTTTTATGAAACCGTGTTACCACAAAAGTACTTCATCTAAAGCACACGGTTTCATAAATGTAGCCCGATATTTCTGAAATTTTGCATACAATCATAATTTTACATTTTGAATAACTTTTCTTGATAACATTTTGACGTATTTATGACCGAAAAGGCACTTTACCCGAAAAAAGTGTTTTTATCTACCGCTCGTGAGGGCTTATGAAAACCAATCCAACATTTTAGTATTTAGATTTTCGACTCAGAATTAATCAAAGAATCGCTGTACCTGAAGGCTATGCGACAATTTTTATACACCCTGTATAGATTGGCCAAAATATAATACGTAATTATTTATTAAGAAAAATAATGGAAACGAAAAGCATAAGAATTCTGTCTATAAATAGTTAATTATATTAGTCCCCAACTTATTGATTACAACATATCAATTACATCAAAAGATTTCAGTTAAAATTATTTAATTTGGTGATTCGAAAACAAATGTAAGGATGTATTGGGCTAACTTGGTTTTAAATAGAAGGTTCCTCACAGGTAGTAGATTAACAGATAAGGTTCTTAGCGAAATAATCCGCTTTCGAGATTTCCAATGAAGGCAAAGAGGTGTATCTAAAGTTGCCTAAACATTTTAAATTGAAGGGGCAAAAGAAAATTTATCTTACCCGCTATGGAAATCTATGAGCTCTCCTAAGCCGCCTTAAAAGTAATTTTCAAAAATACAGGGATATACAAATAGAAATAATTAATTACTTTTGCTGATTATTATGAGTTCGCCCTACATATATAATACTCAGAGACCAGGAAAGCAGAACTATTTGAACATTTAATTACGTATAGGATTTTGATGTATTGGCCTTTGTTTTTTTAAATCTGGTTTTATTTGACCTTGGAATTAATGTATTCCTGCATTTATCGTCTTCTGGTTTATTATTCCTTGTATCAACACTGACTGAATTTATATTTTCCAAACCTGGTTTTGTGTTTTTATTTTTGGAGAGCTCAAGTGTTTAAATCATTATTGTAACGGCATTTGTTTTTGATACCTTGCAATAAAGCATATTGAGACGAATTCATTGTCTAATCGTAATTTAACAAGTTTCACAGGCCGAAAACGCCCAGCGGTTAGGCAACTGAGTCTACTAGTATGTCGAATGTAAGATTCCGGCGGCCTGCAGTGTTCTACTTAAATATAGTGTCTTATGTAATCTGCAATTCTTTCCGCCGAAGACATTATTGTCGCTAAATGGCGATACAGTTTGGCGTCGCTTTCGCTTTCCCAAAAAGTCAGGAAGGTGTTAAACACTGTTCGATTTGCCGGTACAAAATCTTTACTCGCCGGGTTCTGTGAACATGGTTGAGATAGATTGATCCATCTGTAGAATGAATAGCTGGATCAGTTGAATGTAGCATAATTGATTTGGTCACATTTTCGACCCTTGTTACGGTATTAAAAGAACTTTACGACACCCACCCAAGGTGAGCATCGCACCACGGAATCAGTCCTGAAAAACTGGCACACTTGCCCTGAAATCGGTTCGAAATAGGCTAATAGGCCACGGCTGGAACGCTCAGGGAGTCGGGCGTGAGTCACACGATACGTTCTGGGCAAGCGTGTTACGGCATAATATATATATAGCGTATGTCGAAATCATGAGGGCGCCACCAAGCCTGTCTTAACCCGGCTAACCGGGCCTGGACGGTTAGACGGGAGCGAAGCACGCAAAATACTCCGCCGATAGGATTACTCAAGAATTGCAAGGTCAAATAACAATTTCGGGATTGCCTTATGCAAGGATTGTAATTAGGTGTCAATCCGACCGCGACTACGCAGCTGTCTCACCCACCTGTACGCTCAAAGCTCCCTCGTTCCGTCGCACAATAATCAGTACAATGAAGGGGGCGCTTATCTGAAACAGAACATGCACAAGTCGAAACAAAACTGTTTGATTCACACAGATGCGTGCATCAAAACCTTCTTGATTATAATTAATCATGTAATTCAAGTCATAACTGTTTTATCTCATTCAAAGGTCGTGGTAAAGTCAAATTTGCATCTTGCCGTATTTGTTTGCCTCTGTTAATGTTGGAAAGGAATTTGTAAGCTTCTCTTAATGGCTTTTAAGCGGATGGATACATTTTCTACTAGAACTTAAGCCGACTTAGCATATTTGGGAATCATGGGTTTATGGATTTCGTTCAATTGCCTCATTGAGAGAGCTTAGCATTAAGGTTTCTTAGAATAAGCATTTTTCCTAAATAACGTGCGACGCTCCGATTGGCTACGCAGGATCGCCTCAGCCAATAGTGTTTGAGCTTGCCCCTCCTTGAATTGGCGAGTTCGGCTCGTTGTAAATTCAGAGTTAGTTAGATTCAGAGCCTCGAGGAAGCAAGTTCAGCTATGCTTTGTGCTAGTTTGCGTTTCGGTCTAACTCCCTGGTAAAGTCGTTTCCAGGTTGTTTTGTGTTACGGTTACGCGCAATTCGCTATTTTCGCGTGGCCAATCCAAGCGTGTCACAACAGTTGAAGCTTTTGTAAAAAACCATCGGTCCATCAGTGACGTTTGTAATCGTTGTTACTCAATATACTCGTGTTTGTTAAGTCTTGTTTCACTCCAACAACTAACTGAACCCAAGTTAGGGTTATTAAGTGGCAGTTCCCGGCAATCCCATTGAACCGGAACTCGCAGTGGATTAATTGGGGGCCCCATTCGTGGAAGCCTCTTATCAAGTTAATCGTACAAAAAACATTGGTCCTTCGAGCCGGATGTGGAAGAAGCTAAAAAACGCGAGTGTACAAGTTTCCAGTAGCTGGTGGATGCAATTGCTCCAACATCGTTTCGTCGGAGAGCGTCAAGAAGCTTCGCCAACACCAGGAAATTCAACCATCGAGAGCTTACACCGAGTCCAGGTCCCACGTCAAGCGGCAGCGATCGGCAGCGGGTTGGTTTTCTGTTCGTCAAGAAGTTACTACGTTCTCAAATCAAAAGTAAGTCCTTTTCCATTACACCTTCGTTTAGTGCTGTTTTTTGCTTGTGTCAGTCATGGTGGAAACTCGTTCAACATCAGCGGTCATGTCGGAAACTCGCACTTTAACCACTCGTTGCAAATTCATAAAAGCCCAAGTAGATCGTTTCAAAACTCTATTTCATAGAATTTCTTCGTCCAGCCCCGTGAAGGCTCACGAGGTCGGCAACTTGTCAGAAGAGTTTAGTTGTTTCCAAAATTTGTTGGATGAGTATAAGAAGTCAATGGAGGGCCTAATGGAGGCCGACGCTGAAAACTTTGATGAACTTTTCAATGAATTTGACTCTTTTATGACTCATTTTAGCGAGATTAGTAGCGCAGTAAAGGAATTCTTATCAAAAAATAAGATCAGTTCGGGTATAAAACCGAATGTAGGTCAAAATTCTTCGCAAAGTGGCCCTTCAGGAGAGCTCGCTGGATTAAGATTACCACCCTTAGATTTGCCTTCCTTTTCGGGGAAATTCGAGAATTGGGTTCAATTTCATGACTCCTTTACGTCGCTTATTCATAACAACGTTAATTTGACCAACGTTCAGAAATTTTACTATTTGATTTCTTCCCTTAAGGCAGAAGCTGCTAGTTCAATCTCGTCGTTAAAAGTTACCAACGATAACTATACCATTGCTTGGGACATTCTAGTCAAGCGATTTGAAAATAAGAAACTGATCGTAAAATCAAACATAAATGCGTTATTCAGTTTAGAGAACGTAAAAAAGGATTCACATTCGTCTGTTCAAAGGCTGCTCGATAGTGTAGTTAGAATTTTGGAAATTTTAAAGGCGTACGGGGAACCCACAGTCGACACCATACTAATACATATCATAGTTTCGAAGCTCAGCTCAGCAATGCAGACTGACTGGGAATTATGCAAACATGCCGGACAATTTCCTACTTTGCGAGAGTTGTTAGATTTTTTAGAGAGCAAAAGTCACTTATTAGGTTCGCTGGAAGCTGCGAAAATAGGTTCGAGTTTGGGAAATCAGGGATCCGAGCAAAAAAGTCATGCACGCGCTCATGTAGCCAGAGAGCAAGGTAATCACTCTTGTGATTTTTGCAAAAATAGTAATCATTCGATTAGCGCTTGCGAATCATTCTCAAAATTGTCGGTAAACGCTCGTATCGAAGAGGCGCGTCGTTTGAAATTATGCAACAATTGTCTCAAGCCCGGACATTTCGTGGTAAAATGCACATCGTCGAGATGCCGCGTATGCAGAAAAAAGCACCATACTTTACTGTGTTTGCGTCCAAAGCGCGACGCGCACGAAAATACTTCGTCGCCGCGTCCTGGACCGCCAAAATCCAGCAGTGACGCACGGGAGGTCGGGGCCGTCTCCCCGAGCGAGGCACCCGTCGCATCCGTTTCAGCAGCTTGTAGCCGTCCTGCAATCGCGGCGCCAGCGCAAGTTTTATTGTCCACGGTTAGCGTATTCGTAGAAGGATCCTCCGGGTCATTTTCCCGGGCAAAAGCTCTTTTGGACCCCGGATCCCAACTTAACTTAGTTAGCGCCGACTTGTGTCAAAATTTGAAAATTGAGAAACGAGGTAATATCACCTCACTGTCGGGTGTTGGTGCCAGGGCTCTGAACGCTGAATTCAGAGCAAACGTTCGAATCCGCTCCCGTAACGGGAAATACGAGGACATTTTGAGCTGTATTGTGTTAGACAAAATTACGGACCCTCTGCCGGCCCTTTCTTTCTCGTTGAGGGATTTGAAGATCCCACCAAACATTGTGCTAGCCGATTCAGATTGTAATACACCGGGAAAGATTGATCTTTTATTAGGCGCGAATGTCTTTTGGCAAGTGCTCTGTCAGGGACAGGTGAAATTGGGCCCAGAGAAGCCATTCTTTACAAAAACTCTTTTTGGTTGGGTTTTAGGCGGAAACATGAACATCGAAAATCGAGCGCTCATGCTTTCAAATAGAGTTCATTTAAGTGTAGCCGGCATCGAGCACGGCATTCAGAGATTTTGGGAAATCGAGGGGGCTTACGGTTCATCAGGCCGACTCTCTGCTGATGACAAATTTTGCGAAGACCATTTTCAATCGACTACGAAACGGGCGTCGTCGGAGCCGCGTAGGTTCATCGTGAGCATACCTTTCAGGAAAGATGCTCCATCGCTGGGAGACTCGCGCGGTATAGCGTTAAAGCGTTTCTATTCATTAGAAAACAAATTGTCAAAAAATCCCGAGTTGAAAACCGCGTATTCCGCATTTCTCAAAGAATACGAATCTCTTGGTCACTTGAGCAAGGTGGACGACGAAGCGAGGCTTCCTCATCCTCGGTTTTATTTGCCACATTTGCCAGTCATAAAGGAGGACAGTTCAACGACCAAGCATCGCGTTGTTTTTGACGGCAGTTGTGCGTCCTCCTCCGGAGTATCGCTTAACGACCTTCAACATAAGGGCCCAGTGGTCCAGCAGTCGCTGTTTGCAATTCTTTGTCGCTTTAGGCAATTCAAGTACGTGCTGAAAGCAGATTGCGCCAAAATGTATAGGCAAATCCTCGTGGACCTCTCGCAGACGCAATACCAATTAATTTTATGGCGTGACGACAAAACCTCAGCGGTAAAATGCTTCAAATTATTAACGGTCACCTACGGTACTAAATCAGCCTCGTACCTAGCAACTAGGTGCTTGATACAAATCGCCCAGGAAATCGAAGCATCGCTTCCAGAGGCCTCATTAAGAATTAGCCGGGATTTTTATGTAGATGACCTACTGACTGGTTTTGAAAATAGGGCGGAAGCCATAAAAACGCAATTCGAAATTAGTAGCGCTTTGTCGGGGTACGGGTTTGAATTGCGAAAGTGGGCATCCAACGACAGTGAAGTAGCTAGCGCCATTGGTGTAGATCGCGGCAGCATGGAGCCCATTTCTTTGACGGAAGACGCCACGGAGAAAACTCTCGACATTTTTTGGGATACTCGGCGGGACGTGCTAAGTTACAGAGTAAACCCTAGCTGTTGCAAATCAGTTACCAAGCGGGCTATACTCTCTAGTATGGCTCAAATATTCGATCCCTTGGGACTACTTGGTCCAAGCGTTCTAACTTTGAAACTTCTCGTGCAACGGCTTTGGCAGTTGAAGTTGTCATGGGACGAAACGGTGCCCATGGAGATGCGCTCCAGACACGACGAACTCCATTCTTCATTACGCTCTTTGGGCTCGTTGGCAATTCCGAGACGGGTAATTTGCGATGACATAAATTCGATAGATCTCCACGGATTTGCGGACGCGAGTTCTGTAGCCTACGGGTGCGCCGTGTATATACGTTGCGTTGACGCGCGCGGTAATGTCACCACCAATTTGCTTTGTGCTAAGTCAAGGGTCGCTCCATTAAAAACAATATCCTTGCCTCGTTTGGAGCTTTGCGCAGCCTTACTGTTGGCTCGTTTGATTAAAACTATACTCGATTCCTCCGCATTTAAATTTGACCGCGTGTACTATTGGTCGGACTCCACCATAACTCTGCACTGGATAAATAAGGATGCGAGTAATTGGAAGACTTTCGTGGCGAACCGGGTGTCCGAGATTCACGAACTAAGCAATAGGGAAGAATGGTTTCACGTGCGTACAAATTGCAACCCGTCCGATATAATTAGCAGGGGAATGTTACCCCAGGAGTTACTCAACTCACGCTTGTGGTCGCACGGGCCAGAATTTTTGTCACAGGCGGACTTAAAACCCCAGCCCGTTAAAATTGATTCGGGTGAGCTAGCAGCCCAAGAGTCGCGCCCAGTAGTGGCCACTCTTCACCATCGCGTCCCAGAATTTGAACTTTTCAGGCGCTATTCCAGTTTTACAAAATTACAGCGCGTAGTCGCGTACTGCCTGCGTCTCGCGAGAAACAGAAACACCGAAACGCGCTGGTCGGGACCTCCAGCCATTGACGAATTGGAGGACGCGACTCGCCGCCTGATCAAAATTGCCCAGGCGGAAGTCTTTTCCGGAGAAATAGCAGTTTTGTCTAAAAAAGCGCCATTGCCGAAAAATAGTGCGCTGCTTTCTCTAAACCCATTTCTGGACCATCAGGGCCTACTGCGCGTGGGCGGCCGTCTAGAAAACTCCAATCTAAGCTTTGATCAGAAACATCCCCTTTTGTTACCAGCTAGTCACCCTTTGTCGTTGCTAATCGTGAAGCAAGAGCATTTGCGGCTCTTGCATTGTGGACACTCGGTGTTACTGGCCTCATTGCGGGATAAGTTTTGGATCGTGAGAGCCAAAGACCTAATACGTAAAGTAATACACAATTGCGTGATATGCTTCCGGGCCAAGCCTAAGATGAATGAACACTTGATGGGATCACTACCCGAAGCTCGTGTCACACCATCTCCCCCTTTCAGTAATTGCGGGATAGATTACGCGGGTCCCGTGTTTATAAAAAACAAATCCGGGCGAGGCGCGAAAGAAGTAAAGGCTTACGTAGCCCTATTTGTGTGTTTAGCCACGAAGGCTATTCATCTTGAACTCGTGGAAGACCTCACGACGGAGGCTTTCATCGCATCATTGAGGAGATTCATCTCCAGACGCGGTTTACCCTCCAACATATTTTCTGACAATGCTACCTGTTTCACCGGTGCCAGAAATCAGCTATCGGAATTAAAAAATATCCTGTCAGGCTCTAGTGAGCAATGCATAAGGGAAGAATTGTCGAAACATAACATTAAGTGGAATTTTATTCCGGCACGCTCTCCGCACTTTGGCGGCATTTGGGAAGCGGGGGTAAAGTCATTGAAATATTATTTAAGGCGAATATCTTGCAATGCAAAGTTAACTTTCGTTGAGTATTACACCATGCTGACTCAAGTGGAGGCGATACTAAATTCCCGTCCACTCTGTGTTCTCCCTACCGACGCCTCATTCCCCGAAGTCCTTACTCCTGCCCACTTCTTGATCGGTCGGAAGCTGACTTCGTTTCCGGAAGCCCAACTCCAGGGCATACCGGAAAATTGTCTCAGCCGCTATGGGCTGGTCCACCGGCTGTCCCAGCAGTTTTGGGATCGCTGGTCCCGGGACTACCTCCACCTCCTGCAGCGCCGGCCTAAGTGGAAGTCCTCCAGCACGTCTCTAGCCCCCCAGGTGGGCGACGTGGTACTCGTCCACGACGAGGCATCTCCAAGCTACCGTTGGCCACTGGCAATCATTTCGGCCACATATCCAGGAGCGGATGGTGTTGTGCGTGTGGTGCAAGTGCGCGATTCCCGAGGGAATCTCCTGAAACGCTCGGTGCGTAAAGTGTACATCCTACCCAAAGACGATCATTGCGATCAAGGGCAATAAACATTGACTTTGCTCTTAGTTGGTAGTTTTCGCTGATTGAACATTTTGCTAGGTTTAGTTGTTTCTTTGTTTGTACTCATGCTAGTTGTAAGTTATCTGTAAGGCTCTTGGATTATCATCTGTCCTTAGTTCTTGTTATGCATTTAATTATTTGGTAGTGTTAGATTTCAGTTTAATTTTGGGATTTAATCACGTCGTGCCATATTCGGCACTTCGGGGGCGGCATGTTTGATTCACACAGATGCGTGCATCAAAACCTTCTTGATTATAATTAATCATGTAATTCAAGTCATAACTGTTTTATCTCATTCAAAGGTCGTGGTAAAGTCAAATTTGCATCTTGCCGTATTTGTTTGCCTCTGTTAATGTTGGAAAGGAATTTGTAAGCTTCTCTTAATGGCTTTTAAGCGGATGGATACATTTTCTACTAGAACTTAAGCCGACTTAGCATATTTGGGAATCATGGGTTTATGGATTTCGTTCAATTGCCTCATTGAGAGAGCTTAGCATTAAGGTTTCTTAGAATAAGCATTTTTCCTAAATAACGTGCGACGCTCCGATTGGCTACGCAGGATCGCCTCAGCCAATAGTGTTTGAGCTTGCCCCTCCTTGAATTGGCGAGTTCGGCTCGTTGTAAATTCAGAGTTAGTTAGATTCAGAGCCTCGAGGAAGCAAGTTCAGCTATGCTTTGTGCTAGTTTGCGTTTCGGTCTAACTCCCTGGTAAAGTCGTTTCCAGGTTGTTTTGTGTTACGGTTACGCGCAATTCGCTATTTTCGCGTGGCCAATCCAAGCGTGTCACAACAGTTGAAGCTTTTGTAAAAAACCATCGGTCCATCAGTGACGTTTGTAATCGTTGTTACTCAATATACTCGTGTTTGTTAAGTCTTGTTTCACTCCAACAACTAACTGAACCCAAGTTAGGGTTATTAAGTGGCAGTTCCCGGCAATCCCATTGAACCGGAACTCGCAGTGGATTAATTGGGGGCCCCATTCGTGGAAGCCTCTTATCAAGTTAATCGTACAAAAAACAAAAACAATAGTTCCCTTAGCTAACAGTATTGACTAACGGGTTACAATGGGGCAGCAGAGTGCGTCGCCCTATATCTATAACTAGATTATAACTAAGAACACCAGCTGGCGCGCGCGCTCTAAACCTAGCGACAGATGTTGAACAGTAATGAACAAATTAGCACTCGCGACATGGACAGTCTGCAATTCTGAATGAATGCACAAATATGCTGGCGCGACGCCTTATGCAGCGAACGGCAAAGAACAAATTAGCACTCGCAACATGGACAGTCTGTAATTCTGAATGAATCCACAAACATGCTGGCGCGACGCCTTATGCAGCGAACAGCAAAGATCAAATTAGCACTCGCAACATGGACAGTCTGTAATTCTGAATGAATGCACAAATATGCTGGCGCGACGCCTTATGCAGCGAACAGCAAAGATCAAATTAGCACTCGCAACATGGACAAATATGACGACAGTGCCTGTAGGCACCATAGATGTGACGGCTCGCTCGCGTTCACAGCGGTAATCAGTTCAAAGACACATACCTTAATATGTAGGCGGTTGGGGAGCCTGGTACAGTTGAGTTGCGACAGGCTGCAGTCTTAGGTGGCAGGTACCTTCTATGTTCGACGGCTATAGGGATGAGTGCACATCCGCCACAATGGCGACGTGCGACGCGTCAGGACGCGTACAACGGGACGACGAGAAATGGGCCACTTTCGTTCTGCGGGACAGATCCTCGAAGGTCGAGATGAAGGGGGCACGACCCCTTACTTACGGAAGCAGGAACTGGGCTCAAAAACACCCACGCTACGCCGAAGACAATTCGAAACTCACACTCACAACCACCACACGAGCGTTCTCTGCAACGGGCTGCCGTCAACTGCCACTTAAGGCGAAACCGTTTGTCACATACTTGCTGAAGCAGCACTCGACGGGAAAAAGGCTGACGCCTCCGCCAAGGGCGGAAGCGCCGCACGAACGCACACACTATCCGACCTCTTATTTGATCGACGGCTCTCGGCTGAATGCCCAGAGGGAAGCGCTGGCACGGGTCACCTTGGTCGCGTCCCCACGTAACTAAACCTCGGCAGCCAATCGCGGGGCGATAAAATGAAACAAATTAATGCCGGCACCAATGGTATCACGCCTCAACGGCGAGAAATGCTGCGTTTGGGGCCAAATATGTGCGAAATCATGATTCTGGAATTAGGCGATGGAGCCAAATAAAGAACTAAAAGGGTTTAGCATACGGGCACGCTGCCCTAAAGCCTAGGTGGCTATTTAAAATACCAAAATGACCTGAATCAAATGTGCGGAAGATAAGATTGTACTTGTGCGCAAAGATTAAAAATGGTTTTAACCTAGCAACAAATTGCCCTAAAGGCGTGAAATGCAATTAAGCATCTACAACCGCAAAATGACTTAACACCCTAACCATGTTGGGTAAGCACATTTTTGGTGTGAGTTTTCGGGCAGAATTTTCTGGTAAGCCGGCTCATCTTCGTTTATTCAAATTGCTAATTTGGTATACACACACACACACACACACACACACATATATATATATATATTTAGCCTTCTAGCTACGTGTTAAAACTGTCCAAATAGAGCAGAAGCCTGCAGCATTGCCGAGTAAGGTGCAGTTTAGTCTGCGGTTGTCCCGCTGCCCCCCTGTATCTTTCAAGCAGCCCCAAAAGAGCCCCCTGTGTTGGCAGTAACGGCTGGGAACTATCATCACCTTCACCTTGTGCTGGATGGGGTTTGAATTTAGCGGCTATTTTGTTATTGTGATCTAATAATTGACATGCTATTGAATTCCTAACGGCCTCGCCGTTTGTATCTTAATTTAGTAGTTCATATATGCCTTCAAGCTGAGTTAGTTAAGTTATCATTAACGTAGCTATGCATGCTAATAAATTATCTGAGTGAATGGTGAACTCACGTACGTACGTAGAGTGTGTTATTTTTTATCTAACTGAACAATCTCAAGGCCAGAAAAACACCTAATTTTTTAACTTTAGCTAAAAATTACTTTTTAAATTTTTTTATTTTGTGAAGACGTGATTGAAACAAATTATATAAAATGTTAATTACTTTTTTAGATTTTTTATTATTTATTTAAATGGCTTCTAGAAACTCTAATCTAACCCTGTTAATAAATTACTGCTATAAAAATCCTGTAAATGTTTTTTTACAGTTGTCTAAATGAGGAGATTTTATAGAACAAATTGGATAAAGAAAAAAGGGCCTTTTATAAAAAAACGTACGAATTATGCAAACATATTACTTTTCGGTAAATAATAAAAAAACTAAAGAAGTAACTAAGACTTTATATTATTTTTTCCAATTATAAATCTTTAAAGTTTTCATATAAAAAATGCCTTTGAAGCAATAGGTAAGATGTTCCATACAGGAATCCATGATGCACTGTCTACTTTCTGAGTCCAGCCCTAGTCTTCTGGATTAAGAGTATGGTTGACTGTGCGCACTGTTTACACCATACTCCTGCTTGATATGCATCCCGCTTGAAGTGTTGAAGTAGTGCGTCCTTCGTTGGGGGTAGTTTCTCCATTAACTTACTCTTCTGACAAAATGTCATTATCAACATCACGTTCTGTGTAAGGATGGAGTGTCATGTTGGTAAAGGCATGTGTTAATTGAGGATAACAATTCCATCCCTCTCACTCAGATTTCTTGCCTCGTCCAAAAAATGGTGATAGGGTATCACATCCCGTGAAACTGTGGAATACAGGGAAGGCTTGGGATTTCTGTACACCCAGCTTCTTGTAGATAGCATTAAAGTTAATATAAGTAAATGTTTGCCTGTACCAAAGGCAATACAAATCTTCACATCTGCACACAAGGTCATTCGGTGATGGAACTTGCCAATGAGGATCAACACTACGTCCGTGTCAACTGTAAGCACCATACAGTTACTACAGCAATTTAAAAGTGCATCCTGTAAGTGGATAATCAGCCTGGTGTCCGCTTCCTGATGGTCACATGGTGGCATGGACGTTCAACATTTGCCAATTTTTTTGAGAGGAATTCAAAAAGTTTTTGTTTGTTGGTGGGGTCTTTTAAGAAATTAACCCACTTAAGTGGGTGCTTGTTCCTTCCTTCACACATTCCTAACACCCTTACCTCGGTTTTCTCTAGTGGCTTTCTAATTGTTTATTGATATGTTGAATGAATACTTGATCAGCATAATCATCAAATGTGGCAGTTGAGTGGAGGATAGGCACAACAGCGCAGCGGCTCCTTCTAGAAGCTTCATATCAACATAATCAAGAGAACCATTTGGGAAATCCCTGTCCAAAATGTTTATAAGATCAGGCTTCTTTCCGAAGCGCAGACTCCATTTTCAGATAGTGAATGATGATTCTCATGGCTGAAGAATGTAGTCACCTTCCCTATGCTACATCAATATGTAGAGTTGAGAGAACAGAGAAACATCAGTCTTAAGTAATGATATTTTTCCCTTATCTTTTGTCTTTATCTTTTGTATAGGAGTTCTGAATAGAGGAAGTGATTTCTTTTTTATTGGTTCATAGAAATAGAAAAACATATTTTGAATATGTTATGTAAAGCAGCTTATTATGTATAATGCAACTAGTGGGTTCTTGATTATCAAATAATCATTTCTGTTTACATGAGATATATTGTTTGGCAATCACGCGAGTCCGAAGGACAAGCGTGATTGCCTAAAACAATATATCGAGTGGAATCGTAAATGATTTGATAATCAAGAGGACACGAGTTGCATTCGGCTAGATTATATCACGAGTCAATAAACAACGTTTGAATAGTGTACTTTAAATATTAAAAGTGCAGTTAATGTGGTTGTTATGACAATTGTACGTCAGTAGGTAACATGATGTTTGTGAAGGAGTATGATTATCACCCATTAATTAGAAAGGTACGGTGATTATCAGTTGCTATGTACAGTAGTGTTCAAATAAATCTGGGACAATGTTTTTTTTTTATATGTAGGTACAGGTAAGAATTGAAGAGTATCTCCATGGATTTCCTGCTATCAGAAAGAGTTACATTAAACTTTAACAGGTAATGAAACCTGTAAGTCTTTTTGATAAGAAGAAAATTCATGAAGATATTCTTCAATTTTTAACTCAACCTGCATGTGAAAAAAAACACTGTCCCAGATTTATTTGAACACGACTGTACATTATCAAAAGTTAGTACATGCGTAACTATGCATTTTTCCGTTTTTCATTGGTTGATGGTTAAAAAATTATTTGGATTTATTCAGGTATTAGGTGAGAATGTGAATGGAAAATAGCTATTTGAAAAAACAGATGGATTTGAAAATAATATAATATTGTATAAATTACAGTTTGAAACGAATGACCAATACTTTGAAATAAAATAGAAATTTAGTAGGTTTAACTCAAATATATTGTTATGATACATGAGGAAAGATTAATTGATTACATTAATGAAATATTTTAAAAAATTAATAAATTTGGAGAATTAGTTTAATTAAATCTTGCAAAGATGTTAAGGTTGGTAAATCAATTGAAACATAAGAGAGGTAAGAAGTTCGTAAGGCATTAATTGAATATGTAAGGATGTTGATTGCAGTCAAGGTATAAAAGAACAAGCCAAGGTTACGATTGATGATTGTATTTGCTTAATAATAATCCTGTAATATTGTTATATTTAATTTTAGATAGAGTGTTATAATAATTGTAGCTAGTGGAAATCAAAATTTGTTTAAAACAGTAGTTACATAAAGAAACTCAACGAAAAATGTATCTGTAATTTTGCGAGGTGTGATTTATAATAAAAAAAAACTAGAAATTGCTGCCTAATTTGTATAATTATTTGGTAAAAATACAAATGGTAAGGCTATACTAAAATCTACGAGGTGGTTATTATGAAATGAAATATCAATATTGAAAATACTGGATAATCAACTGGAGAGATTATTTAAACTGTGAATTATAAGGAAGATATTGAAGTACTATTGAATTGGATTTATTGGTGAATGTAACATTTAAATACATCATTATTATAATTGACATTGGTGGTTGTATTGGAATAATAGGTCTGTCATTTGGTTGGAGTGCAGAGTGTCATCTATGAAATAAACAAGATTAGATTTGGATAATTAAACTATTAAAACGTACCAGAAATTGATTGGAACAATTGAGGGGCTTGAGTTTGACCAGTATTGGAACTTAGGAAGGATACGGTAGCGGGACAGAAGGGAAGCAGTATTTGGGTAAAAGCAGTCAATAGGAGGGACCACTTTTGGAGGACAGAGATCATCTTAGCTGTTGATTTTGGCTGGTTGTGTCGAGGTAAACTTATTCAACTAGTACGAGCTTTGGGAAAATACTACCAGAATTGGAACAGTTCAGAGAGGACTGCGGTGTACCGAAGATTACCTAAGAAATAAATCAGATAAGAGCTGTTTCTGTTATAACTTGAAAACTTACCAGGAGTGGTTGGATTAGGAGTTCACATTGGATAGAGGGATTGCAACCGGAGTCAGCAGGATCGTGAATTGGTTGACAGGATTGAGCAGTAGGTGTCAAGCAGGGTGACATTGGGATTAGTCGAGGCAGGAGGCACTGGTGTTTGGATTTGGAGCAGGATAGGCTTAATAAGTGACAAGGTTTGTTTTAACAATTAATATTGAAACATTTTAAATAAAGATCAGTTACTGAAACAAGATAATACGAAGTGATAATTAAATTGATTTGAATTGATTAAGATGTGTGTAATTGTGAAAATGCAATTGTCAATACCTGGTTTGGTAAAGTTGAAAGTTGGATTTGACGTTTAATGTCATTGCAAGTAAAACAAATTTTGAAAATATAATTTTATTACGTCAATTAAAAGGACTAGATATTGATGAACCCACCCTGAAAATAAGAGCTCTCGATTATAAAAAGTAATTATAGTTAGCTGAAGCAGTATTTTCAAATAAAAAGGACAAGCTTTAAGAAAAATTACTTACATGCTAAATATTATATAGCAGATAGAGATACAAGCATCACACGTATCATATCATTATGAAGCCGACAACGTGGGGCAAATTGTAATTGAAATTGTTAGCCAGTTTTCAAGTCATATTTAACATTGCAGAACAACATGACGTCCGAACGTGGAACTTGTTTGTCATTTCAAATTAATGCTATTGCAGTTATAACTTATATCATATGACAATAATGAGGGGTTTTTAAAAGGGAAAAATAAACTACGTTGCTTGACTTGAATAAACAGATTTAAAACTGATAAACCAAGTTTATGGTTAATTTATTAACAATGGTGAATTAATATTGTGTCTTAATTTTAAAAAAAAAACAGGATATACGTATCATAATTGAATTCTTTTGAGAAGAATAGAGTAACAATCAATAAGAATAATTAAAGCATTTTTTTATAAAGGTTTAATTGGTCAATAAAATAATAAGATTTACAATTCAATATACAGGATAAGAATTAAAAATAGGTACAATTCGAAAATATGGCTGATAAAAGAACTACAAGAAAAAGCAAGAAGATTGAAGAGGAAAAAAAGGTAGAACAAGAAGAAATGGAGGTAGTAGCAAGTGGTGCTGAAGGTGAAGTAGAGGAAATACAACAAGGTGATCAGGTAAGAATTCATGAGGAACAGGTAGTAGAAGAAGTCAGCATGCAACAGACTATAGCAAAGATGTGGCAGTTCATGCAAGATTCAAAGAAAAAGGCAGAGGAAACAGAGAAAAATGTAGAGAAAAGGGAAAATAGGTTGCAAGCAACAATAGAAAGAACTACAGAAGAGTTGAAAAAGGATGCCACAGAATCAAAGGAGGAGGCTGAGGAGAGAGACAGAAGATTGCAACAGTTAATTGAAGAAAAGGCTGAGGAAAGTAAGAAGGATGCAGAGAAAAGAGAAAGACCATTACAAGAGTTAATTCAGAAGACTGCAGAGAAAGTCCAAGAACAAAAAAACCAGGCAAAAAGGATGGAAGAATCAATAAATGAGTTAAGAGAAGATTTTAATAAAGTACAACCAGCGTCGGACTGGCAAAATTTGGCCTACCGGGCAAAGGACGCATGTGGCCTGCACATGTAAAAATGAGAGAAAGGGGGGGGGGCACCGCCTCCTGGCTAATGGGGTTCTGGGGGGGGGGGGCACAAAGCCCTACAGCAAGCGATTTTTTTTTATTGTAGGGAGCTCGAATACCCAAAACGCACCCCTCTCACAGTAATGGCACAGTACAGTAGTAATGGCAGGTGAAAGTACAACCAAATCAATAACTACGATAAAGAAAACGGTGGGGGAATGTAAATAGTAATTTACGTTATGCACTTTAGAAAATACACGTTCACAGGCTACTTGGGTGCATGATAATGTCAGTAAGTATTTGTAGGCTATTACAAATTGCTATACAGTGTGGACATAAAGTAACGGATAAGTTCATTAACTTTGTTAATATTAATTTTTATGAAAAAATCTTGAAGGGGTATGGCGATTTTAATGATAGGACATACACTACAACCACCTTTATTTTGATACGTCATTTGTTTTAAATTTATGACGTCATCGACTTTTTTTAAGGACGTGTATTTTTTATTATTGATTTTGGTAGTACTTTTTATGTTGTTTTCAATGATATAAAATTTTCAATATGTTACATCTGAAAAAAATCGAGAAAAATGGTCTTAAAGTTTAAATATTAAAAACCTATAAAATGAGCAAAATAAATCTAGTTACCTACGTTTGACGCAAAGTCATTGACGGCACATTCGTTTTTATTGAAATTTAAAAAACCAATTGAAAAATACAATAATAAATAATAAAAAATTAAATTATCTGTGTCTCGCTTAATTGTACCATTTTTATTAATAAAATAGTTTGCTAAAGGTAAATTCTAATTTAGAAAATGCAAAGGGCACTTATTTTGTTATATTTACCAATTGTTTAATTCTGAAATGTAACTAATATTTTTTTGTTTTATCCCCCGGTAACTAGATTTATTTTGCTTATTTTATTGGTTTTTAATATTTAATATCTAAGACCATTTTTTTCGATTTTTTTCAAATGGTAGGTACATTTTGAAAATGTTATATCATTGAAAACAACATAAAAAGTACTACCGAAATCATATATATATATATATATATATATATATATGTGCATTTGTATCCTGTTTGCCTCCTCATATTCTTAGGACGCCCACCCATCCACCAAGAAGAATAATGCTAGACAAGTATATTTGATATTTTTAGCACCCCCACATTCCGCTTAGTAAAGGCAAACAGAGAGGGGTAATTGAATTTAATTTTTTTTTCATATAAAATTCAAAAGTATGTATAGTGCGCTGCGAACTCCTTACATAAATAATACGTATTCGTCACAGTGTATTTAAAAATGTTAAATACAGCGGTGGAGTTTGCCTCCGGCAACGTTGCCAAATGTATTACTGTATGCAATATTTAAAAGTCATTTTATCAGCGTCTTTGTGCTATTATTAAGCGTGGCCACGATTCGTTCAAATCAAAACAAGGGTGATCAGCGCGCAGAAGGTGCGATTTGTGTGTTTTGTAGATAAAATTCGGTTACATTATTGTGAAGATGAATCGTCGTTCACGATTAGTATTAAAAAAATCTGGCGTGATACACTCACAAACATTCCTTTTACAGTGTTCTTATAATTAGCCAAAAATTTGATTTTTAAGCATTTGTCAAATATTTTCAAAAATTACAAATTCTACAAAAACGGTACAAAATAGACCGTTACTTGAAGAGACAAATTTTCTCTAAAATTTTAAGCTGAATTCAAAAATATAATAATATACCAGGTGTTCTATTTAGAATAGGAGTTAATAAAAAAAATTGAAGAAAAAACGAAAAAACCCCATTTTAGAAGTATTTAACTGGATAATCACCTATCTCACATCAATACACACTAAAAATGTAATAAAAATGTAAAAGTTTACAAAAAATCGTTATAGCCGCTTTTGAAAAATCAAAAAAAAAATGAGAAATCACAAGAGCAAACATCTACTTCCGGTTATGCGATTTTCTTCGAAAGCTTGCTGTCTCATCTACATAGTACATCAAACTTATATATGAAGTTTCAACGCCACACCTCTTTCCGTTTTTGAGATATTCTGTTCACAGACACACACACACAGAGACAGACCAATGAACAAAAACATGGTTTTTGGGTTCAGGGGACTCGAAAACGTGAAGATCTGTTGAAAACTCAATTTCGAATTTTTGGGGTGAATCCAATACTTCCTTTATCGTAAAAGGAAGTAATAATTGTAATTTACATTGCTGTCCGGCATCTGAAAGAATTCGCTTTTGGAAACCTGAAACAACTTTCAAACAAGTTGCATACTTCAGCTCTATTTGTCTAAATGTGATTTACAAAACGTTTACACAAATACTGAAACTAAAACCAGATCACTTCTAAGAATAAATTATTTTTTCTACGACCACTACTAAAAGTAGGCCTTTTAGCGCTAGCTTTTTTCACTAAAAGTGACGTTTTATAGTTTAGCGTGGTTAAAGAAATCAGCTGTTTACTTTTAGCCCATGTGTTAAAAGTAAACAGCTGTTGTGGAATTCAGAATTTCGAACTGGAGGTGAGGTTATAAAGTTATTCTAGTTACTTGTTTCGTTAGAGGTAAAGTGTGTTTTAATTAATTAAAGCATTATGTAATGAATAAAGTAAAATGTGTACATTTATAATTACCTTTGATAACTGACTTTGACAGCTACTGGCTGCAGAAACTTTCACCTGCGCGTCAAGGCCATCTCTTTATTATGATATAAATTATAACTGTCATAAATGCAAACCTTTGTTAAATCGACATTTATAGATTAATAACAGTAAATTCAAGGCCGTAGAATAAATATTGTGTGCAAACTCGTGCATAAACGTCCACTTTTAGCACTGGTTACACAAATAGCTATTAAAACACTTAAATTATTGAAGACAATACTTCGCAGTAGTATTTTGCCTAGAATTTGAAGGCTTTGTAATTTGATGCTCTGCGAACCTGCAAAAACAAACAATATTATTTCTCCAAGACACTGAAATTGAAAAACTTTGTCGAAAAAGTAGAGTATTTAAGAAATTACTCTTAGTGCTCCTGATCGGTTTCTACTAATTATATAGTGTTCCTTTATTTGGTTTTCTAATGTTACTATGTTTAGTTTTCTCTTTTATATTGTAGGGATTAATTTATTAAAGGATATTTTTTAAATATACAGAGTGGAAAATTAAAGGAAACCGTTACTAAACAACATACGAATATTACTAAATTAAATCAACTACAGCTTAAATTAATATAGAATGTACAATACAGTGAAATTATTTCATGCAGAACATTGTCACACAAGGCAATTAAACCTGAGTTTATTTTCAAATCGAACATAGGGAAACGTACTAATAATTTGGGCTATACCACAGCAAAACCACTACTTCTTTGCGTATCCTGGAGTGACTGATCAATGGGTTAGAGGAGATGTGATTTTAAGGAACTTTGCTAAATCTTGTAAAATAAAAAATCCAGAACCATATGTCAAATCGGTTGTACAAACAAATTGCAACATCCATGCAAATCATACGAAAACGTATACTCCCAGTTTTCCAGATTTATGAGCCATACTGAAAAACCCCACCAAGAATTGTATGAACTTACTGAAGATGCCTACCAAGCTACCAAAGCTATTAACTTTATTTCATGAAGCTAAAGGGACAGAGTATATAAGCAAAATACTAGAAACGATTGTTTTTGACCCGAATAGTGAATTACCTAGTTGAATCAGATGGTACTTCCAAAAATCAAGGAGACTTACCACTACTAAGTGCTTCAAACAACAATGATGAATGTAACACTTCAGACATTGGTGAAGCAGCCAAAAAAAAAAAAGAAAAGCAATACAGAAACAAAGAAAGTTCCAATAAAAGATGAGTGCGAAAACCTTATAAACAGTATAACGACATCTTAGTTCCACTGGATTAGGTAAAAATTAAGACTTTTGTCTATAATACTTATACTGGTGCAAATAAAAATATGTAACGCCATTTGGAATTATAAATGCAATTATTTTCTCTTGCCAATAAAATATGTGATATTGGGAATTTTAAGAAATAAAAATATCTCTTAAAAATTTTCACATATTTAAACATATCTTTACAGATAATGGAAATAACTAGAAATGTCTAAAGATATACATTTTACTATGAAATACGACCATGCTTATGATATATTTTTATTTCTTTCATTCTCATCAGACGTATACTTACGTATCTTCAGTAACTCAGTTACTGTTCGTTTTTGGGAAAAATATAAAAGGAATGCAGCGATTCAAATAGCAGCACTTACTTTAAAGTAATTTTTAAGTTTTTGTATCATATTTTTTAAATGTTAGACGTCATCAATATTTTTTTTAACTGAGAACCTATATATTTCTTCATTTATTTCGGCAGCAATTTTTAATCTGTTTTCTACGGTATAACATTTTAACTAAGTTACATTAGACAAATATTGAAAAAGCAGTCAAGTTCACATAGCAAGGCTAGTTACCTGGGTTTAAAAAACGATGTTTGTAACTTCATTTTTATGGTGGAATTATTGTCAAAGCCAAAAAGTAATCGTAACTAAGGCTTTTGTTGTTTTAAACCCAGATAACTAGCATTAGTTCATTAATTTCATTCATCCTTACTATTTGAACTTTAAGGCAGTTTTTAATTTTTTTCTAATGTAAGCTATTAAAGATGTTATTCCATTGAGCGCAAATTAAAACTTGCTACCGAAATAAATGAATAAAAATATAGATTGTCAATTAACAAAAAAAAAATAACGTCATAACATTTAAACAAATATATAAACAAAATTAAAGTACATTTAATATATGCGCTGCAATGTGAATTGAATAGTTCTTTGAAATTTATTTTTTTCCCAAAAACAAGCATTAACGAAGTTAGGGAATTTATGCTCGACATAATTTCCACACTCTTATGAATCCATCCATTCGTTATGCTAATTAGTAATTACATGATGAGACTGTGTGGTTGAAAAATCGACTGCAAGATTTGACAACAGACAGAGATGTGAAGTTAAGTATAATCTTCAAATTTTTTGTTGGAATCAGACACCGTAAGTACTTTTTCTCTTCTTTGCTTGTTTGCTTTTAAAATCACGAAAATACATGCGAGTTATACAGTCCTTTCAAAGGATACTCAAAAGTAAGTCTTTCTCTTTCTTAAAAATTTTATTGGCGATATTTTCACTGTGGTACCTACTTAATAAACTGCTAAGTTACCAAGTATTTTTTGCCACCATCAGAAATTACTGTTTGAATTTTGACGTTTTAAGAAGCGTAATTGAACGTTGGCAGCACACTGTTAAATTATATTTATTTTATACTTTTACCAAAGAATGAACTTTTTATTTGGTATTATTATTATCATCAGGACCTACAACAGGCACTTTGTGTCTCTGCTAATATCCATATCTTAAACTAAACTTTTAACTAAAACTAAGACGAAAAACACGTTTTATATCTCCCAAATTAAAACACAATTTTTAAATTATCAAAAGTACTCAAAAACAGCCGAAAATAGAAAAAATCATCTAAAACACGAATATAAGCAAAACTCGGTCGCCTCGTTCTGACGTCACAGCAATGCAGTTCTTAATAAGGGGTTAGCGGGGGTCGGGCATGAGTTGGCGAATGCAGCGCGAGATCTGTGTTATTCTATCTAATTTACGGTTCTTGGCCTCATGCAGTGTTGCCAGTAAGATGAGGCCAACTCGCACTTCAGATGTAACGAGGCGATTAGTACCTATATGTGTTATGCGTATAAAACAACAACGCCACCTGTGCGAAGTAACTCCAACTATGGTATATGTGTGTAGGTGTATGTAGGTTTTTTACACCTCCGAACAAAAATCTACCAAACGATAGAGGCAGCCAAAATTGCAATTTTAGACGTGAAAACAACGCAAAACGCTTTCGCCTCCGAAATCGGAGGCGAACTCGTCAAAACGGAGGCGAACACTACCTAAGCACATACCGTTTGGAGGTGTATGAGTACTAAATGCATATATATATATATATATTGCGAATTCCTACGGCTGACGCCGCCTTTCGCTTCTTAGTCGCCATTGTTTTCGATCTAGCCAGTCATCCTCCTGGAGATCCCTTATTCTCATTGCCTCGTCCACCTTTTCTTTCCATCTGGTACGGGGACGTCCCCTCCTTCTTCTAGTATTTGGAATCCATTCATATAATCGTTGCGGCCATCTGGTGTCGTCCATTCTTCTAACGTGTCCATACCATAATAATTGCTTTTTATCTATTGTGTCTAGGATGGAGTGATCTATGTTCATTCTGTTAATTATTACTTCATTTCGCACTCTTTCTACTCTTGATACTCCGCAGCTTCTTCTCCAGAAATCCATTTCAAGCGCTTTCAATCTTCTTTCCTGGGCTTGATTCAATACCCATACCTCCGACCCATAAGTGGTTACAGTTTCCGTTATTGCCTTAAATATAGTTTTTTTTGTTTTCTTTGTAATTTTATTGCTCCATAACACAGAATTTAATAGTTGTACAGTCCTTCTCCCTTGTCCAATTTTGTTTGTAATTTCCTTATTTCTGATTCCTTCCTTTGTAAAAGTTACCCCTAGGTATTTAAACTCTAAGCAACTTTCTATTTTCCCCCTGTCAATAACTAGATTACGTTCTTGTCCACCAATCACCATATATTTGGTCTTTTGTATGTTGATTTCTAGTCCCCACTTTTTATATTCCTCTATCACTTTCCTCACCATATAGCTTGCGTCTTCTTCGTCCCCAGCAATAATTATTTGATCATCCGCAAACAGAAGAGTATAAATAATGTTTTCGTCAATCGGGATGCCCATTCCTTGACATTTATTCTTCCATTCTTTCAGCGTTACATTAATGTAGATCTTAAATAGAGTGGGCGACATAGAGCATCCCTGTCTAAGCCCTTTTGTACATGTGAATTGTTCGGAAAGTGAGTTTCCTATTTTTATTCTACTGACATTATTGCTATACATTTGTTTTATGGTATTTACATAAATTTTATTTACCGTGCTGCTTTCTAATACTTCCCATAACTTATTTATAGGGACACTGCCATAGGCTTTTTTTATGTCTATGAAGATGAGGTGTACTTCCTTGTTATGTGCAATTGATTTATCTGCTAACTGTGATAACACGAATATATTGTCTATGCACTACCGAAATCAATAATATAAAATATAGGTTATTAAAAAAAAGTCGATGGCGTCATATCATGAAAAACAAATTACAGAAGAAACTGAAAATATTCCCTATGGTTAAAATCGCTACACCCCCTTGAGATTTTTTCATAAAAATGAATATCAACGAAGTTAATGAATTTATCCGTTACTTTATTTCCACACTGTATGTAATGACGTGCAAATTATATTGGTGTAAAAAATTTAAAGCAACAATTCATACAACCCGCACAAGCACCCTTTGTGATTTTCGTTGTCATCACTATTAGTGTCGTGATCAGGGGTCGTGATTGGATCAGTCACAGTCACCATAGGCTCGACATTTTGGCCTCCAAACTGGATTGGCCTACCGGGCATTTGCCCGGTTGCCCGGTGGGCCAGTCCCATATATATAATACACATATATTGCTAGTAGGGCCTCGGAACGCTAGAAAACATTACGGCGCCGACATAGTCTCACTTAGAGTATACCGCGTCTCGTGCGCATGCGTGGGAATTCGAACTCCTCCTTTAGAAGCGAATTTTAAACTTGACCACTTCCCTATTGGGCGGACGACGCCGCCGCCCTTGCGCACCGCTCACCTTTATACATTGAAGAGTTGGTTGTCTGTCTCACTTCCTTGGCAAGTTTCCCACTCATAGCCGCTAGCAATATAGTAAGTATTAGATATATGGCCAGTCCGACACTGAGTACAACTCCAGAATAAGCAAGAATTGCAAGCACAAATAGAAAATATTTGTGTAACATTGGAAAGTTATAAGGATGAAGTTAAAAATGATGTGAGAGAGGAGAGGAATAAAGAATGCAAAAAGTTAGAAGAAAATTTAACAAAAATAATGGAAGATAAGTTAGTAAAGAGTAACGAAGAGGTAGATGGAAAAATAAAGGACATACAAAGTCAAACTAAAGATGTGCATCAACAAATACAATTGATTGATGATAAGGTAGATAAAAATCGAACTGAGATGCAAGAAGAAATTAATGTCAGTATCACCAGAGTTAATGTGTTAGATGAAAATCATTTGACAAAACTCAAATAAATGGAAGATAAATTAAAAAGGATACAAGATGGGACGGAAATGTTAAATAGTATCCAAAGAAGTATTTATATTGGAATACAAACAGATATGTTACCAATATTTAAAGGAAGACCTGGAGAACAACCTATAAGTTATCTTGTTAAATTAGATGATATCATGAAGTCAACACATGATGAAAATAAAAGGTTGCAATTAATTAACATGACTTTAAGAAATCATGCAGATTCATGGCACAGTATTTTTAAATGAAAATATAAGAATTACGATGAATTTAGAAAATTATTCATAAATCAATACTGGAGTAATGCACATCAAGCTAGAGTAAGAACTCAGTTAACACCAGGCAGATATTAAGAAGGAGGTAGCACACGTGAAATGTATGTAATACAAAGATATAATAGAGCTCAACATTTAACACCAACATTAGCTGAAGAAGAAATCATACAACATTTGTCCAGACATTTAGAAAGTGAAATTACTAGAGCAGTAGCTGTGCAAAATATTAAAACAATGAAGGACTTTTTAGAAATAGTCAGGAACTATGACATGGCTATTGGAAACAATAATAGGGAAAGTAACAGGAGAGAAAATCAGAATTTTCCAAATTATAATTTAAAAAAATTTTACTTTAGCAGAAATAATGTTAATAATTTTAAACCAGAAAAGAAGAATTTTAATAAGAATTATGATAATACTCTAAATAGATGGAGGAACAACAGGTACAATAATGACAACCAAGGAAGATCCCAATATAGAACTGAATATAATAATCAGGACAGAAAAAAATACCATGCCCTAATAGAGGAAAAGAATAAAGAACGACAGAATCAAGAGGACGGAACAAATAAATATCCTAGGCGTCAATACATAAATACAATATACGATAGAGGGAAATATATGCAAGAAAATCACATAGAAGAAGCTGAGGGTTTGGAAGATTCCTCAGAAGATAAAAAAAAACTTCAATTTTAAATAGTTTAAAAAAGAACCTCACGTATTTTCACAAGAGTTACGAAAATAATGGAGAATTTTTATTGGAAGAGGAAGAAGAATCAGAACAGATTTCAACGTTACCATTTTTAAAAGTTCATTTTAATAATATTGATTATTTAGCTTTGATAGATAGTGGAGCGATGGCTTCCTTAATAAATGAGAAGGTAATTTTAGATAATTTAGATGTTCTATACAAAAATATCATAAAAGTGAACAAAATAGATTTGCTATCGGCTACTAAAAGAAAAATATCAACAACAAACAGAATGTTAAATATTAAAATAATTATTGGTCAATGGGAAGGTGTTGTTAGGTTGTTTCTTGTTAAAGGGCTTACAGTGGACATGGTGCTAGGAATTGATATCATTCAGCAACTGGAAATAAATATTGATGGTGCACAAAGGTGTATTCATTTGAAGGGGTTAATTACATCTTGGATCTGTACCAGTAGAGTCAGCCAAGAAGATAAGTGTTGCCAATTAGAGAAAATTGGAGACATAATGAAGTATAAAGAAGGTATAATTATTAATCATAATATAATAAATGATATTGAAAATAAATATGATAGTAAGGGGTTATTGCTGAATGAATTAAAAATAGGCGAGAAGAATAAACAATTTGCAAGCCAAATATTAGAAATAATTTATAAGAATAAAGAGATTATCAATGAAAAATTAGGACAAGCTCAGAAATACATTAATAAGTTACACGTTGATGAACAGAAAAGCTTTAATAGCAAATCTTATCCTATACCATATAAATTAAGAAGATAGGTGAGGAAGGAAATATAAAAGATGGTAACAGATGGTGTGATAGAAGCTTCAAAAAGAAATTTTATCAATCCTTTGTGGTAGTTAAGAAACATGATGGTTCTCTTAGATTATGTTTGGATGCACGCAGAATTAATCAAATAACTAAGCCACAATACGAATCTCCACAAACTATAGATGGATTATTAAGTAGAATTTGGGATAAGAAGATTCCTGCAAAGTTAGATTTGAAAAATTCGTTTTGGCTTATTCCATTGCATGAAGAATCACGAAAATATACTGGGTTTAGTATTGATGGGAAAATTTTTCAATTCAGAGTGGTACCATTTGGGCTTTCAACGTCTTGTGCAGCACTGGTAAGAGCAATGCAGAAGATATTAAACCAATTTGACAACTTTTGTGTGCATTATGTTGATGATCTCTTATTGTTTTCTGAAAACGAACAACAACATTTAAAACATTTAGAAATTATAATCGAAACATTAAATAAAAATGGATTAAAATTGAATATATCAAAATGTGAATTTATGCAGGATAAAGTAACATATTTTAGAAATGCAAGATTATTTAATAATTTAGATAAAAAGAGAATAAAGGTTTGTTTTTGTAGTATAAGACATCCACAAAGTAATATTGCAGAAAGGTGCATTAAAGAGGTAATTAAATATTTAAGAATACTCACACATGAACATCACAATAAATGGGTACAATATTTGGCAGATGTGGAAAGTTTTATAAATAATGTTCCAAATACAACAACAGAGATTAGTCCAATTACTTTATGTAAACAGTAAACAGACCATGGAGAAGCGAACAAAGTAATGTTGAAGTAATGCAGTTGTTAGAAAGAGTTAATGACAGATACCAAAGAAAGCAACATAGTAAGATATTAAAACGGGTACAATTTAAAATAAAGGTTTTAGTAATTGTAAAGAAACTCAGAGTAGCAAACAGCAAGGAAAAGAAATGTGCAAAACTGTTATATGCATATGAAGGACCATATAAAATAATCAAATATTTAATAATAATAACACTTATGAACTAATAAATGAAAAAGATGGGAGAATAAGAGGAATATTTCACATATCAATGATTTATCCATATAAAATGTAAAATAATGGGGTGAAAAAGGTTGTTGTTTGTTAGACAGATTTAATATGTTGTTTCCATAGTGATTTTAGTTAAATAGATATTAATTGTTGTTAAATAAGATATTAAAAGTAGCATGGGGTATAAACAATTTCTGAATTAAAGGAAATGCAGAAAAGAGATTTGAAATAAAACAAGTGTATTTAAATCTTTTTCTTCATTGAGGAATTGTGTTATGATACATGAATTGATTAATTTAATGGAATATTTTAAAAAATAAATAAATTTGGAGAATTAGTTTAATTAAATCTTGAAAATATGTTAAGGTTGATAAATCAATTGAAACATAAGAGAGGTAAGAAGTTCGTAAGGCATTAATTGAATACGTAAGGGTGTTGATTGCAGTCAAGTTATAAAAGAACAAGCCAAGGTTACGATTGATGATTGTATTTGCTTAATAATAATCCTGTAATATTGTTATTTAATTCGCACTCAGCCAACAGCCGTTAGGCCAATTATAGGCGTCGTTGTGCAGTTATACTCGGGCCGCCGAACAGATAGAGGGGAGCAGGCAACCCAAATAACATATTACAAGGGTCATTTGATAATATTTCAATTATAATTACTAAAAGGATCGGAGATGCCGACCCTTATAAGTAGACCTAATTTCAATAATTGTCATTAACTAACTTTTTGAGGTTATGATGCAAATAGAAATGTCGACCAACTTAAAAGTCAAGCCTGACATTTGTGCACTTATAATTGAAATGTTTAGGCCTGTGGCCTGGCTCTTCCTAAATCCCATTATTGGCTGCGGCGTCGAAACCAAATCACGTTGCCCGTGATTTGGTTAAGTTTTTAGCGTTTTTTCTTTGGAGTTCCTTTATTCAACCATTTACAAGGACTAAATTGTGCATCTCTACTGTTGTTTTCACAGTTACATGCAAGTATAAAGTATTGACTTGTAAAGTAGTCTCTTAAGGAAATTTTAATTATTCATAGAGCTGCCTGCCTTATGGGTAACCGTAAGAAACTAATTCGTAGTCAAGGACGTGAAAGAATCTATAGCGACTATTGCAATTTTTCTCAGTCGTTTTGCAAGAATGAGTAACTAAAGGAACCGATGTTGGCCTAAATACAGTTAAGCGAATTGTTAAAGGAGCCTAACAGAATGGCGGAAGAAAATTTACTTCTCCAAGAAAACAAATTACTAAACTTACCCCAGGTCATATGTCGATCAATATAAAGAAGAAGTAATCCCAAGTGTGATCTAGAACTTTGCCATAAAAAGACCTACAATGAAAGCTATATTCGAAGTAGAACAAAATGAAGGGGGGTGTTAATTTCACTGAGAAATTACATTCCTTTGGGCGATTCGTACATAAAATAGTTTTCAATAGATAAAATGTCAAGACAATAGGGATACATTCTAATAGAGAAGAGAGAAATTCCAGCAAATTGTGTTGAATTCTTAAGATAAAATATAAAGCCAAATGCTGAAATATTGTGTGCACTGATGAAACGTACTTGCATAGCTTCCATACTGTTCTAAATATTGTGATGATGGTACCAACAATTGTTTAAAATCCCAATTCAGTAAAGGGCAAGCATTGATTATTCTTCATGCCGGAGGTAGAAAAGGTTTCGTACCAAATTCATTTCTGATGTTTAAATCAGGACTTAAGAGACATATAATTGCTACGATGAAATGAACCATTAAAATTATGTGAATTGACTGAAAGAAAAATTATTGGCAAATAAGAAAGAATCACGTCCTTGACTACGAATTAGTTTCTTACGGTTACCCATAAGGCAGGCAGCTCTATGAATAATTAAAATTTCCTTAAGAGACTACTTTACAAGTCAATATTTTATACTTGCATGTAACTGTGAAAACAGCAGTAGAGATGCACAATTTAGTCCTTGTAAATGGTTGAATAAAGGAACTCCAAAGAAAAAACGCTAAAAACTTAACCAAATCACGGGCAACGTGTTTTGGTTTCGACGCCGCAGCCAATAATGGGATTTAGGAAGAGCCAGGCCACAGGCCTAAACATTTCAATTATAAGTGCACAAATGTCAGGCTTGACTTTTAAGTTTAAGTCGACATTTCTATTTGCATCATAACCTCAAAAAGTTATTTAATGACAATTATTGAAATTAGTTCTAATTATAAGGGTCGGCATCTCCGATCCTTTTAGTAGTTATAATTTAAATTATTGTCAAGTGACCTTTGTAATATGTTATTTGGGTTGCCTGCTCCACTCTAACTGTTCGGCGGCCCGAGTATAGTTATGAGGACTGCCAACCCCACTAACGACTGTCATGATGTTGTATGACCGCCGGGACCAACTTTTTTCCGTGATAGCCGTACCACGAGGCGCCGAGAGATGCAGCCGTGGAACTCCCATCCAAGTTATGACCAGAGACAGCGTTGCCTAACTCTGCTGATCGAACGTGGACGCTTGTTCAAGCTACACCACTCGGGACCCTATTTAATTTTAGATAGAGTGTTATATAGTCCAGAGAAATTAGACATTGCACTTCGGAAAAATTCCCGGAAAGCTGGATTTTAGTATAAGCCTTGATATTGTGGTTCTAAACAAAATGTCAAAAGTCCTCATCGATCCGAGTGCCGCTAAAAATTTTAAGGGGGGGGGGGCAAAGGTCACCATAAACGGTATTTCGTGAATATCTCGTTAACGGTCACTTTTACAAAAAAAAATACTGATTATCAAATTTGTAGCTTATGAAATTTCTAACAATAAAGATATCATGACTTATTCGTAAAAATAACCGTTTTGAAGATAATTCGATTTACAGAGTTGAAACGAATAGATGCACTTCTCAATGACATGTATATCTCATTGGAGTTGAAATATTCCAGAATTTCCTTGTTTCAGAGCCCATAAAAATAGAAAGAAACACATACATAGTACACTGTAGTCTAGATAGAGAAGGAATGTGCTCCGAAACGTTCCCCTCCGTTGTCATAAAACCTCAAGGGACATCAGCTTGCTATTCGTGTAGGAGCATAATAGTATATTATGTTATTAGGAGCCAAAATTATACTTTATTTGGCGTGGCTGGACTGTTTATCTGACGAGCTTGCGAGGCAGATCATTACTAGCCACATAAAGATACTTTTGTTCCGAATAACATATAGTATTTTTTCTTCAAACGTTTATAACAAATTATTTAAGAAACCTGGAATTATTTTAAGGTAGAAGATTGGGTAGACTGATAAATGTAGGGTGTTTTGGAGAGCGCCACTATAACTACACTATAAACAACGTTGTGAACAAAATACGAAAAAAAATACTTTATTTCGCCAGTCTTGCTTAAATGTAACACCCGATATAAATGATGTCGATACTTGCGACTCCACTGAAGATGTAGATCCATCACGTTTCCTGACTGAATCTATGGAAATACAGAAGACAGCAGAAGAACAAGAAGAAGAAAAAGATGATGAAGAAGAAAGCATACCGATTGAAATAGAGTCTGAAGATGAATATTAATAACTCCTGTTTTGAATCCAAAATTGATTAATGAACAAGTTCACTATAATTTTTTTTTTTTAAATAAACATTTTTCAAACAAAACTAAACGTGGACTATGCCTACTGGGGACACCACATGAAAAAAACGCACCGTGTACTCTACCTCGAAGGTGGTGTGGAAAAGAGTGCACGTTTCAACTCTGTAAATCGAATTATCTCCAAAACGGTTACTTTTACGAATAAAAGTCATGATATCTTTATTATTAGAAATTTCATAAGCTACAAATTTGATAATCAATATTTTTTCTGTAAAAATGACCGTTAACGAGATATTCACGAAATACCGTTTTTGGTGACCTTTGCCCCCCCTTAAGATTTTTAGCGGCACTCGGATCGATGAGGACTTTTGACATTTTGTTTAAAACCACAATATCAAGGCTCATACCAAAATCCAGCTTTCCGGCAATTTTTCCGAAGTTTTGCTTTTATTTTGTCTAATTTCTCTGGACTATATAATAATTGTAGCTAGTGGAAATCAAAATTTGTTTAAAACAGTAGTTACATAAAGAAACTCAACGAAAAATGTATCTGTAATTTTGCGAGGTGTGATTTATAATAAAAAAAACTAGAAATTGCTGCCTAATTTGTATAATTATTTGGTAAAAATACAAATGGTAAGGCTATACTAAAATCTACGAGGTGGTTATTATGAAATGAAATATTAATATTGAAAATACTGGGTAATCAACTGGAGAGATTATTTAAACTGTGAATTATAAGGAAGATATTGAAGTACTATTGAATTGAATTTATTGGTGAATGTAACATTTAAATACATCATTATTATAATTGACATTGGTGGTTGTATTGGAACAATAGGTCTGTCATTTGGTTGGAGTGCAGAGTGTCATCTATGAAATAAACAAGATTAGATTTGGATAATTAAACTATTAAAACGTACCAGAATTTGATTGAAACAATTGAGGGGCTTGAGTTTGACCAGTATTGGAACTTAGGAAGGATACGGTAGCCGGACAGCAGGGAAGCAGTATTTGGATAAAAGCAGTCAATAGGAGGGACCAGTTTTGGAGGACAGAGATCATCTTAGCTGTTGATTTGGGCTGGTTGTGTCGAGGTAAACTTATTCAACTAGTACGAGCTTTGGGAGAATTCTACCAGAATTGGAACAGTTCAGAGAGGACTGCGGTGTACCGAAGATTACCTAAGGAATAAATCAGATAAGAGCTGTTGCTGTTATAACTTGAAAACTTACCAGGAATGGTTGGATTAGGAGTTCACATTGGATAGAGGGATTGCAACCGGAGTCAGCAGGATCGTGAATTGGTTGACAGAATTGAGCAGTGGGTGTCAAGCAGGGTGACATTGGGATTAGTCGAGGCAGGAGGCACTGGTGTTTGGATTTGGAGCAGGATAGGCTTAATAAGTGACAAGGTTTTGTTTTAGCAATTAATATTGAAACATTTTAAATAAAGATCAATTACTGAAACAAGATAATACGAAGTGATAATTAAATTGATTTGAATTGATTAAGATGTGTGTAATTGTGAAAATGCAATTCTCAATACCTGGTTTGGCAAGGTTGAAAGTTGGATTTGAAGTTTAATGTCATTGCAAGTAAAACAAATTTTGAAAATATAATTTTATTACGTCAATTAAGAGAACTAGATTTTGATGAACCCACCCTGAAAATAAGAGCTCTCGATTATAAAAAGTAATTATAGTTAGCTGAAGCAGTATTTGCAAATAAAAAGGACAAGCTTTAAGAAAAATTAATTACATGCTAAATATTATATAGCAGATAGAGATACAAGCATCACACGTATCATATCAATATTAAGACTAAAGCGTATAAAAAGGGATTTGATATCGTTAAGTAATTTGTTTTAGTTATTGAAAAATAACAAATTGGAAAATGTAGTAAAAAGAATTTGGTGCGATTAAAAATATTTAAAATAACCCTGTTTTATTGAAAAATGTTTTAACTAATTAAAAATGGTATACTTAAAATGTTCGTGGTGAATAAAAATGGAATTTTAAAATACCAAGAAGAACCAAAGACTTGACTGATGAAGATTATTGGTATGTGGTAAAAACTAATGGATAGCAGAATTAGTGTACAAAAGTGAATCATTGAAGAAATAGAATGGGTCAATTTTGTTGGAAAAGTCCATTTGACATATTACATTAATCGAATTAGATTGCGTCTGGCTGTTTGGTGCTAAGTAGGATTTCCAGAGGAGGATCATCCGGAAAAAGAAACACATTCAGAGGGTGGCAGATGCTGTAACCAGTGGATGTCTGCAGATTTGTTCTGTTGGCTGAGTGCTGTTAGAACAGGTGGAGTTTGCTGATCTTGGAAGTTAGGACGTCTTGTCTGTCTGTGAACCGTACATTGCGGGAAGGTGCTTGAGAGGGTCGAGTAGCAGGTTAAAAGAGGTTGACATCTGGAAAGTTATGCAGACCAAATTAAAGGTGGTCGATTTCTTATTAAAGTCATAACTAGAAACGAAATAAGGACAATTAAAGGTGGAAATAATTAAGAAATAATTACTTACTGTGTTTTTAATATTGATGTGTACAGTTGTAAAGATTGGATATTTGTCCCTTGAATTTCAGATTTGTTTTGACAGTTGGTTGACATAAGTATTATGACCTATGCAAATGACATTAGAAATATTAAAAAATAAAATTTTTCAGAAACTAGATAAAATAATCCACCCCTGATCTTTCAGGAGCTCTTTCTAATAATAATTATTATTGACATTCTAATACAAAATAGGCAAATTTTTAATTTAAAAACAGATTAATATCAATATTCTTGAAGTTCAGTTCAATATATTAGTGAAGAAATATATATTCTGATACATTTTAAAATTGTGTAGTTGTGTTTCCTGACCCCAAATATGTATATTTAGACACCAAGTTTGTGATCCTAAGTGATTTAGAAGCCGAGATATGATAATATACTTATATTTCAAAATGACAGTTATAAAATCCAAGATGGCTGGCGGAGGAATTGGTTCCTATGAAAACATCTGTCCTGCGACAGGTAAAAGTTTACACTGCATTAAGTGTACTTGTATGACGCAAAAAGGAAAATAAGATGGCATTTACAAGACAACAATGAGTGTATTGATCATAACGGTCAATAAAATTGTTTTTGTTAAGTGTTTTGTTATTTATAGAAAAATATTTCAAGGTCAATATGTAATTTAGTTCTCTCTGACTTCATTTGCATCAATGGTATATCTCAAGTTACGCAAATTTCAATTTGATCATGCATGCTGCGAATGAGTTTTCTTTTTTTGGAACACACGATATTAACATTTTTGTGGCCGCATCCTGTTGATTGGTATTTTGCAAACTAAGAAAATTAAAAATATTAAAATTCGCCCGTTTCGGGAAACAATCTGTCCCTTTATTAGACGTAAAATTTAAGAAAATTTTACTTGGATGAATGCGTATTGTCATTATCAGTAGATTTATATAAAATTTGGATGTCAATTCTAAAATTAATCCTCACCTCTGTATTTTCTCAAGGATATCATCCTGGATTCTGATTGCCTTGAATTGATCTTCCTTTTCTGATTTCATATTTTGAATGTGTTATGTAAGGCAGCTTATTATATATAATGCAACTAGTGGGTTCTTGATTATCAAATAATCATTTCTGTTTACACGAAATACATTGTTTGGCAATCACGCGAGTCCGAAGGACAATATATCGAGTTATTAGAAAAATAGTTATCGCTAAAAATTCCCGATTTTCAATTGTTCGTAACTTTAAAGAAAAAACGTATATAACGTTGAAATTTTTAGAAAGCATAGTACTCGGTAAACAGTAAACGTACGCTTATGAAATTTGCAAAAATATTGATTACTTTTTGCATAAATCATTTTTTTCTAAAAAAATACGTTTTCGCAGAAATTGATTTACTCAGGTTTCAGAAGTTGTACAGCAATCAGCATAGGCTTATTTCTATTTAAGAGTTATGCTACCACACCAATTATGAGTGAGAATTTTTTCCTCTTGCAAATATGTGCAAATTTAATTTGAAGGGTGATCTTTTTTTTACGCGCACAAAATATTGAATATTTTTGTTAATTTTAATTAAAAATTACATAAGCACCATTCGATAGCTGCCAATTTTCTCCGAAATCAAAAAAAGATTACAGTACGACCCATAGAAGCCGAAGAATTTTTTTGTTTTAAATTGCTGCACATTCAATTATTAATATTAGAGGGTGATATTAGTACACACTTTAGCTGAAGACTTCTAGTGTAATATAAAAATTATTTCGAATTATTGACCTTGTATTTTTTATTGTAAACCGGTTAACATTAGGCGTCGCAAAATGTTGCTTTCAGAGTGGTGCCGTGGTAATTTCGACAAATTTCTTTGAACCTTATCACAAAGCAACCACTAATAGAGCGATTTCTCCCCATAGTAAGCTTGTATAAAAGTTTCAGCGCCCTACGAGTGGCCCAGAAACTATTCCAGCAAGGCGGCAAAATTGAAATACGCCTTTAATACGATCATTGAATTAATCAAGGATATGCCGTCAACACCAATACAAATTTGCATATACATAATTTGCCTTCATCAGAATCTCGATTTTAAAGTTTTGAACCGCATAAATCGGAATATGCAAAATCTTTATAGGTTCTGAAGTTTAAAATAATTATAGAAAGTTCAAACAAAATATTTGCGAATAACAAATATATTGCTATGGTATATAGAGGCCATGTATTACATTAAATACAGTTATTTATTTACATGAATCAAAAATGAAAAGTTTAATACAGTAATTATACTGAAACGATAAGATGTGGAAAATTATGATAATGATTGCTTATTAATTGAATGATAATTGAAACTCAAACATTCAAAGTACATTTTAAAGAAAGTTATTTCAAAATGAGTACTACTTGATGATGGTAACAAAAATTAACAATAAATACAAAGTTGAATGTTGCATATGACAGAATAAAATTCTATTTGTAATAATTTATAAAGTGAGCACCATTCAAATTTATTTATAACATGTAGCAGGCAGGAATAATGGTAGTCTAGGATAGCAATAAAAATTGGGATAATTATTAGAATAACAACTTAAAAAACAACAACGAAAAATTTGATATAAAATGGATAAAAATTTTGTAATGTGTAAATACATAATAAAACCCATTAAAAATAACGAAGAATTTTAATAAAACGTAAAGGGGTACGTTGGTTGTACACTTCTGTGCAATAAAATTAAGCACACACGGCTTGTTACATTTATTAATAGTGGCTTTTTTTCGGAAGTTCTTAGTTTTGGTCTTTTAATAAAGGTGTTATTTTTAAGCTATGGTGTTTATCATTTATTGAAACTGCTAGTAGGCAATTAAAATAGACCAGAATTATACAAACTAGAATATTGTGAAAAATAGTCGTAAGACGTGTGCTTAATTTTATGCACAAAAGGTGTACATTACAAATAAAATAAAAATAGTCCAGGCAAGATTTTTGGAATATCAAATACAATTAAAACTGGGATTGAAGAAAGCAGAACCAATTGGGTGTGTAGCAGAGGTCCAATACATTGCAGGGAAGGTACCATTGTGTGAGCTGCGAGGGGCGGATTGGATGAACTTGGAACGGGATCACTGGTGTGAGGCTACAATTGTCAATTAGATATGGATACATTGTTAGATGGTGGAGATACAATAAATACTTAGGCGTGCTGGAGATGCTGTAAATAGTTGAGGTCGGAGGCGTCTATAGGGCTGCAAAAGGTATCGTATTTTTGTTGGAGTTTGGAAGTGTCAGTGCAAAGTAAGTGGTTAAGTTGAAGGCATCTAAATAAATAAAGGGTGATTAATTAATATTAAGAAAGAGACATTATAAAAGTAAAGTACTTAACCAGATTATAGGATGATGCTGTCAGTTTGACATTTAATTTGAAATTAAATGACAGAAGTATTTTAAATAATATATGCAAATTTGAATCTAAATATCATACAGTCAAAACCATTGTAAAGGATTTTATTTATGTCATATTGATTGAGGGGGGATTTCATTAAACACTGCTTGGAATAATAGTTTGACAGCAAGTGACATTCAGTAATTGCAGCAACAAACAACTAACTAGATTTTGGCGAACCACACCCTGATCAAAAAGAGTACTCGTGTAAATTTGAAATAAATTCAATTTAAGGTTATAATAAAGTTAAAAGTTTCAATACTTGAATTAAATAAGCATACACACGTATCCAGTGCAATATTTTAGTTGTTCTCTGAATATAATTTTTTTGGCAGTAGTCTAATGCATTTTAAGCAATTCAAATAGAAGTATTGTTTAATAAGTATTGTTAATCTTACACTAGTCATGCTCAATTGCAACAATTTACTTTGGACGCATTTTAAATGATTTGTCGTGTCAGTTTGACGTATGAGTTTACTATTTACGCACTTTTCAAAAGCGGACGGTGACTCCAGCGCCTCCTGACGGGTGGGCCAATCTCTAACAATTATTTGATTTGACAGATGCATTCAGAAAACGTTTCTATTAGTAGGTTTTTATGCCTTTGGGAAATGTGTGGCTCCTACACTAAATCGGCACAATTTGAAACAACAATTCTACACATACCGACCATCATTAATTATAGTTTGGTTCACAACCTTGCCGAGTGGCGACACTAGCGCTCTCCGACGGTGGGCCAGTACCTAACAATTATTTGACAGGTGCATTTACGACACTCTTCTATTAGTGGTTGCTTTGTGAACCTTATCAGCTTATCGTTAAAAGATATACCTAGTTTTAACTGTTTCTAAAAATTATGATCGTTTTTAACCATGTACTCGCATTTTAAACGATTTTTATTGATTGATTTCAAATCAATATTTGAATAAATTTGACCTTTGACATTTTGAAATTTAAATGTGATTGTCAAAATTATACCAAATAGCAGTTAACCAATGGGAATCGCGACCATATATGATCAAACTGTTAGCGTTAGTGTATATTAAAGCGACTATAGGTTTGGGGATTTCCCAACATTTTTGTCACGTCGACACAGACGTTGTATTTGTGTATACAGGAGCTTATATTGTCCTTCACTCCAGTACTCACGATAGGTTTAGAAGAAAAATACATACCCAGCCATTTGTCAAACCAACGTTCAGTTTTGCTAAATCATGCGTACTCGTACAGAGAATAACTGGCATATTTAAATTCAGAATCGTTATTTACATATTTAAAACGAACATGCTTAATCGTAGGAATTGTCACTAATGCATTGAGTATGAAAATTAATTAACTAAATGAATGGGTCTTTTGTTTACAGTAACACATGGGAAATCATATTCGAAACGGAATTTAAATTTTGAGAACAATTCGTAGCACAATTAGCGCAATCGGCTTGCATTGATTATAATTTAAATTATAAAGTATTAATATGCAATTGTAGAATCATTTTTAAAAACCCTAAATAGACTTAATTCAATTTAAATTAACTATAATTCTGTATATTTCGCCCAGGTGTAGCAGCATTCTAGTGTCTAAAAGCCGTATTCCACTACGCGCGCCCTCGGAAGTCCGGCGCGTGGTTCTAAACGACGAAGCAAATATTGTAATCGCTAAAAAATCACCTTCCGGGATTCTTCAGATCGTCACTTTTCAGGGTCCATAGACGACGAAAAACTGTTTTCTCATTTCAGTCTGCCTGTCTATCTGTCTGTCTGTCTATTTGCTTATCTGTCCGCCTGTTGCCGGTATAACACAAAACAATTTATGGGAGGCAGATGATATTTTCATGCAGATTATCTGCTTTCGTGGCATGAAATCGAGACAATTTGGTAAAATATATACCTACAGAGTAAGCATCACAAAAAATTTAAATCTTTTTATTTTTGCTTTAATTCAAGAACTATTAATTAAAAGGCAGTAATATTTTGCACATAGCTCAGCTTTTTACCATGGAAAAAAGGGCATATTTTGAACTCAACATATACAGGTGAGCACCTTAAAATAATATTTTTGTTTATTTGCGTTAACTTAGAAATAGATAAAAGTAATAATTTGTACATAGTTCAGGCTTTACACTTGATAAAAATTGGACTCAACCGATAGAGGGTAAATGTTGTAAAAAAAAGACAAAAAGGGGCAACAATAAGTACGTTCTGTTTACTACATCCGCGTATAGCACAGATCCGAGATATCCTGCATGGCCCACGCATGATCAAAAAAATTGAAATCTGCTCCACAACCAACCTAGGATCAGACAATATAATTAAATCCAATAGAGATGTCAGCGGAGTTGATTCCTTTATAATTTGCATTAAGTTATAGCCTTCAAACAAAGCTTCAAGCTGAGCAACTTTAGAATCATTAATATCGAATAAATTTAGATTAAAATCACCACCACAAACTATCTTACAAAATTCAGGTACTAAAAGAGATAGCCTACTATCAAACATATTTATAAATGCATCATAGTCACTCATAATTGCTTAATTTCATTGGGAGTATTAATAACAACTGCATTAAATTGTTCTGCTACATATAAAGCTACTCCACCACCCCTTTTTGTCCTATCTTTACGAAACAATTTATAATGAGGTATATTTAAATTTTCATCAGGAATATTGGAATTTAACCAGGTCTCATTAAAAGCAAGTACATCCAAAATAATTAATATTTGCGTACTCTCTTGCGCGATTTAATTTAAGCACCAGCGAATATGCATTAATATGCAAAAACTTTAAATTATCGATTTTCATAATAAATTGGCTTTTCCTAAAATAAACACAGGTTAAAAAAAACGGTGTACTAAATAAGAGTACAAACAATTAATTAAATTAGATTTAAATAACACTACCAAATCCAACCAGTGATCAAAGAAAACAATAATTCTCAAGATATGATGTTTACAATATAATAATAATAATAATAATAATGTTTATTTTACCACGTTATATACATACTGAGATGGTAGGACCCTATAATTTATGTGTTTATGATCTGTTAATAATTTAATAAGGGTACCACCCAAAATATTTTTCGAGTATTCGTATTATCAAATCTCAGCTTGATTAAAAGTTACTTGTAAATTGATAGCTAAAATAAATAGTTGTATGCCCTTTATAATCTCTTATTTATCTGCAACTAATCAAATAAAACGCTAGCTATAAAATTTCGGTAAAGCACAGACTCATCACTCGGTTAGGTTTCCCTTTGAATGCATTATTTATTAAAAATTATTCAAGTACGGATCTGTTCTCCGCATTAGCTCAAAGGCGCTATTGAAAAACTGAAATTAGCTCAAATGTTAACCAAGATGGTTGCCGTTTACAAGTTGCGTTTAATTGAATGATAAATACTGTAAAATCGGTAAACGTGTTATCGGTAATTGTTTGAATTTTGACCGTTTTCCCGGCATTAATTTGTTTTCTGTTTTAGCACTTGCGGGAACGCTATTTCAACAGTTTTAGGAAGGCGTCTTTTGACTCGCATAACCTCACAATCGGATTCTATTTTCTATTTGAACAACAATTATTCCTCCTGAGCCGTAGGAATTACTTGAATATTGCTCGGTATTATCGCCTTTATGCTGAACGTAGCTTTCCAATGTCTAACAGCGCTTATTTTAGTGAATTTGGGTATCTGGTTTTGGTCCGATTGCCTCGCTCGCAGGAAACGACGGCGTTGCTGTTGGAAAGCTGCTGTAGGCCCCCTGGTGATGAGATCTCTGGAATGCGGCCTAACGGAGCTGCTCGTTGCCCTGGGATGCTGACTTGGTCGCCCCAATGGCTGTACTCTAGCACGCAGACTTCGAAACTTCAGTTAAATCGTAGCCGATTTGGTATCGGAAGGCACCTCTCCTGGACTTCGAATTTTTGGTGATGGATTTTTACCACACGTACTCTGAATTGCACTGATTAAAACGGCGTACTTCTTATAATAAAATATTAACATTTATTGCAAAAAATTAAATTTTAAAGGAGAGCACATTTACCACATCAATCAGCATTAATTAGTTCATTTGTCAACCTCCTTAAATTTTTTTATAAACAAAAGCTAGTTACTTTCAAATAAATTGCGGATATTAACAAGGTTCAAAACATTAACTTTTAACAATAATTCTACTTAAAATTATGATTTTGTACCCTAATACTATATCTAAAATAATTATTTACATTTATATTAACTTAGCGTGTCTATTTTTCACTGCACGTCTTTTTAATTAGCGTTTTAAAAGTTCACGTGTCACTGCACTGACTAAAGTATTTAATTCGCGCATATCCTGCAATGAGTTTAATTTGATTTTTCTGTTTGATTTTCGTTCACAATTTTAAATTCATATGTGTTTTCTTTTCTGCAAATCCTATAATCCTTGCCTTTGATTCTTACGGTTTCTTTCAAATGCTTTAATATCTTCTTTCTTATATGCAAGTTGCATGTTCTTAAGCTTATTTATGCTTCAATCGCCTTTCTTATAAAACCCTGACTGGATTTCACCATTAAAATATGCCTGAGTTCTAAGCTTCATTCCCTTGTGTTCGCCATCCATCTTGTTATTATTAAATTTTCATCCGGCTTGGCCTATACATTTAGCAGAAACCTAATTAACTAACCGAACTTACATCCAATTTGGCTCCATATGCGAAATGAGCTTTGCTTACTGCGTTTATTAATTATTATGGTCCTGGGTGGTGTAGCTTGAACAAGCGTCCACGTTCAATCAGCAGAGTTAAGCAACGCTCTCTCTGGTCAGAACTTGGATGGGAGTTCCATGGCTGCATCTCTCGGCGCCTCGTGGTACGGCTATCACGGAAAAAAGTTGGTCCCGGCGGTCATAACAACATCATGATAGTCGTTAGTGGGGTTGGAAGTCGTCATAACTGCACAGCGACGCCTATAATTGGCCTAACGGCTGTTGGCTGAGTGCGAATTAAATTAAAATTTAAATTATTCTGCAATTGCTGGCATCTCATTACAACTGTATTAATTTTTTGGCAAATTGAAATTTTAGCTTTGCAGTTATATAAGATATCTCAATCTGAGCTTTCATGAAATGTTCATTAATTTAGCAATGCTAACAGAGTTGATCTATAGGGCTTAAAACCATAGCAATACATATATTTGTAGCAAGTCAAAAGAATTAACACACTGAATATTTTAAAAATATATGAAATTCCATAAATGGTGTATCCATATACTCTTTCGTTGCATAAAAACATAACTATAATAGATGTCGCTGCACATTAGTATAGGCAACTAAAGCAGTATAAATCAAACTGTGTTTATATAACAAAATAATATACTTATAACGGGGTTCCGCGAAGAGAAAATAAACTTAAAATATAAATAGCATATAAGACAAAACAGAAAAACTGTATTTACGTAATAATAACTAGTATGAATTTTTAAAATGTCGGTTGTAGTTTCTTAATACCATCAATTTCCTTGATAAACCTTCCCCAGTTTATACCTGTGTCTGGTCATACCTTCCTGAACATAAATGCGAGTACCCTTCAGCTTGGTTCTAGAAGATAACACTAAATGTCAAGTTTTATATGAAATAAATTTTATTATCACAACACGTGGTTTGGTTGCTGCTTGTGATGTTTTACTTAAAGTTGCACCCAATCTGTGACATCTATCAATCATATTTTCATTTACTTTAAGACCCATGTGGGTGTTAATTAGAACCAACATTTTTTCAAGAGGTTTTCATGCTCAGATTCTTCTACGCCAAACACCCGCAAACACGACCTCCGCGAATACTGCTCCATCTTATCTAAACTTGCTTCCATACGTTTTATTTTATTGGATATCTTATCATTTTCTTCTTTTAACGCCTTGATCTGTTTTTCCATAACTGGTATGCTATCCGCAAAACTGCCGTTAACACTGAATTGGTAACTATTACTGTTAGCCGGTCTTTAAACAGTTTATCATCTAGCATCTCCGTAATTTTTTTACTCACAACGGTTTGTAGTTCATCTGCGTCTAGTCGAGTTAAAGGCATGTTGCACAAATAACAATAACGCACTTTTGTAAACGAGAACGAGTCTCAACGGAGCGGCCCAAACAAGCGTCAGTGCTCGATGTACGACATGCTGCTTCCCGTTTGTTCGACGTAAGATTTGCCACAAGTACATTGGAGTTGGTAAACGCCTTCTGTCTGCAGCCTGGGCAAAGAATCTTTGTTGGAGGGGATCAATTGTTCGACCTTTCGACCTAAACCTATTAATTACGCCTGCCTTCCTTTCATCACCGGAGTAACCGACAGAATAAGAAAGGTCTTAGATAAGAAAAACATCGGGGTCCGCTATGGTAACATAAGAATGTACCATAACAAGAAAAGACAAAATCACTGCAGCAGTTAAATGTTTAATAATCTTGTTTAATAGTCAATGATTGATCTACACAAATTATATTGGGGGTCCCGAGTGGTGTAGCTTGAACAAGCGTCCACGTTCGATCAGCAGAGTTAAGCAACGCTGTCTCTGGTCAGAACTTGGATGGGAGTTCCACGGCTGCATCTCTCGGCGCCTCGTGGTACGGCTATCACGGAAAAAAGTTGGTCCCGGCGGTCATACAATATCATGACAGTCGTTAGTGGGGTTGGAAGTCCTCATAACTGCACAGCGACGCCTATAATTGGCCTAACGGCTGTTGGCTGAGTGCGAATTAAATAATTAAATAAATAAATTAATAAATATTATAGCGAGTTCTACTACCTATTTCAAAAAAACTATAAATCAGACCTAGATGTGCTTAGGCGAAAAAAGTTTTCCATTGACAGCGAAACGATGAAGCCGATCATATTGGCAATCCAAGAAGAAAATTCAGAGTTTAAAAGTCAAGATGGATAGCTCTCAAATAGCAGACTACGCTACTGGAATCATAAAAATAAGCGTTAATATTTTAAAAAGTAACAAATGTGCTAAAACTCTCGGGCAAGTACTGAGAGCAAAAACGTTATCAGTGACTTAAAATTAGAGTCAACTAAACCGTGATAATATTAACTATAACTTATGCCTATGAAGTGTTAATACTGCACTAATTGGACACAGTGGTGTAAACCAGGTTACTCACATTGTAGAACAGAAAAGGAGTATGAGATTTTAAAAAATTGTAAACGGAAAAGGAGTATGAGATTTTAAAAAATTGTAGGAATTAGCACTTTTGTATGTTATGGAAAGATATACTATATATTGTAATAGTTTACTGCTCACAGCATTGCTGATTGCCTACGTAGAATTAATAAGGTCAACTTGTGCACATAATGGAATATTTTATTTATGGCAAGGTAATCAGTATTTTGCATTAATAAGTGCACTTGATGTGAGCAGCAGTAACTAATAATAATTTGAGTGATAAAAGTTAGCATGAGTAAGGAGGGTTTCAGAAGGGTTACGTTCAGGGCTTCAGATATGATAAATGTTCGGAAGGGCCAATGCAATTTAATTTGTAACTGACTGATTTGAGCTTAGTAGCGTCAAACATAATGTGAATGAAATGATACAGAATGATTTGTTAAGTACAGAAATTGTATGAGCGCTATGTATTAAAAGTTTATAAGCCAACAAACGGAAAGTTGTTTGAAATGTAAGCGAAAAACAATGCGAGCAAAATAATTATTGCAAAGAGCAATTGAAAGATTAAGGCATCCGATCGAAAGGCAATTAGTGAGATGCTAAAAAAACCCAAGTGTATCAGTACACTATAAACCAAAGTGAAAATTAAAAGCAGAGAAATGTGTAGTGACATTTATTTCAAGAAAAAGACAAGTTTAGTAGTTAGGCAAAGACATCATCAAAACTGTAGCCCATAAGTTGAAATATGTATTGAAACCTAATTTCTTTTAAATATATAAAAGTTTAGTTGCTAAGTTATATGACAGTCAATCGTCATAATTAATAAAACAAGTTGAAAAATTGCATGTTGGGTGCAAGTTAAGCTTCACTATTTGTGCAGAAATTAATAATAAAAAGTAATTTTGTTAAGTCAAATTTGTGTTGGAGTTTTTACCAGTGTTGCTGGGCATGTGTGGGTCTATCTTTCAAAAGTGCAGCAGTTCCAAAAATAGTGCAATTAAGCCAGCAAGTTTCCACCTGGTGCGGCGTTAGTGCGAGACAACTTCGATGACGATTTTCAGGCAGTTCCAGACATAGGAAGGCCGATCTTTTTCGTGCTACGTGGAGAAGAAAGATTTAGCAACTCGTGGGTAAAAAAATTAAGACCAACAACCCATTTCCAAGCGAGTATTTGCCGTGGCGTCCTTCCAGTGTGCGAACCAACAGCGGGGCAGCTCTTCAAAAAGGTAAAAATTCACAGCAAGGAGTTTGAGCAGCCTCATAGAAACTTGGCTTCGTCAAGAATAGACCTCTACCGAGAAGTTCAAAGTGTTTCCAGAATCCCAGGTTCATCCAGCTTTGAATAATTTAGATAGCGTCCCTAGAAAGTGCGGGTTGACACGGAATTTGCAGTTTTTTTCCGAAAATAGGACAAAATCACATCTGAGCGTTAGTTTTGACGTCATCCTAAAACAAAACGAGGTTAGCCGTTGCTAGGTCACAGAATTAATCGTATTTAACTGATGCATTTTTGCCATTTTGGTGTTTGAAAATTCAATGTTACGCTATTTTGGCTGTGGCCGATCATTTGTAGATTCCACTAAAATTTAGAGGTTATTTAACTGTCAGTTGAAAATGTTGCATTTCCATAATAATTGATAGTAATTGTCATACAAGAAATTATTTGTTATTAAAGTTTTCTACTTATTTTATGAACCGACTCCCTGAGTTAAGAATTATTTCGTGTTCACCGGAGCTAAGCCATAATTTATTGCAAATAAGGTAAATAGAGAAAGAGCAATAAACCATTTATTTTTGGTAATTATTATTACATTATTCTAATTTGCTCTGAATTTGACAGGTAGTTTTTGATCGAAACTATACAATTCATAAAGTGTAGTAACCCTTGCCATAATTATAAATTTTATATTTTATTTAACACCTCATTTTAAGTGAGGCTACTATTACAATATACAGGATGTGCTTGAAAAGAACTTACTTCCATGAAAAACAAGACCGTAGCCAGCGGGGGCCCATGGCAGGCGATGTCCGCCTTGGAAAAATTTTTGACTGCTCTGGAAAACTATCGGTTTCAATAGTTATGGGAATAGTAAAAAAAAGGGCAGCGCTACGCCATGAATAAAATTATAACCATTCGTTGCGAATTAACGGAACAACCATTCTGCCTGGATACTGAAGAAACGCTGTCGAGTCGAAGCGAAGCAAAACAACACAAAACAACACTAGACTAAACTGAACCGAAGCACTAAATCTTTTAGAGCGACAATGGTCAGGAAATTTAATAAAATACTGGGCATACTGGGCAACATCCCAAAAGAAAAATTTAATGATGGTGAGATTGCTAAAATCTTCAGATTAAAAAAATAAATTGCTCGACAACTCTACAAAGTAAGACTACTAGTTTAAAAGAAGCTGCTAGTAGCGTGATATAGGCGTTGAAGAAATTTTAAACCTCAAAACTGAAGGAAACTGTAATTTGTTATTTAATGCACAGCTATTTTCCAGTGATTCAAACAATGACTGTGGTTCAAAACGAAGAAAGAAGATTCTATTATCTGTGAATGCTTTTGTTGTGACAGAAGTGTCTGTGAAGCAAAGTTTTCAACTCATGTGTTTCGATATGATTGATGCTTTACTGATCGAGTTAAATGAGTGATTTAAACTAAATGATGAATTCCACCATAGAAGAATTTTATTTTGAGAAATTGCCAAATTATCTTAACTGTGTAAGAAATTAAAATATGTACTTATTAAGTATAAAACAAATATTTTTCGCATGGTATTACTATTGTTGTACTTCTGGTTCGGTTTGTCCCCCCTTTTGCACTGCGCCCTAAAAAACCTATTGTGCTCCCCAGTGCTTCATTTTGCCTCACAGGTATTTCAATGTCCTAAAAAACTTACTAATGCGTTTAATGAGCTGTTTATCAGCAGTTCGGGTTCGATTGTGTTTTTGTAGTAGAGTTTTGAGTTCCTCGCACTCGCATAACCAGTGAATTGGAATCTCGTCCTCTCCTTCACAGAATCTGAAGTATGTGTTGGTTTCCAACCCTATTGTGTGTATATATTTGTTTCTATAACAGTTGTAACGCCCCGTTTCAATTTCATTTCTGTAGTGGGTTAATGCATTTGTTACCTTTTTTCGGACCTCCTTATATCTAATGGCTGTAGCAAAAGAATTCAAGATTATCACAGCAGGTGGTGCGACGCGATTAGCACCTGCGGTTTTTGTGTTGGAACTGGTCTAGCATTTCGATGCGAGTTGGCGCTCAAACAGCCAAAGAGCTGACAGAGATTGATTTTTTCAAGAAGCACGCTCTCGCGAGTCACGAGGATTTGAATTGCTGGGCTAAGCTAAGACTCATTCTGTGTAGGTAAGGAAGCTCATCTCATTGTATTCTTTGCGTGCTAATTTCAAATATTTAACCTGGATTCTCTTGCGCTGCGTCCTCTGCTATAATTAGACCGAAAACACCGTTCGGTAAGCATCTTTTTGCGGGCTTATATTCGCAACTCATTTTTAACATTTAGGCTGGCAGTTACGGGCCAAAATCGGGCTAATATCCGGCAGTTAGGGGCTACAAAAAGCTAATATTATTTAGTGTGGGTTACGGTCTTGAATGGGCTAATTGGGCTCAAACGAAGGCTAGAAATTCAGCTAATTCATTCCCCGATTCTGGTTCCGCATGGGTTAGGAATTCCCGACATGTGCCGCTACCTTTTGTGGTTTGCTGACTTCTAATAGTAGCGTCTTTGCTTTGGGGGTCTCAGAATTTGGCAGAAAAATCTAGCATAGCGTCTTCATGGATGGATGCAATACAACAGGATAATTCCACTTGCGATCGCTGGACTTCAACATCAAGTTAAACTGTAAGTACATGCCATATCAGCCCTCTTTTTCCGACAAAGACATTTCCCTTAATTATCTCAATTCTTACTAAGATCTTAGCAAATCAAACTGAACGAGTTTAATCAACCTCTTTGGCTCAAACCTTAATAATGCCAATGAGCGAGAACTTAATAATTTAAAATTGCTGAAATAAGCATGTGCATTGTAACTCATGTACCGCGCTTTACGCGTTGTTTGTTATGCAATTGCGACAGCACAGGTGTTGTCTTGGAATGCGAGTTAAACTATAATTAGCATTTTGTGGATTGAATATTTGGAAGTAATTTCCTAATTATGATTCATTATTTCATTTGATAGGCAATAGTCCTACCACTTTGTTTGTTGCCACATAGCTTAAGGGCTAATACAAGAAATTCATGTGTTACTGCGATATTTGAATTCAAATAAATGCCCCTATTGCTATTATTTGTTTGCGTTTTTTCTGCAACCTCTCTAGCTGAACGAGTAATCTAAGCATGCTGTGGAACACCAAAGTTAGGTGGCGTATTTTTAATTAGCTAATTTTGTTTTTATAGGTTGTGAGTCACGACAAGGCGCCCGATTTGTATTTATCCTTCTGTTCAATTTAAAAGTCTGAAGCATTTATTAGCCTGATCTTTACACCACGCCATTTTCTGCCGAGAGTTAAACGAGCTAGCCGAGGCCTTGTCAACTCCTTCGTTTAAAGGTGGTACACATTGTGCAGTCCTTGTTATGTATTTTGCTTTCTTTCTTTTATTTTCCAGGAGTGCCGGTGTCTCTTTCTTGGACGGTTCCCTATGAAGTTTTTAAAGTACCCTACTTTAGGGTAGCCGTACTAGGATTTGCGACAATTATCTCGTTTCTAGTTTGGTTCCTGATCATGATCATGCCTTTTTTATTTTTCCTTAATTCCTTTAGCTACATAATTATTTGGAGCAGTTTTGGTATAAAGTTGGCGAGTACGCCTGTATATCGGGCCCGTTTCGATAATATTTTATCTTATAATACTTCTTAAATTCTAACCCGCACGTGGCTCTTGGTTTTATTTAACAGTCTGGCATTTCGCGCAAATCTCTATGCTGTCCCATCGCGTATAACAGCGCTAGTTTTTAGTATTTTCCAGAAACACAATCAATGGGAGCAAGTTTCTCGAATTTTAAAAACATCAGTCGATCTCTACCGCACCGAGACGGCTTTGTCGTCATTGGGCGAAGTTTCTGCGTTCTTATTGGTTACACCTGGCACGCACGAGATAGCAATTGGGGTTAAAATCGTGACTGGTGGTCTTCTCGAGGAGTCGGTTCTTGACAAGGAGTGAGACTGGGCTGTTGTGTTTCGGGGTGCTAGTAGTGTCCGTTTTGTTGGCTTAAGCCACTTGTTAATTACGAAGGATTGTTAGCCTGATTAATCCGCCGTTTTAGGCGGGATTCTCCCGATTGATCTAGTTAGGGCCACGCCGATGTTTGCAATTGCCAAGGGGGCAAAGCACAATTTCGTTCCGCGAATAAGGCAGGGGATCTCTTGGACGCCGCTACTTCCACCTACATCATTTCAACAGCAGTAAAGCGACAACCGACGCCCGTCAACAACAAGCGACTCCACGTTTTGAAGCTGACCCACTAAATAAAGTAGCGTGCTCTGTGTTGTATCTAACATTTGTGTAATAAACTTGTTTGCCGCAAGCTGGCTTTGCATTTCAATTAAAGCTCGCATATTCGCCGATGCTTCATTCAAACTTGTTACATTCACGTACAAAATTAACATTTATGTAATAACCTTGTTAGCCGCAAGCTGGCTTTGCATTGCAATTAAAGCTCGCATATTTGCCGTCCGATGCTTCATTCAACTTGTTATATTCATGTACATAGTTAACATTTATGTAATAACCTTGTTTGCTGCAAGCTGGCTTTGAATTGCCATTAAAACTCGCATATTTGCCGTCCGACGCTTCATTCTAGCCTGGTACATTCACATACAAAATCATCATTTGTGTAATAAACTTGTTTGCAGCAAGCTGGCTTTGCATTGTAATTAAAACTCAAGTTGCTTCATTCAAGGCTGGTACATTCACGTACAAATTGCGTAATAAACTTGTTTTGTCGCCAGCTGACATTTAAATATAATTGGATTTGACTTATTGTCCGCCCTCCGCTTAATCGAGGCGAGGTACACTCAATTACAAGAGTTAGCTTTTGTTGTACGAGCCAACTCTTGGGGGCTTTATCCGCTTTAGTTTTGCGTAATAGTTATTAGTTAAGGCGTCTCCCAGCTGGGTTTCATTCCTTTTTGCATTTACCCCTTTATAACTTGCTAGATTGTTGCACATGTCGACCACGTCGGCACAGCTGTAAAGTTTCGGCCATGTGATGTGGCCTAATAGGTTAACTATAAATGACTTATGATTTTATCTTGTTCTTGTGCATGTTTGATTACAGGGTGACTTAGTCACTGTATCAAGATCGACATAAGGTGAGGCCCAAACGTGGTAAATAAGCGTTGCAGGTAGGTTGGCTTGCTTGTCGCTGCTCTGCCGTCTCCAGAGTTAGTATTTTAGCACTTTTGCCCCGTTTGGCTTTCAAGAATAGATTAACCGTGGGTTTTTCTCTATTGGATCTTGTGGGGCCCATTTATTTTGCAACACCCTATACATATCGACACGCTTGCCCTATGGTGTCTCGTTTTTAGGACCACGCCCATCTTCTTGAGCGTATTCGAGCCGTGACCTTTACCCTGTTTTGTAGCGATTTCCTGGGTAAGTGTGCACGTTGACCGGACTTGTTTAAGAATTTGACACTCACTCATCCGTGAGTGTCATTAGATCAGTTTGATACTGTAACACATGCTATAACCTATGTTACAGGTAGGCTGTGATCCTAACATTGTGTTGGCTGATTTTACTAATTTATCTGCTTTTTTGTTGCTTATTATTCCTTGGTGACCTGGGACCCACAGTTAGGGCATTCATATACCAGTTCTGAGTTAAACTAGTTGGATGACAGCGCTTTTAAATCTGCTTGTCTATCCGTCAGGATATGTATTCTCCTACCGTTGTAGGATCTCTCAACCATTAATTGGGAGCAGGTTAGAACTGCTGTTACTTCGGTCTGGAATACTGTTGCATATTGTCCCAGGTTTACGCCCATTGAATTTCCAGGCCCCGTGCTATAAATCCCCAGACCTGTTCCATTTTCTGTTCTCGATCCGCCTGTGTAGCAGACTTCTCCCTTTACTTTGGTTGGACTTCTTCGTACCGCTCTTTCCGCTCTGGAGGATATACTTCGAACGGTATTTGGTACTGGTAAGATGTCGTTACTTTGTCTAACTTCATCTGCAAGATGAGGTTTCCACTTAATCGATTAAAGATTGCGGTATAGTATCCCCGACGTCCAGGCTAGCGATCATACCCTTGTGTGTTCAGCCTATATGCCCCCAGTCTCGCTTCCGTCTCTACTTTTAGGTGTAATTGTGGGACGATTTAATAGGACTTCTAACGCGGCTGTCGAAGTTGTTGACATTGCCCCCGTTATTTCAATGCAGGCATGTTTTGTATTTTGCTGTTCCGGTTTTATTTTTAGTTCTGCTTACCTTGTGCCACCATACCAAAGCTGCATATGTTATCGTCAGTATGACTCTTGTGAAGAGCCAGTGTACTATTTTTGGTGACACCTCCCATGTTTTTCAAAAACTTTCTTCTGTAGGTCCAGAATGCTCTGCAGTCTTTGCTTGTAACATGTTCCACATGGTGTTCGAATGTCAGTTTGGTGTCTTACAGTATTAAGTTCCTATACTTGATTTTTACTTCCTTTTACTATTGGATTCATGTCAAAAATTCGAAATTGCGTTTTCAACAAATCTTCAAGTTTTGGAGTCCCTTCAACCCAAAAATAGTATATTATGAAACTAGTGTATAAGTACCTTTTTAAAGCACCTGCGACGAGTTTAAGAGCACGTCGCAAAGCGGAGTGTTTTAACGTCGCTAATGCTTTAATGGCACTTATAGATATATATCGTACGCTATTTTTTCTACGATCGTAACAGAAATATAGAAACTTAGTTCGGTGACACTTTTTCCGTCACCTTGTGTTAGACATTTTAGGCTATGTTGACATTCAAAAATAAGGCAAAGCGTGTTTTAATATACTATTAAAACACGCCACCAATTGCAAAGTGCAAAAAAGACGTAATTCGGACGCTAATATTAAGAGTGCTACAAAAGTCACTTTTGACACTAGAAACTGTGCACAAAATTGTCATTCTGACACGATCGTAGAAAAACATGTTTTTGTTCATTGGTCTGTCTGTGTGTCTGTGTGTGAATATAATATCTCAAAAACGAAAACTGGTATGACGTTGAAACTTTATATACAGGGTGAGTCATTAGTACGGGAAAGCTCGATTGAACTTAAGCCGTTAAAGATATTAAAATGAGACAACTGCCACTATATACAAGAAGTTATGGTTAAGTTTGTAAAATTATTTTTCGTTACACAGAGTGTTTATTTTTTTCAAGGCAGTATTTAACTTAATATTTTTAAATGGAACATCCTGTATATTTTTAAAAATGTGGATTTATCTTTTTTTAGGACTTATAATAAAGTTTACTTTTTGAAATGTACTTCAGCCGTTTTGAAGTTATTCGATTTTTTCTGTAAAAACGTACGCTTACGGACACTTATTCAAAAAATCACAGGACACTTGATCGTAGAGATATCTAATTGAGGTTTTGGTTATGCCTAAACAACTTTTTGGAGTATCATTTGGAAATAAGAACGCTTACCTGCGTTGTGAGATTACTTAATTGTGACACGTTAACTTTTCGAAACTTTGAAGGGCCATAACTTTATATTTTTAAATGGCACTTCCTGTATGTTATTACTTAGTCGTATTCAGCATCTTATTTTACAATTTTTATGTCCTACATGTCTTATGCCAAAAATTAATAGTTGAGGTGATAATTCTGATTTTTTGAAAAATGCACAAATGTCTCATCTATACCGACCTAGTGTGCCATGGAAACAAGTGTTCACGAGTTATTGTTTGAGACATGTCAAAATTGCACTCGTTTAATATCACTGACTATTTGCTAGTATCATTAAAATTACACTGACTATTTGCTAGTAGCTGATTACAGCGACTATTTTTTCACAAACCATTCAAATCGTTCTTCTGCTGTAACACAACTAGCTAAAAGTGGAGTAGATGAGCAGCAGTTGTTGAAAATAACAGGACACTCATCTGGAAGCTCCATCAAACCCTATCTTCAACAGGACCGTTTAAAAAATAATCACGCCGAATTACATTCATGGTAATATATATTTTTTAATAATGTTAACTAGATTAGCACTCATCTTTATTGCTATTAAGAAATCCCACTCGTGGACTTCGTCCACTCGTGATATTTCTTAATAGCAACAAAGATTCGTGAATCTAGTTAAAATTATCAAAAAAGTATCACCACTTATGTAATTACTGTTGATTAAAAATCAATTTTTTGGCTAATTATAAGATCACTATAGAAGGAAGTTGTGCGTGTATCACACCAATTTTTATTTCTTCTTGTGATTGACAGAAGCGAGGTCTTTTCCGGGTTTACCGATCGTCCCTTAGCTTCACACCATCTTTCCACAATCTTCGAATACTGCGCCCTCAAATTTTCCATGTAGGTAGATGGTATTGTCGTCACCGTAGCCTTGCTACACGCCCTTCTCCTCTAGTTCCCGCAGAAGGTCATCCAGCACGAGGCTCCACAGCAGAGGTGACAATATCCCTTTTTGCAGGCACCAACAATTTCATGGTTGTTTTGTGAAGAGAAGTAGTTATAACTCTGCTTTTAAGCATATTTAATATCCATCTGCTCAGGGTGTCATTTATTCCCCTGTTATTCAAGGCTAGATTAATTGAGTCGAACGAGGTGTTCTCAAAAGCTTCGATATCCAGGAAGGCTTCTAGGCCGATGTCTTTGGATTGTATGTTCTTTCCCCCTTACTGACTAATTCATGTATAGCCAGTTCGCAGGGTTTTCCTGATTGGTAGTCATATTTGTGTCTGTGGGGCCATGCTTATATCTTCTTTATATATGAATCAATTTTGATAAAATTTTATATGAAGATACTAGACATAGCTTCAGATCGATCGATAGATATAGTCAAAATGGCCGACTTTCAGTTTCACTGGAAATGACACCAACTTTGATTTTTTAAATGAATCACCCTGTATATTTTATGTTTTTCGGAATCTACAATTCAAATTACATACAATACTATATCGTAAAATTTTAATTTCTTTTAAACAAAAAAATATTTTTTTCAAATTTTGTTTTACCATAGAAGGCCGTGACTTGGAAAAATCTGTTCTGATTTACTCTAACAACTCATAATAATAACTATTTTATCAGTAAGGTCAATAACCTTCAATAACAGAATAAAATTTGATAAACATGCTTTGTAAGGGAAGGTTACTTTTTTTAATGGCACCTACTATCTTGCAATTAGATAGAAAATATAATTACCAATCCAACGATATGCATCATGCACTACTTCATCTTTATCTAAAATTACAAAATAATTCATTCATTCGCTTTTTAAATATTTTTATGTAATACCTAAGCAAATTCAGCAACACTATCGTATGTAATTTGAGTAGTAAATTGCGAAAAACATAAAATATATAGGGTAATCTATTTAAAAAAATCATTATTTCCGGTGAAACGGGAAGTCGGTCATTTTGATTATATTTATATCTCAATCCGAAATTATGTCTAGTATCCTTGTATGAAATTTCAACCAAATTCATTCATAAGTAACGGAGATAGAAGCATGGGCCTGGTCTCATTGTCGCCCGGTATACCTGCCAATTAACTTTTCTAACGTCTTTAGAATAAATGACGTCAGACTTATTGGTCGGTAAGATTTAGCCTGGGTATAGCTTTCCTTTCCCGGCTTTGATGTAAATACCACTTTTCTCCAGGTTGCTGGTATGTAACCTAGGACCAGACTTGCCCTTAGCATCGCACATAGACAGGTGGATAGTTTATCCCAGACCTGAGTAAGTAGAGCTGGGTAGATCCCGTCTCCACCTGGAGCTTTAAATGGTTTAAAACTGTGTAGTGCCCACTTAAGTTTAGTTATGTTTATCACTTGATGTGCTGTCTTCCAGTTCTCGCGCGTAGCCCTGCGTAGAGCTACTTCCAGATCGTGATTACTGGTGGTATCTCTCTTTAATAGTATTCTGCCTGGGAAATGTGTCTGCTCTGTAGTAGAACTGCCAGTATTTCTTCCCCAGTTTTCATGTATCCTCCTACAGGTTTTTTCAGTGTTCCCATTATCTGTGGTCTGCCTTTCGCTAGCGCCTTTTGGAGTTTTGCACATCCTGGTGTCTTGTCGACTCCCTTGCATTACTCCCTCCATGAGGATCTTTTTCTTTCCTCACTCCGTTGTTGTATTTTGTAAGGACTTTTTAATACGGTTCCCACTTCCCTGTTTCTTTTGCTTGTTGAATAGCCTTCTTGTCTCCACCCGCAGCTCTGAAAGTCGACCGTTCCACCATGAAACATCTCTGGCTGACCTTCTAGAAGTTGCAGTACAACACGATTCGAAGGCATTTATCAGTGATTCAGTGATGGCGTCTGCCATTGTTTCTCATTCAATGTTACTCGCCCTGCAGGGGCAATCCCGGAGTGCCTGCTTGAGGCTCTTTTTTATATGACCCCAGTTGCAGTTTCTGGGATTCCTGTACTCCAGGTCGGTTAGCACTAGCGTCTTAATGTCAAATCTGATGTATCTGTGGTCCGAGATAAATGCCATTTTTCTACCATGTTTACCATATGGTGGCTAGAGTTCTATCAATAACTATCACAAACAAAGCGATTGATGGCCGCAAATTATGTAAATAATGATCAGAGAGAGAACGTACTGTTCCATCCAGTTCAAAAATGTTTTTCAAAATACGTATGGAAAATCAGCAGCTATTACCAACTTCCAGTCCTCACAGCTATCTACCGGGTGGTTGGTCATACCTCTGAACATAGGCAATTTACATGGCTTATCAGGGTTATGCATATTCCTGCTCACCATTTTTATGGAAAAAAAATGGTGGTGTACTAAATTAAAGAGAATACTTTTCCGCGTTGTTTAGTATTAAAAACTTATTGGATAATGTTAATTGTGCATATTAATTTTAAAATTTAGATATTCCCAAATAAAAGTGAGGGGAATATATTGTTATGATACACTATACGTTGATCGTAGATAAAATTAAAATGTAAAACAGAAATTGAGATGTTAGTACAATCCATATTAACCCATTAAAAAAAGTTGATGGTGTTTATAAAAGTTTCATGAATAAATCTGAGTTTGATCAAGTTAGTAATGAAATGATAGCTATTGAACGTTTACGGGTGGTTCTAAGAATTGTGCATTTGTCATTGAAATTTGAGAATTGCTGTTGACATTTAGTTGACATTAAAAGTGACATTCGATTTGAATGAATAGTTTTCAAAAATACTTGAAAATCATTTTTTCAGAACAAAGTAACTAGATAATTGAACTCATACCCCTGAAAGAGTCTCAGGCGCTATCATCTTAATATTTGAAAGTTTGCATATTGAAAAGTCAATTTAAATAGAGTAGCCAGTGCAGTATAAATTTTAAAATTAATATTTTTATGCACAATTAACGTTATCCATTAAGTTTTTAATACTAAACGACGTGGAAAATTATTTGCTTTAATTTGTTATTAAAATGGTGAGCAGGAATATGCATAACTGTGAGAAGCCATGTAAATTGCCCATGTTCGGAGGTATGACCAACGACTCGGTATATAATCCCCAGCCCTATTAACTGGTTTACCAAAAAATGGCCGACCTGGTTAAATGACTTTTGAGAAGAAAACGAAAAAATAATTTAGACGAAGCCCTCGAAGAGTGTAATGAAACAGAGAAGACTGCAGTTGTATTTATTATTTTTTGTTTGAATTATTACTTCGATAGTTTAATCTTCAGTTTGTTAATAAATCAGTACGAAAAATGATTATAATAATAATAATGGTGAGGCACTAACACCCCATGAAGGAGCTTGGCCTGCAAGGCGGAAGGTTAGAGCTTCCGTATCCTTATGCTCGCTTAAAAGTTTTCCCTGTCCACTCTAGCAGTTATTCCTGCCATGGCCCTAATACAAAAGTGTGCCGTTTAAGGGTTATAGCTTTTCTTTCAACGTTCTCTATAAAAGAAAATCACACGGATGAACGACCGGAAAACGGGGTGGCCAATTAATGGGAACATCCGCCAGTCTACCAATCCATCGATGAGGGATACATGAAGATGAGCCCTCGCGTTAAAGTAAGGCGGTGCTCCATCACAAATAAACCACATAACTACAGAAACCACTAACGGTAGGTCTTCAATCGATTTGGCATGATAACAGGACCATTTAAACAATATCCAATTATCACACTGTACACATTCAATGTATTCAAAAAACTCTTTCTTTAATTAAATCCGTTCTACTCAAATTTTGCCCACTTAAATTATGAAATAAACAATAACTTAGTAACGGCTACGTTCAGGGCACATGTCTATACATACTTTAAACCTCTAAATACTTAAATTCCCAAACACACTTTAAATATTTCCGGTACTTTCTAAAACACCCTGTATATCGTAAATAATCGTAGATTTATAATGATAATCAAAATGATTAGCTCAGCCTTGCTTCTCTCAAAAATAAATTTACCAGCATCTTAATGTTAATACAATTTCCATATAAAGGCTCTCCCACCCTATGCTGAGTCAGTGCATGTGCAATTATCCATCGGTATTACAGTTATCCGTGAAGTGTGTTTTGCAGACACGATTGTGCTTTCTTACCTACCCAGATTTTCAAAATTCTGGATATTTTCTACTCCAGCCAATCAGGTAAATATTTTAATAATTATTCGTTTCTTTTCACTACCAAGGGGCAAATGTAAATACGTAGTGTAACACGATCAATTCTCGTTTATACATTTTTAATAAAATATTTTGCGGTTAATAATATTTTTCATTTAGGAGTAATATCAAAGTTAAAAGTTTAAGAAAATATTAAGGATGGAAGGAACTATGTCGCCATTTAATACTTTCGACAAAGTATTTAAAGGATTTAAAATATCTTTATTTTTCTCTAATCCTTTTCGGTATATTTTTCTTGACATACTATACTGCAAATGTTACAAATATAGTAATAAAAACTACTATTTATTTTTTAGAATTCAGTAGCACACAAAACTAGTCAAAATGTAATGAATATAAAATTGCGTAATGATGAAATCTTCTTAGTTCACTATATTTTTCTATTATTCCATATTCATTTCTATTGTGGCCCGACCAGTAAATTAACACCGCAACATTACTTTCAGGGGTAACCCTCTAAGCAAGCGCGCGGATCAAATAGTTTAAATATCTTGTTGCCGTTTGATAGTTTTTTATAAGTAAATAAAAACAAAGGTTGCAAAATGTTATCGATTAAAATCAAAATTTTTCCTTCCTTAATTTTTGAAATATTACTTACAGTTTTACTCCGTAAGTTCTAATTTTAAAATTAAATCAGTTTAATTTCTGTTAACAAGCAGTTGCAAACATTTTTGGAATTTTAGGCTATTAGATTCTTAGAAGCAGAACTGTTTGAGTAATATTGTTTCGTAGAAGTTTGTTGTACAGTTTTACTTACAATGTACTCTCTAAATTGTTAAATGGTATCTCTTTAAACTCTTGTAATTCTGATAGGAGATAGATATATTATGAAGCATTGATTGAGATAGGAACTTATTAGTCGTATAGTACCAATCTAGCTTTTGATTTGCTAACCGTTTTCAAAAATAAATCTTTATCTCGTAAAAATGAAATATAACATTCTTTTCCAAAGCAGCCCGAATTTACAATTTATGACATCCTATCGATCTAAAATGTGAAATAGGTTATACGTATGAATGCTTTCTGCTGCATGAATATTACAAAAATCAAATTCATACCTGTTCATGGATGCCAAAATAGGAAGAAAATAATTAAAATATATTTGCCAAATGCCTATGGTCCTTAGGTTTCTACTAATTTAGGCTAATTAATATTGATTTTTTATGGCACAAAAAGCAATAAATTTTTTAAATACTAGTATTATTGGCTATTGTTCCTACATCGAATGCAGTGCCCGAACTTTACTTCTATTACACGTTTTCGAGTTTTAAGAACTAATTTTTAAAAGACAGAACTGATCCAAGTGTATGCGGCGACGATTAACTAACCCAATTATTGAAAAAATAATGTTTCGACAATCTGGACATTTCTTTTTTAGAAACAATTTTATTACCAAAGAATGTTGTTATTCTAAAATATTACTACTTTTTAACTATTTTTAAGTAAATTATCAGTTTGAAGTCAACCTTTATTTCAAGGTTGTTAAATTTTACATAAATGTAACATAATTGATATATTTCCTGTGAAAACAATCAGTACAAGTAATGAATGTCATGTACCATCATTATAATAACAAAGTGAACTGGTTTATAGGATATGCAAATCCGCTTCGGGTTGCAGCTATTATTTTTAAAATTTATGATCAATTCCCAAAGTGAAGAAAATTTCAATATAATAAACTAATCTGCATTACTTAAAATTGTTACAACAGGTTGTTAAAAAATAACTGTACGTAAAATGTTTATGTGGTTACCAAGAACTGTATACTAAACCATTTGTATTCGTTCCAATTATCCATTTCTGTGTGTCGTCAGTACAAAGATCACATGTTTATTTCATGGTCTGCAGTAGGTCAATAATATAAATAATAAACGCTTTGTTATTCATTCCTTAATTACAATGTGTACAAAAACTTGCCTGTAATGGTATGTATGAAAAGCCAATAGTGCTTTCCTCAGCTTCTGAAAAATTAGCTACATAACTTCTGTACTACTGATACCTACATATCGATATTAATGCGAATGTGTTTGCAACCATCCTTGTATTCAACTTATTGTGGAGGGTGCATATGTTGCACGACGGAGACCAGTAGTAAGGTAGTTATTGAGCTACGGTTAGGGTTGCCATATGTCGCGATTTTTCATAATTGTACCGATTTGCAGCTAGTTTCCCCGCAACAAAATACTGTCCCGAAATGTCATGATTTTCCATGAAGATTTTACGCTTTACCGGTTTAGGGCGATTTGTGCAAATGCAGGTTTAATATCTCGATTATAATTTACAACTAGTTTAACAAGAATTGTGTGACCAATATCTAGATATTCCCTATTCTGGAATCTGTGTTCCAAAGACTCTTCTTAATAGGCGATTAATTACGGGTTTATGCGAATAACACCTTGTTCCACATTTGATATAAGTAAAAGTTAAAAGAAATATCAAGTTCGAAGAAACATGATTGATACAAAAATCAAAAAAAGAACTACTGCTGCTGCAGCAGAAATAGATGCAAATTTAAATTGATGGTAGAGGTAGTGTGTAATTATATTAATAGTCACATTTTGTGAAATTAACACATTTATTAGAGCTTTGTATTAGTGATCCTGTTAAATGCATTTTATCTACGATAGTGTGTAAAATTGAATTTTAGTTGGTAGCTTTAACTTTGTAAAACGACTGTTTAATAACATGTTTTCATTAGTTCACGTTGTCAGTAGCAACATGATTTTATTAATCACGTTTTTAATATTTTTACCACTCAAAATTACGACCGGTTGCTAGTAATCCTAATTTACATTTATTTTCTTTTATATTAACCGTGTTATCTAGCTTCTATCGTGGACAAAATATTGTACGATATACATGCGTAGAGCATCTTTAGTCACGAGTGGGGCAGAGTTAAAACGCGAATGAGCGAGCGTTTTAACTCTGACCCACTCGTAGCTAAAGACTAGGTTTACGCACTTCTATGGTAAATTACTATTATCTACTTTAGTGTTTTAATGTGGCTTTTAAAACACTGAAAACTGTGAATTAATGGGGTCTATTAAAGTACATTTGTTACATTGCTTATTTTTCATATGAAAGAAATTTTTAGGCACTTGACGCGATGTCAAACTCCACCTTCGGTCTCATTTAACAAACCACGTCACGTGCCTAAAACAGTTCAATTTAACAACTTGCATCATAAATAGCTATTAGTATCAGTTTGCGTTTAGACACAAAGCAACCACTAATAGAGCGATTTCCCCCATAGTAAGCTTGTATAAAAGTTTCAGCGCCCTACAACGGGTGGGCCAGAAACTATTCCTGCAAGGCGGCAAAATTTAAATACGCCATTACTATGATATTTGGATTAATCAAGGATATGCCGTCAACAGCAATACAAATTTTGCATATACATAATTTGCCTTACCAGAATCTCGATTTTACAGTTTTGAACCGCATAAATCGGAATATGCAAAATCTTTATAGGTTCTGAAATTGACAATAATTATGGAAAATTCAAACAAAATATTTGCGAATAACAAATATATTTTAAGTAATTCAAATAGCAATATTGTTTAATAAGTATTGTCAATCTTACAATAGTCGTGCTCAATTGCAACAATTTACTTTGGTTCAAAATGCTTTTCAAGCATTTTCAATGATTTGTCGGTGTCAGTTTGACGTATGAGTTTACTATTTACGCCCTTGTCAAAAAGCGGACAGGTGACACCAGCGCCTCCTGACGGGTGGGCCAATCTCTAACAATTATTTGATTTGACAGATGCATTCAGAAAACGCTTCTATTAGTAGGTTTTTCTATGCCGTTGGGAAATTTGTATCTCCTACACTAAATCAGCACAATTTGAAACAACACTTCTTCACATACCGACCCATCATTAATTATAGTTTGGTTCACAACCTTGCCGAGTGGCGACACTAGCGACCTCTGATGGGTGGGCCAGTCCCTAACAATTATTTGACAGGTGCATTTAAGAAACTCCTCTATTAGTGGTTGCTTTGTGCGTTTAGAATAATGACCTAATCTGTTTCTTTAGTATTTAGTTTCTAGTATTTATAAAATTAACTACGAAAAAATGAAAAAAATTTCCCCACAATCACCCTTTCAAATCTTTTCCCGAAATTATTATTTTCTAATACGGCAACCCTAGCTGTGTTGAAGATGAAAGCTGTATGCCGTCCATGTTGGCCAAGTTATTCATCTCCATGTTTTATTAAGAGATTCATCCCACTGTGTCATCAAGCAACACTTTACTCGTGAAATATTCGTGACCGGTGTTTGTAGAATTATTTCACAGCTATCTGCATTTCTGTGTCTGATTGACAACGGCAACCTTTGACGCTTTCTTCAATTATCCAAAAATATAGCATTCACAAGGCGTAAGAACTTGTACCTACACCAATATATATTAATTCCTGGAAAAAGTGAGTAAACAAGGTGAAATTAAAACTAAGAGGAAACGAGGCAGATCTCCCATGCTAGTTGGACACTATTGGAACCCTTCTGCATACTAACATTGCAAAAGCCGTTAGATCTATCGATGACAGAGACGAATTGCCTAAAATTATATAAAATTGCCATCCGAATACACAACAATCCATTATAACTACATGTTTATTAAGACGAAACATTTGGAAGACGAGAAATTTCAATTCATAAATGTTCTTTAACTGATTCACAACTCATTTCTGAAGAAGATTATCTTAATACTTCATTTCCTTTTTAACACTAAGTTACTCTTCACGAAGTTAGATCCCTTTTGCTTTCTTTTACGAAGCAACTCTTAAAATGCTCGAGCTTTTTCAAAAATATGTTTGTGTCTTCTGATTCAGAAAAATTAGATTTCGAATTATGTCTGTCCGTTTAATACCTCTCTACGGCCCAGACAGTGTGCTTAGTCGATCTGAAGATTTATACTAGGTAGTATCTACTTTTTAATTATAAATTTGGTGATTCTAGTGATTTTTGTTCTGTTTGATAAAAATAAAATTCTTTAAAGCAAAATCACATATTATTCAATTATCTACAACTTTAGTTTGGCATCTTTTTGTAAGGTTTCTAGTTTTTGATAAAATCACGTTTTCAAAATTTTTATAATTGTTTTATAAAAATACAGTTCTTTAGAACAGCATCATAATTATATTATGTCATTATCTGCAACTTTTGTTTAAAAAGTTTCTTTGTGAGAAATATAGGTTTTGAAAACACTGCAAAATTAATAATAATAATAATAATAATTTTCAAACAGGGGTGGATATTACATAATTATCTATAAATGTTGTCAAACAAGATTTTTTGCAGGGACATGTTTTTTTAATCGCAAAATTAAATTTTACAGGCAAGTTGAGCAGTAAAAGAAAATCGTGTGGTGGTCACATCCCCTTTTTTGTACTCCCTACTGCCTGATAATTTGAAACAACTCATGTACTGTCAATTCGCCGCATCCCAGAAGATTAGTCTATAGGAAACAGCAACATGACCTCACACAGAATGCACGGGATCTACACTGATACGAGTTATAATGAACCCTCGAGTATCATACCATTGGCGACCGAACTTAGCCATACCAACCTCACACTCGTGATTGAATTATTCTTCTGAAAACTATATTGTGCAGAATTTTTAATTTAGACAATTCAGAAACTTAGATTGCAGAACAATATATAGAACCTAAATTATTTTAATTTAGTTAATTTTTGTTAGATGATCTAATCTAATACTACGTTACAAAAATATGTATAACAAAGCAAATAAATATTGTTATGATGACTCTACCACGTTGTAATGCCTATGTTATGTTATAATTGATTTACACTTTACTTTAGTTTATTTTCAATCAATTATTTTTTTAAATTGAATTTTAATTAACTTATTTGCCCTATTATAATTATAGATTATCAAGATTATTAACTACTAGCTTAGGTAAAAAACATTTGACTGAAACAAAGGTCGGAGTTTTTATAATCTAGACTGCTTCTATTCTGAAATTTGATTTTCTTATTTTTATGACCACTCGTACATCTGTAATCTGACACTTCAAATTAGTTTTTTTGCAAAATTAATTACAAATACTTTTTCGTTACAAGTTTGTCATTCAACAATATCAAATGGTACTCCCTTAATTAAAATTACCTCACTTCACTCTTTATATATTTTCTTTCAGTCTTTATTTAAACACCTGTATTCTGTTACCTGTTATTGGACTCGACACTCTCCTCTACCAAGCCCAATGCATCCAGGAACCTTGCCAAGATCTCCCAACTTCCGATAACGATGTCTGCACAAACTCCGCCAAAACCACACCTGGATCCTCAAACACCTCCTTTCCCAAAACACCTACCAACCCTCTTTAGCAGCAATGCCAGCAGGAATCACCATCCACGTCGTCCTATCAAAATCCTCAAGCCACCGACAACCTGGTGTCACGAACCTAGACTAGATGCAAGTTATAAGATGTCGCTACAATGACAAGCTTGTCGAATTAGAACTCCTTCAGATTAAAATCTCCTATCCACCTCGTAAAACGCTCGCTCTGCTAATCATCTCCAGTAAAAACCATTCCATGTTATCCAACTCAGATGATGCAATGTAATTTAACAATAAACTCAGTTCAGCAGCTCCTTCCAGAAATATGCTTTCGTAGATTATAACTGTATTAGTATTCCCACCACATCCTTTATCTTCATCCATATAGTCTGCACATCTTTTATCCTTTTAACATTTTACTTTAATTTTTACACCACGCCAATTTTATTTTAACTGATAACCCTTTTATCCACCAAATAGCTTTTAAAACTTTAATTGGGGTTTATTTTTATAATTTCAACAGCTACAAATTGTATTACACCTTTTTGTATCAAATTTTATTATACTAATCAATAAATATCTCCTTAGTGATCTAGTTTAGCATGTACTTCACAGTTCAACACACTATAGAAGCTTTGTTATATTTGTCTAATACCCACTATGTTAAATAGTATATCTCGAAAAAGTATTTGCCATTAATTCCTCTTTTCATTTCAGATAAATTAAATTATGTTAAAATCCTACTATTTCTTATGTAGCTTCATTTAATTGAATTTTAAATTCTATTTCCTTTCTTTACCAAATACATTTTAATAATTTTGATATCCATTTCATACCTAAATTCATCTTTGTAATTTTTAATACTGTATTCTTTTAACCTTATTAATCTGATTTTAAACCCCTGTACCAATACCATAACAATAGTATTTAAACGAACCCTCATAATTCCTAACAGCAAGAAATAAAAATATTTACAGTAACACTGCGGAAATAAAGATAACTTCTTTCAGCAGGGATACTCTTTGTAACACCTTGTTTCTGCTAATAACATTTTATTATAAAATAACTACACTGCCAATACAACTCAATATACCTGTTGATACGTGTGAGAATAATTTGGAACACACATTTCTAAAAAGATCTGTCCAAATGCTGCCGTTATTTTTTTTATTAGGTCACATATGCTACGAGGCCGCTGTGCTCAGACTGTGTTTTTCACAAACCACCATACAAAACAAAATCGTGGTCAGGTTCGGTGATACTCGGGTATCATGCAATAGGTTCACCACGACCCCATCAATTGTTATGAAATGTCGCATTCAGGAACTGACACACCTCCACTTACCAGTGAAGTGGAGTCCATCTTGTTGGAAAATGACACAAGCTGCAGAATTGTTGGTGCCATTTTTATTATCAACTAGGTGACCCGGCAAACGTTGCTCTGCCCAAAAATAATTTCTTTTTGTACACACATTTTCTGAATATGAGCCAAATCAGACCCTAAATACACATTTTCGTAAATATCTCGACTTCAGCGCCACCTATTGTAAAATGGTTGTTCAGAAACCTTTGCGGGCGTGCGCACAACAACTCACCAAAGTTTAATCGAAATCGGACGAATGGTAGGTATAGGAACGCATACGGTAGAAACAAAGAAACATTCATTTATATATGCAGGGTGTCCCAGAACTGCCTCCCCACCGATTAGCTATAGATTCCTTAGGTTATAGTAAATCGATTAAACCTAATATACCTTAGTCCCTCCAGTAGGAAGTTATAAGGCCTTGAAATTCATTTTTTTCTTTTTTATTTTTGTGTTAATTTCCATACTGTAAGAGGCACTTTACCTCTATCTGAAAACTCTTTTTATCTGTAACTTTGTTACCTATAACATTTATTTATTTTAAGTTATTATCAGTCACCGACCTCATTAATTGATTTATTATTTTTGTTTACTAAATCACAATCATTACCCATTATTTTTGTGATCACGGCTACTTGATAATTACACGTCTTAATGACAACCAAAAGCCTTTGATGGGCATTTTAAGGTAAACGGTTGCTTTCACGCTTATGAATTATTATTATTAGTCCTGTCCATTCCATGAAGGAATATAGGGCGCATTCGCATTTCACTAGCATTGTTTAAATTCAGGGGTGCTAGCCCTGAATTTCTTATATCTCTTCTTGTATCCTTTGTGTAGTTTGGTTGGTTTTCCTTTTCTGTACCATTTTATACATTTGTATCCTCCGTTACTGTATCACACATGTCTTGCACTAAAGTCTTCCATTGGTCTTTACTTTTTGCTATGCTCTTCACTTCATTCCACTTCATATTTAGGTCTCTACATTCTTACGGTGTGTATCTTCTCCATGTTATTAGCAGTCTCCCTTGTTTCCTTTTGCCTCTTATGGTGTATTCTAGAGCTTGTTTCGTAATGTCGCTATTTGGTTTTCTTAGAGTGTGTCCTAGCCATTTCCATTTCCTTTTTTTTATGTCTATAATAATTTGAGACTGTTTAGTTCTCTCCCATAGTTGTTTATTTGAAATTGTAGATGGCCAGTATATGTTTAGACTTTTTTAGGCATTTATTTACAAATGTTTGTAAACCTTTGGTTTGGTTTTTGTTTATTCCCCATGATTTGCAACCGTATAGTAATGTACTTTTAACATTTGAGTTAAAATACGGATCTTATTTGTCGTTGATAGATCTTCCAGTTGGTTGAAGGCAATCTGGGCTTTCATTATTCTACGGTTAATGTCTTTTTGGCAGTTTGTATTTTGTTCCAGAACACTACCTAAGTACAATACTTCGTTCAGCTTCTTTATTTTTTTCCATCAATTTCCACTTCCCTCGTTTCTGTAGAGTTTATTTGCATAATATTAGTTTTGTTAACATTAATTTTTAAACCCACTTCCCCTGCATTTATTTTTAAAGAGTTTATATTTGTTTGTATATGTGCCAATTTCTCTGCTATAAGACATGTATCGTCTGGAAATTCCAGATCTTCGAAGTGTTGTGTAAAATTCTATATTAATCCTTTTTATTCTTGAAGAATAGTTTCATAATCCAACCGGTGGCTATCAGGAAAAGGAGGGGAGAAAAGACACAGCCTTGAACTGAACTATCAATTCTAATTTTGTCTGTGATAGTGCCATTGTTTTCTATGTACCTACGCTCCATAGCTATTGTATAAAAGTTTAATTATTTGAATTATCTTTAGAGGAATGCCATATGCTTCTATTATTTCCCATAAACTTTCGCGATTTATTTTGTCAAAAGCCTTTTCAAAGTCTATAAATCCCAACAATATATCTTTCTTCCATTCTAAGGCCTCATCTATAATTATTCGTAATGTGCAAATTTGATCTATACATCCACGTCGTGGTCTAAATCCTGTTTGACTGTTTCTCAGATTTTTATCTACTGGTTCTTTTATTCTTTCTATTATTATGTGAGTTAGTATTTTACTTGTATTTAACAAGGTAATGAGTCACCAGTTTTCGCAACGCTTAGTATCGCCTTTTTTTGGGATTTTTATGATTAGCCCTTCCGTCCATTCTTGAGGTATTTCTTCTGTGTTCCATATTTTATTTAATAGACAGTGGATCAACTCGATGACTGTTTCTCCTCCTGCTTTTATTAAGTCTGCTGATATATTGTCTATACCTGCTGCTTTCCCTCTCTTTAGTTTAGAAATAGCTCTTGTTACTTCTTCGTTGGTGATTTAATTTGTAAAGGGTCTTTCAATAAGAACGATAGGATTTTAATTTTAAGTAATACAACAACGGTTTGACATATCAATTTAGTTTGTGCTTTATTTTGAAGCTTGAAGAATGCAGTTATGTTTGGAACAAGATATCGTTCAAATGTCCACCACGACTTTGTGTACACTGATGCACCCTATCGCTCCAATTTTTGATCACCTTGTCCAACATTTGCGGCTGTATGCCGGCAATAGCTTGACGAATGTTGCCTTCCAAATAATTTAAAGTCTGTGGATTGTCCGCATAGACTTGTGCTTTGACGTAACCCCAAAGAAAATAATCTAGCGGTGTCAAATCACATGACCGCGGCGGCCAATTCACGAATCCTCGTCGTGAGATGATCCAGTCGCCAAACTGATCCCTTAGCAAATCGAGGTAGCATTAGCTGTATGGAATGTAGCGCCGTCTTGTTGGAACTACATCTCTTCAATATCGATGTTCTTAAGTTCTGGCCACATAAATTCTAGTAACATGGCTCTATAGCGGTCCCCATTGACGGTTACGGCTCTTCCTTCCTCATTTCGGAAGAAATAGGGTCCGACGACGCCACAATGGCTTAAACAGCACCACACAGTGAGGTTTTCGGGATGAAACGGCATTTCATCTTGTGGGTTTTTCTCGCACCAATAAAGGCAATTTTGCTTATTAACAAAGCCATTCATCCAAAAATGCTCCTCGTTTGAGAAGATGATTTTTTGGCCGAAATCGGGATCATCTTCCAAGTGCTCAACAGCCCAATCAGCAAACTCCCGACGCAATATGTGATCTTTTGGCTTCAGCTCTTGAATTAATACGACTTTGTATGGATGTAGGCTCAAATGCTTTCGCAAAATTCTCCAAGTTGAAGTCTGAGAAAGCCCCAATTGTTGTGATCGTCGTGAAATCGACAAATTTGGCTCATCGGCAATACTGGCCGCTGCAGTTGCGATATTCTCCTCACGTCGCGTTTTTCGTTGTCTTTTTAGTGGCTTATTGTCCTTTAAAGTGAACTCGCACTCCAACTTTTCTATAGTGCGGCATATAGCCTGCGCAGAGTAACGGTGACGGCGACGCAATTCTCTGGTGAACAAATTATATTTTTTAATCATTTCGAAACAGTCGGAAAGCGTCAAACGCTGCATGATGAAACTGCAAACTATACTGAATATTTTGACACTTGGAAGTAAAAACAACATATATCAGAAACCGAGAAATCTAGATTGAAAAAACTATCACCCCTATTGAAAGACCCTTTATTTATATCTAGTTCTTGGTAATCTTCTTTTCAGTAATCTTCTCTTGTGTGTCCTTCTTGCTTTTTATATATATCGCTGAAATACTCCATCCATCTATTTGAAATGCTTTGATCTGCTTTTAGAATGTTTCCTTCTTTGTCTCTTATTTGCATTGATTGATTTTGTTTTTGTCTAGAAAGTTTTTTGGTAATTTCGTAGACCGTTTTCATGTCATTTGTCCCTGCTGCCAGTTCCGCCTTCTGTATTAATTTCTTCTGTTGGTTTCTCTTATCTCTTCTAGCGCTCTTTTTGACTTCTTTGTGCAATTCTCTATATAATTTGTGAAAACTCTCTTTTCTATTGTAGTGTGTTTCACTTAAGGCCGGTTGCAGAAAGCAATGTTAAGTCTGGTGTTAGCTAACGTCGCGTCAAAGTGAACAAAATCGCATCAAATTTTGTTTACTAATGTATTAGTTACCATAAACATTTGAAATTTGATTCGTTTTTGTTCACTTTGACGTTGCGTTAGCTAACACCAGACTTAACATTGCTTTCTGCAACCGGCCCTTAGTATCCTCAAATTTATTTTTCTTATTTCCTCAATTAGCATCCAAGTTTCATTTGACATCCATTCTTTGATATGGTCTTTTCTTATGCCTATTGTTTTTGTCGCTGTCTCATTTATCGCGGTCTTGTAGCTCTCCCAGATTTTTTCAATACTTAAGTTATCAATATCTCCTAAATCTCTAAGTCTTCAATCGTTATTATTTCTAAAAAGCCGAGTAGAGCAGATGGGTTAGCGCTTGCCTTGCATCAAGCAAGTCCTCGGTTCGAATCCCGTGAGGGCCGGAATTTTCCGCAGCCTTGCGATTTGCACCGGGCTCGGTGAGACCATTCACAGTTGGGCATCAAATTAACTGTGCTCTACTCAGAACTATAGACCTAAGAGATAGAGTAACAAGGTCAACATAACACATACCCACACCTCACACAATGGTTGCTGTGCAAGCACAAAAGGCGCGCTCCAACTTTGTATCCCGAATCCGGGGCAAGTTGAGCATTGTACCGCCAGATGCAAGCACATAAAGCACCAACCTCTACACCGCAAGGTAAAACGAGGTTATCGATTATACATACATTATACATACATTATTTCTGAAAATTCGTTTTTTTAAATAAAAGCTTACTTCAAAACTCGTATAACACTTTCTACAGTTGTCAATGTCATATATGCTATGAAAGTGGAAAATGCATCAAATACCTATTTGTTACAATTCCTGTGATTCAATAAACATGAAAATAGTAACTAGTCCCTTCTGAATTCTTCACCTCACTTTTTAATGCTTTACTTCTTAGTTCTTTCAATAAAAACCTGCTGCTGTCACTCGTGTAAAGAGCTCGATCCGCCTCTTCACTGATCCAAACGCATACAAACTATTCACAGAAGTTTCCCAAGCTGCAGACTAACACCAGTAAAGATGCAAGCAACTGCCAGTAACTGCAAACACTATCTAGCCAATCTCGACAGGATAATTGATACTTCCACCAATAAGATAGACAAGACCCACGATCAGTAACTGGAATGTCTCCTTTCCAAATCTCACAAGCTGCAGACAATCCAGCAACACGAACTTCGATAAGATCCAACTCACAAGACGTTTACTCCAACAAGGAGCTCGGCACGGTCCACCAGCAATAACGTTAAACTAAGTTTATTACCCAATTCCATTAATTATTTTTATAGTTTCTAGTATTTTAACATATGGTCCTCCTACCATACACATTTTCTCCATATCTTCACCATATAATCTTCTTTTAAATTTTATTTTTCACTCTTCTCTCAAATATAAAATGTTGCAAAAGAGCAACCTACGAATAGCAACGAAATAGAACGAAGGACATTATTAAGTGCATAATAAACTACAGAACAGAACAGTGCGGTTAAAACCACAGTGAAAGAGCAGAGTATTGAGTGTAGTGCATTAGAACCTAAGAATAGTATTTAACATTACTAGCTTGGTAAGAGGGTTTTTACTGGCGAATAGAAGGATATGACTGGCGAGCCAAAGGCGAGCCAGTCACCTTCTTGCGCCAGTAAAACCTGTTACCTTGCGTGTATTGTTGAATATTTTATTTGTTCCTCACTTGTAAATAACTAGAAATTTACAATTTTTTATTCAAAATGTCAAACTGACAAGCAACTAAATTTATCAATATGACACATACTAAGGAAGACAACTCTGGCTTTGTATTCTATCACTTATCTATGAGCACGCTTGTAAAAATTTACTGGCTAGCCAGTTAAGAAACATTTTCAAGGTGAATACAGGGACTTGATAAATTGATGTTTACAAGTGAGGAACAAATAAAAACATTTATTTAGCCTGTAAAAACTAAAGATGTTATCAAAACATTATTCTATAAGTTAATTTTAAGTATTAAACCTTATTTCCTTTTAAACAATTGTGGTGATATGTTGCTAAGATACCAGACCTTCTTTTGTTTAACAACCACAAAAGAGAGCTTTGAAATTGTCCAAGCGGTTAACATTGTTCTACGTTAGCTCCCAGAAAAGTTAATTTTTTTAATAAAACAGATCCATCTAGTGCAAGTGTTGGTTTTATTTAACCATAAAAATTTTGAGCACATTTGGAACCAGTTTGCCAGTCCTAAAGAGGTGTACTTTGTCCTTTTTCGTCCTCAACAAAATCCAGGCAGGTGAGGTCCAGCTACGGGCTGAGTTCGAAAGTCGATATCGAGTTCGAGCCAAGTTTGTTGCCTTCTATACCTAGAGGAGTCATCTACACAGAACTTCAGGCAGATATTTGAGTCACCAGGCCTTCAGCATCTAAGAAAACACTTTGGTGTCCCCTGAGAGGTGCGACCAGCATCGGAAGGATCTGCAAAGCAGGTATTTTGCGCAATTTTTATAATCCAGAGCCCTTTTATTTTACTGGGGCCTGCAAGATTGGAGTTTCCACTATGCATTTCCGCAGTTCCCGATTATCCAGTGCATCCCAGAACCCAGACATCTACGTGGCGTTATTAGAATTTGTAGGAATGTCAAGGAAAATTGTCCATTCGTGTGCAAGCTAAAACAATTGATGTTGGCGTCACAAGTACGTCACGCTAGAACAAAAGCTGTTAGTATTGTTGCTATGCGAGAATAATTATTGGTTACCTGAGGTATTTTGCTGATTTTGGCATTGATTTAAATCAATTATTTCGATTTATACGACTATACACCGCTTTGTGTTTCATGTCAATTTTGAGGTTATCTACTTCAGATCTAGTTTTGGTGCGTTCACAAGTAAAATATAGCAAACTGCCTTAGCTTAATTTAAAGATGTAATTTTTGCTTTGAATATTTGCATTAGTGTATTTTGATTTCCTCCACATTCCTGATGTGCAATCACTTTTAGGAAATCCATTGACTTTTGACAAGTATTTTTAATATATTTAATATGGAAGGTCCAAGTTAGTCCTTTCTCTTGCCACACCTCCTACTTGCTTAGCGGTTAGCAGCCAATGGCGGCAGTCGAATATCGGTAGAGGCAGGGCCTGCGGTTGACGTGGGTAGTATGGGTAGTACTACCCACTCGAAAATATCCGCGTGGGTAATTACCAACTCCAACCTTTCGAACAAAACCAAGTTTTTCAAGTCTTTAGAAAATTTTGCAACTGGTAAAACGAAAGATGCGGACGAAATCGTGGAATTGTATAGAGAAGATTTTGACAAATCGCGACGGCACGTTTAATTATCTGTTTGATTTTATCAGTAGCAGAATTCTGGCAAAAGAACACGCCGTTTTGATATCAAACTCGGCTAGGTTCGATTTCCCGTGCTAACTTTAAGCATTTTAACGACTCGCCGGGACAAGAAAATTAGTGTATTTGTCGGCCACGCTTCAACAATTATTATAGCTCAGCGTAGATAGCATACCTATTAAATTTCCTGTATTTTTTCGCGTGTTTTGATACCACACAAGCGGTATTTTAGCGTAGCGAAGCCCGAGTTATTTAATTTACTTGATTGAAAAGTTTTGTATCCAGGTTTTTTTATGGTTTCCTTTGAGCAGTTTGCAAGCCGTTCTTTGTGCGCCTTTTATAACTAATAAGAAAGCATACGAGACATGCACACATATGTAGATTTGACACACATAATTGTGTAAACTGACATTAGCCAACTGATAATGTAAAACTCCTGTATAGCGTGGATATCTTGATCTAGCATTAAACTGTTTCACCTTTAAAATTTTGAGTCACAAGCTTTTTAAATTATCCTTAATCAAACGCATCACATCTCATAATAATTTAAAAGTCGCATGACAAAGTTATTTTTCAAATAAAGTAAAAGTTGTACAGATAAATATTTTCTTTTTAAAGGTATTGCCAACCTTGGAGCTGAGCATATTTTATCCAGTGAAACAATATTATAATACATTAAGTTTACTTATTTTCTGTACAGTAAACCATGTCGCCACACACGTCGTTGACGAAAAATTTTGTTGAAACTAATGAAGATGTTTCCGCCCAGGAGATACCCCATCAAGTCAAGAATGGCAAAAGAGAAAAACTGGAACTAGTATGGAGAAATATCATTCTCTTCTCAGTTCTCCACTCTGCCGCTGTCTATGGAATTTATCTTTCATTTACATCTGCAAAGCTTGCCACGTTTGTATGGGGTGAGTATAATTTTCTTTATCTTACAGTAGCAGCTATTACCATACATTATATACAACTGTTTTCAGTGACTAAAATGATGTTTTATTCACTAGTGAGTATAAAAGATTTTTCTCACTGTCATTTGACAACAGAAAGTTGACATTTGCCGCTGAGCGTGCGATTTCATCTTTTTGCCGCTCGCCGAGCGTTTTGGGTTTCCGCGTGAACAAAATAGGTAGCCACGTCCGAATGTTTCCTTGACAACGCCCGTCATTTGTGGAAATAATCGCGTCACATGTCATATAAACTGCGCGAGTAATGTTAACTTGATTGTCAATTAATTTTTGCGATAAAACGAAATTTGATATTTTCCTTTAATAATATGCTCAGTCGTCGAAAAAATAGTATGTATATTTCGAGCTAAAAGTGCGCTTGCCGCTTTTGCATGATTGCTGGTTTCGACTTCGTCTCAACCAGCAATATTCATGCGCAAGCGGCAAGAATGCACTTTCAGCTCTTAACATACAATATACTATTATACTCACTAGTAAGTAAAACTTAATTTTAATCACTGAAAACAGTTGTATAATGTATTTTATACTCACTAGTGAATAAAACTTCATTTTAGTCACTGAAAACAGTTGTATAATGTCATGGCAATAGGCGCTACTGTAACTATCTATTATCTGTTTTGCGACATATTCTGACTGCGCAAACTATTTAGGCACAAGGATTGCTACTGTAAGATAAAACGTCGTATATCACACGTGAGCGAAATGCCATTATAAGCTCGTGAGAAATTGTATCGCTCGTGCTGGGCACTCGCGATTCAAAATTCTCACTCGCAAATAATGATGCATTTCTCTCACTTATAATATAATCTACTATTATAATGCCCACACGCATAGAAATGATAACAAAATTCAGTTAAATAACTAATTTTGATCAGGTAAGTTACATGTAAAGCAGTGTCTTCTCTTAGTTCAATCAATGATAAGTATTTTGTTCATTTACTTTGAAAATGGCAACCGCATCATTAAATTTAAGTACAACATAAAAATTAATTTCAATATGGTATAATTACACTGATTTACATTAGACAGATCAGCAGAGTAGTGCTGTACGACCATAAAAAATTAAACTGTTAGAAAACAAAACCGCTGCACTAATATAAAAAATCCTGCCCAAATCTAATATAACAAAAGACGTTTATTATACAGTGGCTCGAGTAATCTCTAATCTAACAATATCACCCCATCAAGTGTCGTTGCATTATTACTACAATTATACTACAATAAGTTCTTGTAGTAAACTAACACTATTGATCGAAATAGAGTATTGTTATACATTATCAAATCATTTTCCAAAATTCCTAATATTCATGGCTATACTTGTGCAAATTACAATTGTGGCAGGTATTTTCGCGTGTATCTTCAGAAATGTTTACACCGTGAAACCACACAACTCGCATCCAATATGTAATGCAACCAAAAACATGACATTGTTTGCTAACGACCAGTGTGACCAAGATAAAATTCAGAAGCTTGTTAGCTAATATTAATTCGTTAGTCAAACTTCTAGAAAATTTACTTATGTACAACCGGGTGCAATTTCCGGCCGACAATTTTTTATCACATAACGGCGAGTGCACCTAGGTGTTCAAACGCGAATTCGTAAACTCAAATAGCTTACACACAAATACAGTTCTTAAAAGAGAAGCTTCAAATAAGATCGGAAGCCGTAACTAAATTAAACCTTCATAGCTGGAGTAATAATAATAATAATTTTATTAATTTAAAAATAAATATAACCTAGACAAAATAAACTTATGAACTAGGCCAGGGGTGGCCAACCATTGGCACGCGTGCCATTAATGGCACGCCACAAAATAATTTGGGCACGGCAGTAATTAAGGAATTTAGGTACCTAATCGAAACAATTTATATTTAACAATGGATTGAACATGAAGCTTCAAGGCGAAAATAAAACAATTATTGTTATGATAGATCTCATTCATGCTTTCGAAGCTAAACTGCAAGTTTTCAGTAACGATATTGTTACAAAAAACTACAAGTAGTTACCAAAAACTACAAGTGTTTCCCAAACTTGAAAAAAATCTCCAGAGATTTGGATTTAAATGAAAAACCAGACCAAGCAAAAGTCACTGAAGAGTCTAATTCCGTAATTAATTCTTCAATCAAAGAATTTTCAACGAGATTTTCTCAGTTCAAAGAATTATCGGAAACTCTAAAATTTATTATATATCCTGATATAACTTCACTTGATAAACTGAACTTGACCAAATTTGATTGGTTGGAAATTGAATAAATTGAAATGCAGCTGATTGATTTCCAGTCTAGTTCAATATGGATTCAAAAAATTTTCGAAACAGGGAAAGAGTTGGAATTGAATGAAATAGAAAGACTATATGTATCAGGTAATATAAGTAAAAATGCCAATATCAAAATTATGGAAACGTGGAATTCAATTCCAGACACATTTAGCAGTCTAAAGAAGCTGGGTTTTGCTATCTTAACAATATTTTCATCTACCTATGCTTGTGAGTCATTATTTTCAGAAATGAATAACATTAAAGACTCGCTTAGAAGCCGTTTCTCAGATGAATCCAGTCCAACTTGCATTCTGCTAAAGGTAACAGAGTATGGAGCTAATATAAGTTATTTAGCATCTAATTTGCAACAGCAGAAGTTGCACGAATTTTTTCTTTCATTTAAATAAACATAACGTCACTATTGCTGTACAAAATGTATATTTTTGTTGCAAATAAAGAGTTTTAAGTTGATAGTATTTAGTTTTATTTTTCCCCATTAATCACTAAGTCAATATTGTTTGATGGCACGTCATGGTCTCATTAAACATTTCTTTAGAAAAAATGGCACGTAGATGAATAAAGGTTCGCCACCCCTGAACTAGGCGAAGTCCAGTTCGATGGAAAATCCGAAGGAAATCCCACCGCCTGCTCCACTTAACCTAGACAATTTTTGCAACAATAATGTTCTGCAATTCGATTATTAGAATCATTAGTATTTTTATTTTTGTCCAGTCGGCGATAAACTAGTATTGCGATTGTGGATTAAGAATACAAAGAAGATTTAAAAAGAAAAAGAAGCAGGGTGTACTTTATTTCTAAAGTAAGACTTTTAATTTAAAAGGCGTTTCCATCCATTTGCAATTTGAATAAGAGAAATCTTAATTTAATTTTAAAAGAATTAATACTTAACGTCTTTAAATCGAGGGGTAGCTTGTTGTAACCATTAACGACATAGTAAGAAAAATAGCTTTTAAATAACTCAGTATAATGTATAGGCGGAGTTAATAGATCTTTATATCTGAGGTTAAGATTATGTACATCAGTACGGAAGGTTAGCCTTTCATATAAATATGAAGGACATTTATTTACAATTAAATTATGATAAAGGCAACACAAATGTAAAACACGCCTATGCGACATACTTAACCAATTTAAAGTTACCAGTGTTTTAGTTACACGTCACAATATAATTTCAAAATCAGACCTATAGGTTATCACAAATTATTTGTTACGATTAGCAATAAGCATTTGAGATACCTCTGACAAAATAGTAATACTTACAGTTTCGTACACAAGTTTAGCAATAGTATTATTGCACACATTAAAATAAATTGATTGGAAGACAAAAATTACAGCAGGTGTTCCGACGATGCTTGGTTTCGGAGGAAACGCAATGCGCGACTCCAGAAGGGAACTCAAGGCCGAACGACGCCACAATTTCCAGAAGCGTTTGGCCCCAAATTCGTGCTGCAGAAAGCTGATGGCTCGGGGGGATTCGCAATACGTCGGCAAGGGATTTTAGACCAGGAGGAAAGTCTCCGTGTCGAGTCATTTCCTGTGCTTTAATAACGCACGCAGCAGGGATGAAAACGGCTCCGAAGATCCAATATTACCAGCCCGAAATTGCATGAAGCATCCGCCCGTGGAAGCAATAACCAGCTGTAACTATGCCTCAAATCGCCTTTCCGGCACTAGTTGCTGTAAGAACAGAAAAAGTCCACGGCAACATACCAGAAGTACAAGACATTTAGAAGCGAATTTTATACTCACCCTGGAAAAATTCCAGTCATGTGCGACAACACGTGGTAGCGTAAAAATTCCGCCAACGCCATGGGAATTCAACTTTCCTCATAATCAAATTCGGGGAAGACAAACCACTTCAAGAGTGTAGGCTCACATTACACAACCGAAACCCACGCCAGCCCAAAAATCCTCAGAAATTTCTATCCGCTAAACCGATATCTTGTCGTTTAGCCGAGCGGGGTTGAAAAAAAAAGTGCTCCGAAACAAATCAGCAGTTCTTAGAACTTTTCTAACACAAAGCCAAGAAAAGTAGGAGTGTCGCTAGCGCGCGAAATGAAAACTGAGCAGTTAAAGACATCAGAGTGAAAAGATGCGTAACAGTACGAAATGAATACTACAGATCGCAAAATGAAATGGCGGAGCAAATGAATCGTAACCAGCTTTTATAAACCTATTCGGCTGCTCTTAGGTTCTCGATCCTAATTAATTTCATAACTGCCAAATTACTAATAATGTGCGGATGTGTTGGTGTTCTGCTGTGCCTTATATTTCGGGAATGTTTTGAAATTACCATGCAATTTTATATCGAAAAATCGGTGGTTAACTTGATTAGAAATTTATTTAATAACTCAAGGATCAGTCATTTTCAACCTCTAAATTTCATTAAGACGTAGAGAAGGAACCTCTGCTTATTTATATCATGTGTTTAAAAAAAACTCATTTAAGGTAGGCCTTGGAAAGAAAGATAGAAAATCTAGTCATGTCTTAACTTAAGTCTGTAGGTGAATGTCAGATTGCATTTTGTTTATGAAAACATCTGTCAATCAAACAGGCAAAAGTTTACACTGCACTAAGCTTATTTGCATCAAGCAAAAAGGAAAATATGATAAAATTTACACAACAACGAGTGTATTAATCATAACAGTCAATAAAAGTGTATTTTATTTAGTGTTTTGTTTATTTTTAGGAAAATAGTTGAAGATCAAGATGTAATAGAGTTCTCTCTGACTTATGGTAGTTTATTTGCTATAATGAGTATCTATCAAGTTATGGCAAACTTCAATTAGATCATGGCATGCTGCGAATGAGTTTCCTTTTAGACACACGATAGATACATAAACACATTTCAAGCCTTTAAGATTATAATAGCCATTAATAATATTACAAGTATGTCAAATATTATTTTTTTAAATGTTCCAGAAATGTGCTAGATTAATTTGTTGTAAATAGTATACAATAGCATTGTCCTTGATAATAATTTGTAAAAACAGTATTAAAAATAGTGTTAGCCTTGATTTTAACATAATGTAATCAGAGTAGGCTTGGAAACAACGTATAACAATGTAAGATCGAAGACAGACAATTGGGAAAAGCAAGCCAAACTGAGAAGTGTTGTTAATTTGGCTTCCCCAATAAATAATTGTTAAATTGTGAATAAATACTCTTTTCCCAATTCAGTGAGTTTCAAAATTGATTGTATATCGTGTGGGTATGCTGTAGTGGAGTACATTGATGCGTAGCACTTCTGCATATCGGTCGGGTCTCTACATCCTAACAAGTACGAGTAATATCTTGATTTGTATTAATTACAAGAAATACATTTGCCATCAAATCAATTATCGTGGTATTATTTTCAATAATTTAAAAGTAAACATTTTGTGTAATGGTGATTTAACTAATGGAATAGCTACCATATAGGATATTATTTAACTAAAGGAAAAATGTACTCAAATATTGAGATCTAACCTCACAAATCGCAAAAACAAGTCCGCTATTAAACGAGAATTATCTGTGATTACGTATTTCAATCATTGCGTAGGTAATAACAATTGCAGTAAGTAAATACACTTCACAAAAAAAAAACTCTCAGAGGACGCTTGCGTTGGAAGAGCTTATAAGCCACCAAGAAGTTCACTAAATTCAATCTTTTAGGGTGAAGTGTACTATTTTTTTTTAACGGAATTAGCGCTTAACCAGAGCCTCCAGCAACTTCCACGATGCTTGGCCCCGTCTTGATCCGTTGGCCTGCCGATCGAAACCGCGGAACGGCTCCTGTAGTTTGACCTCTGCGACACAAAAAATCTGCTTCCAGCTCAAGCTGTTGCCTACATCTAGAACTTCAGTGCTTGCTATGAAGATCACTGCGTACCTCCAGCTTCCAGGGGCTCCAATTAATCTGCTATGATGTCTAAAACAGCCACCGAAATACAAGGTAACACTCGATGATCAGATCAAACACTTTTTCAAGCTTCTGCAAAAGTGCTACGAATCAATGCACTCCACTACAGCATACCCACAGGATATACAATCGATTTTGAAACTCACTGAATTGGGAAAAAGGTATTTATTCACAATTTAAGAATTATTTATTGGGGAAGCCAAATTAACAACACCTCTCAGTTTGGTTTCCCTTCCCCAATTGTTTGTCTTCGATCTTACATTGTCATACGTTGTTTCCAAGCCTATTCTGATTACATTTTGTTGAAATCAAAGCTAACAAGCTATTATCAAGTACGCATGAAATATTATTAAAGGCTATTATAATTATAGAGGCTTAAAATGTGTTGATAGCAATATACCGTCTGTTCTATAAAAAAGGCCCCGCCTTCTAGCTACTTTATTATTTATTTTAGACCGAATAAACCTTATATCAAATCAAATGGCACATAAAAACCTACATTTTAACACTATCAAAAATTTTTTATCTTCAATTGTTTCAGAGTGGTGACGTCACGTGCAATTGTTTTAAATGACACTGTATATATTTTTTGACATTTTCTGGTAGAGGTTTTTTTTCTCTTTTCAACAATATAAATATTTTATGCCCTTACATAAGAAAATTTTCGAGAAAAATTAAAAAACTTTTTTATCGGTGGGAGGCCACCATACAAAACTATAAACAAAAGTGTAACTCAGAAAAACAAAACAATAAACACTTTAGATTATTCTGAAATCTAACAGTTAAAGCGTTTGGCTACTATTTGTTTTGTTTTTCTGAGTTACACTTTTGTTTACAGTTTTGTATCATGGCCTCCCACTGTGAAAAAGTTTTGTAATTTTTCACGAAAATTTTTTTATGCAAGTGCATGAAATATTTATATTGTTGAAAAGAGAAAAAAAACCTCTACCAGAAAATGTCAAAAAATATATACCATGTCATTTAAAAAAATTGCACGTGACGTCACCACTCTGAAACAATTGAAGATAAAAAATTTTTGATAGTGTTAAAATGTAGGTTTTTATGTGCTATTTGATTTGATATAAGGTTTATTGGGTCTAAAATAAATAATAAAGTAGCTAGAAGGCGTGGCCTTTTTTATAGAACAGACCGTATATATACCGGGTGACAATGAAACTAGGGCCATGCTTATATCTTCTTTATTTATGGATCGATTTGGATAAAATTTTATACCAAGATATTAGACATAATTTCTGATTGCCTGATAGATATAGTCAAAATGGCTGACTTTCTGTTTTACCGGAAATGATACCAACTTTGATTTTTTAAATGGAACACCCTGTATATTTTATGTTTTTCTGATTCTATGAGTCAAATTACATATAATAGTCTTGCCAAATGTCACTTTTTGTAAACAAAAAAAATATTTTTTCAATTTTTATTTTTTACCATAGAAGGCCTAGCAACTCTTAATAATAGCTATTTTATCAATAAGGTCAATAACAAACCTTTAATAAAAGAATATAATTTGCTAAACTCGTTTTTTAAGAAAAAGTCACTTTTTTTAAATGGCACCTACTAAGAGTCATTTTGCCATTAGATAGAAAATGTCATTACCAATCTAACGATATGCATCATGCACTACTTTATCTTTATCTGAAACTGAAAATTAATAAAAAAAAATTTTCTTTAAAAGAATTGAAATTTGGCAGGACTATTATATGTAATTTGACTCGTAGATGCAGAAAAATATAAAGTATACAGAGTGTTCTATTTAAAAAAACAAAGTTAGTATCATTTCCGGTAAAACTGGTAGTCAACCATTTTGACTGTATCTATCAGCCAATCAGAAATTATGTCTAGTATCTTGGTATAAAATTTTATCCAAATTGATTCATAAATAAAGAAGATATAAGCATGGTCCTAGTCTCATTGTCACCCGGTATATATACATATAGTGTTATGTTGCTTTTTTCGGCGTAGGATTCCTAAAGCACGTCAATGATCGCGATCCGTGAGCGAGGATGTCAACCAGCTTCCGACAAATGCAGGTTTTCGTTCTTCTGGCCTCAGAAACCAAGCGTTCTCACGCGCGCGGCTCACCACCCGCTGGCGCTGGCTGGTTACCTCCTTGAAGGTAGGCTGTTGTTATCATCGTTTTGGCTGAAGAAGAGTAGTCTAGGAACAAGTAGAGGGACTAGACGTATGTTAGTGGGCCATTCCCAGTTACGTAGTTTTACACGATGTGGCAGTGGTTGAAGTGATACTCTTCTTTGCCATGAAGCTCGTCCGCGTTTCGCTAGATATTTACAATTTCTCAGCCACTTAGAGCCCGCTAGAGAGTGTTGTTGTAGCTAATTAGATCACGTCGAACTCCACCGATCAGTTGAGACCGGACTCGATTCTCTCATTCCTTAAAATTTGAATACGTTGCCTTAGGGTTCCCTCGACTGTTTTGAATTGTCATCTTTTTGAGCCAACCTGTATCACCAGGTTACAATTCCTCTGCCGTCCAAGCAACCTTCCTCGTGGGCCAGTCGCGCCCCAGGTTAGATTATAGTATTTCTGTCTCCTAAGTGGCCTTCTTTATGGGCGAGTCGTGCCCCAGGCCATATTTCAGCATTTCTGCCATCCAGGTGACCTTCTCCTAAGATCGCTCTGCCCCCAAGTCTGCTGATAGCATTTCTACAGATAAAGATAAATCTTTAGACTCGTTTTGCCTATATGTCGGAATGATTACAACTGCATTGCTTTCTAATTAACTTTCTTCTGTATAACTTTTGCATGTCATTTGTTCCTGCGCGTTACTTTCCTTTTACCTCCCCTCATAGTTATAACAATTATACCTCCTTATATTTATAATTGAAGCTGCTACTGTTTTATGTGTGCAGCCATGCAAGTGTTTGCTACTCGGTCATCAAGACTATGAAAATTGCTAGCACATCCATTTATAGAGCCTTAAGCTGCTCATCGTTTCTAGTGCTTAGTTTCCCACATTCTGTGTTAAGTTGTTATAAGTGTTATCACTACTTTATATACCATTTTCTTTAACTTTGACGTGATCTTGGATGACAAGAAGACCAAATTCATTTGTTGTTATAGTAGCTCGACCGTATGTAATTTTATATCTTATCTTATCTATCTTTGTCTCAATTGTTCCTAAATTTGTAATTGTACTTGCTACGGGTAAAAGGCCTTACACTTTAATGGCCCATACTGTACCGTTCCTTTTTATATTTGTTGGAAAAAAATTCTAATGCCACTGCGTTTTACAGTCTTTCGATATCACTAAACTCGCTTTGACAGCGTTTAGTAGCCTAAGCTGGATTATCGATCAATCGTTAAGCGTAATTAGGCCAAGGCTGCCAATTTTTTCGCACACCTGGGGCGCTATGTTTGGTTTTTCGCTCTCTTTGACCGACGACTCTTAACTTGATCGCACGCGTTTACTTCGAATTAACCGTTTTCCTTAGTTTAAAACTCACTCGCGTGCCGCGGATTTGTACGGTTAATTTATCGAAAGATATTTGTGTCTTGTGTACTCATCGCAATTTGGTTGCGGATTTGCCTGGTGTCGCGATTTAAGTCTTGAATCTGTAAGCTAAAGATATATAGTGCATTCGTCTTTTCACGTTCTTTTTTAGACACTTGCATTTTAAAGCCAACCTTGGGGTCGTAAAATTATGAGGCTAGTTCGTGCTACTAGGTTAATAGCCGAGTTTTTGGAATCACTTCTGAGTTCCAATTGCTAGTTGAAAACTTCGCAGATTTGCAGATCTTTATCGAGGCTCTTGCTGAGTCTTCGCTTGTATTCGGAAACTTTTCCTGGTGGCTAATTGTTGCTGTTTACTTTCCGGTGTCGCTTCGCATCATTGCTGGAAGTATTCAAATACCGTTTTCTTCTTCTTTTTCTTCTCCCTTCTGTAGTAAGCCAATGGCATGTTTCATCTTCGGTTTCCTAATTTATGAATGCAACTATAACTCACTTAAAAATCAAATGTCAAGTTTGCCGTTTTTCCTTGTATTTTTCCTTTATCTCTTAACAAAACCATTGTGTTCTGCTAGTGCTTTTGTCATTGCTTACTGTGACCTTGCGTCTACTTAGGGCTTCATTTGCAGCACTTTTTAAATTCTTTCTTATTTTTTCCCAGCTATCGTTTATGCCTTCGTCTGCATTCATCGGATCACTTTCAATCTTCTCTGCCACCTTTTCTGATATAGTTCTTTGGTTGATTTGTGCCACAGCGCTTCTATGTCAATTTTTTCAGTTGTTATTTTTGGTGCCTGTTTTTCCGGTTTTACTTCAAGTCTAAATTTTCTTAGCACTAAGCTGTGGTAATTGCTTACATTTGCAGAGTTCAAAGTCATGACATCCAGAACCTGGTTAAGATGTATTTTTCTGTTAGTAACTATAAAGTCGATTATATATTTTTGTCCTCTGGTATTTTCAAACGTATATTTATATTGATCTTTATGAGAAAAGAAGGTATTATTTATTCTTATTTCATTGTAGGCACAAAAATAGGTCATTAATTCTCCGTTTGCATTAATATGTTCTTCGTTGAAGCGTTGTTATTTTTTCCCGGGAACTACTTCGTTGCCTATACGTGCATTCAAGTCACCTAGTAGGATCATATGTTCTTCAGGAGGTATATAGTCTAGGGTGGTCTCTAGATTTTCATAGAACATATCCCTCTACTGTTTCGGTTTGCAATCTTCGGGGCTATAAATGGAAATAAAATGAAGCTTTTGATGGTTCATTTGGATATTTATATGTAATATTATTTCTGAAACGTAGTTGCATAAATCTAAGTTATCTTTGTACTTCTTATGAATGAGTATGCCAACTTCAGCTCTAGCTCGTTGGTCTTTGCTTACGCCACTGTATATTAACATGTAGTTACCGTATTGTATCTGGCCCTTTCCTTTCTTTTTTGTTTTCTCAAGTGCACAGATTTCAATTTTCTTTTCAATTGAGTTCTTCAGCAATCTCTTGGTCTTTAGCATTCAATGATGTTACATTCCAGATACCTATTCCAAGTATATTTTCCTTTTTCCATCTCGTCGTTTCTTTTCTCGCGTGGGTTGTCTTCGATCAGTCCTATTCCGAGGCTTATTTCCGGTACTTTGAGCGGTATAGCCTTTTACAGGCTTTTTTACAGAGAGTAGGCTGCTAACCTGGTCCTCCATCTTGCTTTGTGCAAGGTAAAAACGAATCTATACCTTAAGCTTATCTCTAAGCCTGGATTCACCGGCTAGTATCATGTCACTTTCAATTCCGCCAGTTATATGTATACAGTGTGGTCCATTAAGTGTGCAACAAATGGGATTTTTTTTATTAGTTGTACAATCAAAATTTAAATACCGCCAAAAGTTAGTGCATGTTCGATAACCACATCAGATGCCCTTAGAATGGCTTCAAGTCAAACAATATACAGGGCAGGACAAAAAATATGAAATTCGTTCAAGAATAAAGTTACCTTATTTAAAAAAATATAGCAAAATGTTATTGAGAAAAGTTGTTTAGAATTAAAAGTTATGCTCAAATACAAAGTCACGGCCTCCTATTCGAATTTTGTTTTGTTTTTTTTGGAAAATTTTGTATTACCCCCGTATGATACATATTTTTATTATTTTGATTTTATATGTATTTAAAGTAGCCACAACCACATCACTTTTAAATAACTTTTATCAACTTGAAGCGTATTTGTAAAATGTAGTTCGATTTATATTTTTTTAGGTAACCGTCCACTTCATGTTTGTTGCAACGATATTTAACAGAACTTTAGAATTTCGCAAATATTCTTTTTAACAAGGCAAATGCTTTACTAATAATAATTTATATATGAAAAAACTCTTAATAAAATCAGAATAATAAAAATATGTATCATACGGGGATAATACAAAATTTTACAAAAAAGAATCAAAATTCGAATAGGAGGCCGTGACTTTGTATTTGAGTATAACTTTTGATTCTAAACAACTTTTCTCAAGAAAATTTTGCAATATTTTTTGAAGTAAGGTAACTTTATTCTTAAATGTATTTCATATTTTTGTCCTGCCCTGTATATTGTTTGACTTGAAGCCATTCTAAGGGCATCTGATATGGTTATCGGACATGCACTAACTTGTGGCCGTATTTCAATTTCGATTGTACAACTAATAAAAAAATGTCCCATTTGTTGCACACTTAATGGACCACACTGTATATATCCGGGATTAGGGTGTTTGTCTACGCTTTTCGGTTTTTACTTTCCATCCTTTCCTGTCAGCTCAATCACCTTCATTTAATCATTTGTCTGTCGAACATTGAGCTTCTTATATCTCGCATCCATGTGTTTTTGTGTCGTCCACGTTTTCTTTTTTCGAACGGTAGTCAAGACATTATTTATTTAGGCAATCGTTCTTCTCCCACTCTTTGGACGTGTCCATACCATCTAAGCTGCTTTCTACGTATCTCATATATTATAGCTGTTTCTCATTGCATCGTTTCCCTTATTGCTTTTTTTAACTCTGTCTAAGCAAGATACTTTTGCTGACCTCCGCCAATAATCCATTTCTGTCGCTAGGAGTCGCTGTCTTTCTCGCCTGTTCAGTTGCCAACTCTTGCACCTGCAAGTCCTAATACTTTCTAAGATAGCGTTGTATACATGTTTTTTTCGTCCCTGTGCAGATTTTTCTTTGCCAAAGTATATAATTCAAGGCTCCGATCAGCTCCATCAGTTATTACTTGCAAATTGATGAAATACCTTAAATTTGTACGTACGTGATGACAAACTATTATTGTCGCCCTCCTGGTATGTTCGACCTGTGACATCATCGTACATTTCCATAAGACGAAGATTTCGATATATCAAAACATTTTACATGAAATATGCCGATCGGATGCCGAGCAGCTGCGCGACCCGAATTTTACTTACGCCGCGCGGTCTGTATTCTGTTTTTGTTATATTTATTAGAGTATTCCTCGACTCACTTTTTACTTCCTTTTACAATAAAGGAAGTATTGGATTTACCCCAAAAATTCGAAATTGAGTTTTCAACAGATCTTCACGTTTTAGAGTCCCCTGATCCCAAAAAACATATTTTTTTTCATTGGGCTGTCTGTCTGTGTGTCTGTCTGTGTGTCTGTCTGTCTGTCTGTGTGTCTGTCTGTGAACAGAATATCTCAAAAACGGAAAGAGGTATGGCGTTGAAATGTCATATATAAGTTTTGTGTACTATGTAGATGCGACAGCAAGCTTTTGAAGAAAATCGCATATCCGGAAGTAGGTGTTTACTCTTGTGATTTTTCAGTTTTTTTCAATTTTTTCAAAAACGGCTTTAACGATTTTTTTTAAACTTTACATTTTTATTACATTTTTAATGTGTATTGATGTGAGATAGGTGATTTTCCAGTTGAATACTTCTAAAATGGGTTTCTTTTGTTTTATTTTTTCTATTTTTTTTATTAACTCCTATTTTAAATAGAACACCCGGTATATTGTTACATTTTTGAATTCAGCTTGAAATTCTAGAGAAAATTTGTCTCTTTAACTAACACTCTATTTTGTACCGTTTTTGTAAAATTTGTAATTTTTTAAAATTTTTGACAAATGCTTAAAAATTTAAAATCAAATTTTTGACTAATTATAAGATCACTGTAAAAGGAAGTTGTGTGCGTGTATCACACCAGATTTTTATTACGTAGGATCTGTCAAAAGTAATTGGCTATAATTATCTGATGATCGGCAAATGAGAAAGTGTATAAATATAACCAAATTCGATTACCATTCCACTACATTTCTGAGGCCAGTTTGAAGTGACTTCTTTTATATACAGGGTGTCTCAAAATTGACGCCCGTGCTTCTGGGATTTAATTCAGGGGGCTAAAATAAATCCAAAATAAAGAGTGGAAAATTCTCCGATTGTCATTTGTAATCGAGTTATTGGTGAAAATGTAAATAATAGCTTCTATCGCCCAGTCGAGTCGCTCCAATTTGTTGTGTAAAATAATTCAATAAGGTGGCTATGGCGATGTTAAAAATTTATTAATCGTTCTGTCGTATTGATAAGTATTTCCTTCGGTTTTGTGTGCTTACCTGTTGTGAATCCTGAAGATGTAGCTCGTATTCACGCTGCTGTGGCGTCAATAGACGAAAATATGCCACAGAGCGTTCGTACTTCAATGATAAATCGTACGAATGTTTGCCTTGAAGCAGGAGGCAACCTAACACATTTTGTGACAACAGATGTGTAAAATAACTTGTTTTCAAATATTATTCGTTTTTAATAAAGTTTAAAGTTTATATCTTAAATTTTATTTTAATTGATAACTCGATAACAAAAGACAAACGGAAAATTTTCTAGTCTTTATTTTCGAGTTCTTTTTTCTCCCTGAATCAAATCCCAGAAGCACGGGCGTCAATTTTGAGACACCCTGTATATGTCCAAGATAAGGAGGGCCAGTATGGGTATCTCGGTAAGTGTAATAGATACAAATTTGGTTAAATGGGATGAAAGTTGCGTAATTAAACGGCAAACAAAGTGACGCCTAGAAACCCTTAATATGATTTTTGGTTTTTGAATTATCTCAAAAAACCGAATTTTTGGATTTTCTACTTTATTTTTTTCTGGATTTAATATTAAAGTTAGAGCAAAACTGACTAAACTTCTTTATAACAACATTCAGTGGACTTAATGATTAAGTTATCAAATTTTTTATTCGACGTTTCGTCTTCCAGAAACCATCATCAACTTCATTTTTTTAAATACGGTCCTGGTTTTTTTATGCCAAATTTGTAAAGCCCTTTTTAGTCTGAATTTAACAGTATACCAAATATTATGGTTTAATTACGTTTCAAGCTTCTTTTGATCATCATCAGAAAATTTTTAAGATACGGACCAGCATTTCTCATAATTTTGTAAAAATAAGTTCATACAGTAAGTTAGGCGTTTTTAGATGCCGTTAAAATATTGAAATGCACATCATAATGTCATAATTCTGATACATTAATTTTATAACCAACCAATATCTACTAACAATAAACAACAAATAAATGAACAAAAGATAGACAAAACGAACATCGAAACCATTTAATAGATATTAAATTTACAGAAAGTATTCAAAAAGGTTGCCATCATTCTCTAAGCATAAATTACATCTTCTAACTGTAGAATCTAAAACATTATTCAGCAATACTGGCGTTATACTTTGAAAGTCTTCAAGAACCAATCTTCTAAGTTCTTCTTCTGTTTCAAAGTTTCAAAACTTTGAATACCCATTACATTGTTTTGATGCTCGTTTTGTTATTATTTCTGTCTGTTTTTTGTTAATTTATTTGTTGTTTATTGTTAATAGTTATTGGTTGGTTATTAAACTAATGTATCAGAATTATGACATTATGATGTGCATTTCAATATTTTAACGGCACCTAAAAACGCCTAACTTACTGTATGAACTTATTTTTACAAAATTATGAGAAATGCAGGTCTGCAACTTAAAATTTTTTTGATGATCAGAAAAAAGCTCGAAACGTAATTAAACCATAATATGTGGTACATTGTTGAACTCAGGCTAAAAAGGGCTTTACAAATTTGGCATAAAAAAACCAGAACCGTATTTAAAAAAATTAAGTTGATGATAGTTTCTCGATGACGAAACGTCAGATAAAAACTTTGATAACGTAATCATTAATTTCACTAAAAGTTGCTATAAAGAAGTTTAATTAGTTTCTCTCTAACTTTAATAATAACGGCAGAAAATCCAAAAATTCGGTTTTTTGAGACAATTCAAAAACGAAAAATCATATCAAAGATTTCTAGGCGGCATTTTGTTACTCCTTTAATAGCGCAACTTTCTTCCTATTTAACCAAATTTGTATCTCTTACAATTACCGAGATCCCCATACTGGCCCTCCTTATCTTGGACACACTGTATATCTTAAATAGGGTAGGTGAAAGTGGAAATCCTTCCTTGGTTCTACTTTAGTTACTCATTGCGAATTTTCCTAGATATTCAACACCAACAGATCGCCACAAGGATCAGTATTAGCATCGATATTATTGTTCCTTCTCCATTTAGCGGATCCTCTTCGTTTGCTTATGTCAAGCGAATGTACGCAGATGACACCAACGTTTGTAGTGCAGTGCCTCTCATAGCCACGTTTAGTTTATGAAAATGCTTCCATTAGTGCATTACATAAGTGTAAGCTTGTTTACCAAAATTCAAAAAGATATCTTTACATTTCTGGAAATTAACATAAAAATAAAAAATTGAACTACAAATCCCTAAACTTCTTACTGTAAGCACTTTGCACTAAGGTATATTAGGTTTATTATAATCTGAGGAATCGGTGTCCCATTTTTTTTAAACACCCTGTATAAATACGAAATAAAATCAAAAGTGATACAGCAAAACTCGTATTTTTTGTTATCGCTATCGATAGTGTACTGAGGAGTGCAAAAAATGTTGCTTATCTACAGTAAACTTTTGTCTAGTTACGACCCTGTCTTCCCGTTAAGAATGACCAGCAATTACAGGGTTTTCCGAATGCCTTTTATCATTTATCAATTGTGTTTCCCCTCTTATCGCATAAGATTTACATTTTCCAAATATTTTTCGTTTGTAATGGACTAGGTCTAGGCATGCGAAGTACCAGGCCTTAGACACCAACTGCTATGGTCCTACTTAAAATTCTGCCGATACTAAGAAGTTCCAACCCTAGCAAGAGATCTTTTACATGCTACACATCATAGTAACATGAGATCCACGGCTTTAAATCACTTCCGAATGATGGTATTTTGTAGAGGTTTACATCAGCATTTTTTTATTTTTAAAAACCTCACCTGGACCGGGGATCGAACTCTCAACCCTTCGATCAGTAGCCAAAATGCTTAACCACTGAGCTACGAAACCCGCCATTTGCCAAATATGTTTCACCTTTTATCAATTAAGTTTTCTTTTTCATCAAAACAACTTCCATTTATGTCAGTTGACTTTCCCTTCAATATTTCTCAAATATGGAATGTACAAGAAAGCGAAACAGCAAAATAAGCATAAAGGTGAGTTGTTTAATTATTAAAATTTTGAATCAGAGACTTCTGACGATGTGGGAAGACAGTTTAACGTGAAACCCAATACAGTAAGAAAAAATTATACAAAACACAACATATGGCATCGGATTTGGGTGATTGTTTACTAAGAAATTAAACTCTCAAATTAATTTACGATATGCATTTCATACTACTACATGTCATATAACCACAATTGTTTGTAATAGTTACATGTGTAGTGTTCATTTCAATAAATATAGTTTAGTTCGATTGAAAAAGAAAAACGCATTTTATACATTGTGAAATTGTACTGATAAAAAGGAAATACGGTAAAAATTTGGTGGACGGTCCGGTTTATTGCGCATGCGCAAAAATGTAACAGTGAACATAAAAATGTAACGTTGCACATACTCTCTTCTCGTATTTTTTCTGTAAAAAAATCATCAAGACCTAACCACTAACCTAAACCGCTAACCTGAACCACCGCCGAGAACGCAATAACATTGCTTTAAACGTTACGAGACCCTAGCGGCACCCACAACATTTTGACGTAGGCTGATCGAACTATAAACCTTACACCGCTCGCAGCGCATGTGCAATAGACCGGACCGTCCACCAAATTTCACCCGGAAATATATTTGATATAATTTTGACAGGTGTTGACAAATGAGAATTACATTTGACAAACACAATTGATACGTGGAGAAAAGCAATCGCAAAACTCTATATTATTCAGCATGATATCAAACATCATTATATGCTCTTTGATGATATGACATATTCTTCTTGAGTCATTCGTGCCATACTTTCAAAATGCTTAACGAGTTTCAAAAAAAAAACAGCGGTACAGTATCTTTGTGCTACGAGATCATTGCCGATTTTTCTAACTACACGATGAATGTGTTTTATCGTTCCATGATTATTCCTAAAACCAAATTGGTGATCAGTTATCAATTCGTTTCGAAAATTTTTTTACACCCTGAAAATGTTGGTAAAAGACTTATATGTCTATATGGTGTATCGTCTATATGAAGCCAATTCCTCTGCTGTCTACATGCTTCCAAGATTTCGCTAGCAGAATGATTTGAATTATTTTCCAGTGAAATTGGACATGATTTAACAGTATAGCTTTTATCTCTTAGTTCCTGTAATATTTTTCCCGTAACCTAGTCAAAATTTAAGTTTTTCCTTTTGAAAATCCGTTTAAAATGTGACTTCTATGTACTGTTTAATTGCAGTTTCTTCATGATACATAGCCTCCAATGAGAAAGATTTGAAAACATCGGCGCAATGATCAGCGAAGGTTGAAGCTTTTTGTGTGTTGCTTCTGGCCCATCTTTAATTTTTCCTTCCATTGGTGGAATAGACTGTTGGGGCGGTTTAACTTTTTTTTGCCTTCCTTAAAGAGTAGTCATTTGCTTCTAAAGTTGTTAGACAGCTAATGTGTTCTTGAATAATCTCTTGCAGCTTTATTGAAATTTCTCTTATCAGTTTCTGATCTGGTTATTTGCCAGCGTTTCCCCAGTGCTCGTTTTGCTGCTATTTTTTGTTTTACGACTATATGAGTTTAATCTTTTTTGTGTTAAATATTTTCTTCCGATGTCGCTGATCAAGCTGCATTTAGCCATAGTTAGTGCAACAACTTCTCCATCTTCGTCTTGCTACGATTTGAGCGAAAGGCTTAAGTTAATAAGTTCGTCCACTGTTTCTACGAACATCGACTAGTTTAACATTTTATTAAATAGCATCGGTTGCTTACCAGTTTGCAGAATTTGAGTACAACAAATGCTATTTCAATATAAGTAGTACGCTAACACGTCTTTCAGTTGTTGCAGTAAAGAAAATCAGACGTTCTCTTTAGTAAAAGTTCCAATTAAATGAAGGAATTATAAAGGTCTTCTTTCGTTACTGATTGTTTCACTTTCAAAAGATGTGAACGTATTCAACCAAACGAAACATTCCTATAGATACCGTCTATTAAAAAATGTTTAATTTGTTACAGGTTTATCTATGATACAAGTGGGAGGATTAGGAATTACTGCTGGAGCTCATAGATTATGGGCCCATCGTTCTTATAAAGCAAAATGGCCACTGAAGTTAATACTGGTCCTATGTAATACACTAGCTTTCCAAGTAAGTGAAGATTAGATGCTGTCTATTTACTTACAGCTACAATTAATTCGGTCAACTAACAGAATTAAATCGTTCGTGTTTAAGGACGCCGTCACCGATTGGGCAAGAGACCACCGTGTCCATCACAAGTACACTGAAACAGATGCCGATCCTCATAATGCCAAACGGGGATTTTTCTTTGCTCACATGGGCTGGCTGATGTGCCGTAAACATCCAGAAATTAAAACTAAGGGCAAGAACATTGATCTTTCTGACTTGCATGCAGACCCATTTCTACGATTCCAAAAGAAATACTATCTTCTTCTCATGCCTGTTATCTGCTTCGCGATGCCCACTGCTGTACCAATGTACTTCTGGAACGAAACCTTTAAAAATGCTTTCATCGTTAACTTACTCCGCTACACCGTCGCCTTGAACGGTACATGGCTCGTCAATTCTGCTGCCCATCTGTATGGAAAGCATCCTTATAACAAGTAATTTAATTTATTTTTTAATATTGTATGTGATGACTTTTTGACCAAATTCTTTCAATCATAAAAACGATACAAATTATTTCCAACACTTGAAGAGAGCAGTTACTATTGGTTCATAAAATACTACCCATATTATATAAATACTATTATACAGGGTCCGGCAATGAAACGGGAAGATTTCGTAAATAATTTTATTGTTGAAAAATTATTTTTTTTATAATTATTAATACATTAATGGGAAGTAAAAGAGTAGCCATTTGATTTACAATGTTATCTGCCAAATGTCCTCCGTTGACATTAAATTTATGCATTCTTGGAGTCGAGCCTAAAAGTTTTGCATCACTCTTCGCAGCACATCAACAGGTATTGCTGCAATCTCGTCACGAATTCGTTGTTTGAGGGCCGGGATTATCTTGGGTGGATCAGTTGCAAACACTTTTGTTTTTAGGTAACCCCACGAAAAGTGATGCAAAACTTTCAGGCTCGACTCCAAAAATGCATAAATTTAATGTCAACGGAGGACATTTGGCAGATGTAGTATTCAAAAAAAATTTTTTTAACATTTTAAATCAAATGGCTACTCTTTTACTTCCCATTAATGTATTAATAATTACAAAAAAAATAATTTTTCAAAAATAAAATTATTTACGAAATCTTCCCGTTTCATTGCCGGACCCTGTATTAAATACTTGTTCTTCTATTTTCAATTGCAGAAATATCAACCCTGCAGAAAATGTTGTCGTCGCGATACTAGCATTGGGTGAAGGTTGGCACAACTATCATCACACATTCCCTTGGGATTACAAAACTTCTGAGCTTGGACATTATAGCACAAACACCACTAAAGCATTCATTGACTTAATGGCCAAGATTGGTTGGGCATACGACCTTAAAACTGTTCCAGAAGAACTGATCAGAGCCAGAGTCCAGAAAACTGGTGATGGATCTCACGACGTTTGGGGATGGGGCGATAAAGATCAGTCGATAAAAGAAAGAGAATGTGCTTTAACCTTAAATAAGCAAAATATGTAACTTGTTAAATTATTATCTAGTAAATTATTATCGATGGAATATTCTGAACATGTTTGATATATTTTTTACTCAAAGCCATATTTGTGGTTTGAGGTTGAAAAGATTTTAACATTCATTTTACTTTTCAATTAGTTTTACCTTCAACTGAATATCTAATACCTACTTGTAATTATAATTTAAAAGTATATACATTATATAAGTAGTTCAATATGGTTTCTGATGCTTTTCAGTTTATTATGTTTTCGTAAATTATGTCTAATAATGGTTCATGTAACTGTTTCCTATTACAGCTTCCCAGGTTGTACTACTCATGACTTATTTTCGCGAACCGTATGCATTAGTCCATACAATTCTTAAACATTATCAAACCAGTGACATTTATTTAGGTGTTAGTTCATAAAAGTATACAATATACATATATGTTATTACTGTTACATACTGTTTCTACAGTTTAAATTTAAAAGTTTCCGAAGGTATAGTCATATTTATACCCATTCGGAGTCTAATCTAGTGACTTTTCGTATGTCGATTCTTAAAAATGCAATTTTAAGGTAATAAATGACATTTCGTTTTGTAGGATATCACGACATCTGCCAATTTATAAAACGAGTTTTTTTCTCCTATACGAAATTAATAGATTTTTTTCTATAGCACATGTTAAAGTGTGCTTTTATCAACTCAAAACAAAAGGTCAAGTTTCACTTTAACAGCAAGGGTAGATAAAGTAGCACTTTAACATCAAGGATAGATAAAGTAATTTAATTTTCTAACTTTTGTTTAAATTACATATGACAGCTGCGCATTATCGTAGCAACCCAATCTAGCTACTGACATTTTGAAATGTGATTAACTGTCCTTATTTTCTTTTGAAATTGTTAAAATTCTTGCTATAGAAAAAAATATTGTATTATACACGACGATAAAGTTATTTCTATCCACTCTTGAATCATTAACGTCTCGACTTCGTCTCGACGTTAAACGATTCACTCGTAGATAAAATTTAACTTTATCGTCTTGTATAATAAATTACTAATGTTATTAGGAGTAAAAGTAATACTTTATGTGGCGAAGCTGAAGTTTATTTAGCCGAATGTTAGTGAGGCAAATAATTCAGCTAAGCCACATAAAGTCAGTTTTACTCCGAATAACATATACTATTCTATCCGCAATAGTATTCTGATAAATTTCATTAATATAAATTTTAAAAAAAGGATACACCTGCATGACAGGCGAGCACTCTACCTCTGCGCCAACTATAATGATATATGAACATACTGAATCACCGTTCTAATAGCACACGACCACAGCAGCTGTCACACCATAACCCACGGCGACAGATGCTCCGCTGCGCTGCTTAAAGGATTTAATTAAATTAAAACTTTTTCGTACTCTTTTTGAAAATAAAAACCGTTCTACGATCTAAGTCTAAAAATTAGCAAAATTTTAAGCCATCATACAATTTAATCGGTCCAGTATCTTCGGAGGAGATAGCGAACAAACATAGAAAGAAAGAAAGAGAGCAACGATTTTATGTGATTAGGCACATAAAGTACGGAAAAGTTGCTATTATATCTGCTTAATCAGATAAAGTGACACTTTTACCTTGTCAATAAAGACACATAAGTTGTCACTTTTATGACGTTTGCGGATAATAGTATATAATGTTATTAGGAGCAAAAGTTATATTTGATGTGGCGAAGCTGGACGGGTTGCTCGCAAGCTCGGCAGATAAGTACAGCCGAGCCACATAAAGATACTTTTGCTTCGAATAACATATAGTATTTTTTCTTCAAACGTTTTCATAACAAATTATTTACAACTTTGTGAACAAAATTCGAAGAAAATTACTTCATCTCGTCAGCGGCAGATAATATCATCCTTAATGGCTGCTGTATCACTCAACCCTTGAATTTATGTGAAACCATAGCAATGTAAGAAACCCGAAGAGGAGAAAATTAACAAAAAACACATACTTACTACCATCTACAATTAATAATAACAATAATAATAATAATACACCTACGTACATAATACTACTGTCACGAAAATCACACACTATTAACATTGTTAGATAAAATTGAAAAAAGTCTTTTTTGGAAAATGTTAATGGGCAAGCATTTAAGAGTAACTGGTAGCTCATTATAAACTTTACTAATATTATATGTAAAAGATCTCTCAAAAAGTGTGGTACGGTGTTGAGGCGGCGTAATTAAGTCCTTTTTTCTTAAATTTAAATTATGCACGTCGGTTCTGAAGCGAATTTTGTTATATAAATAAGGCGGTTGTTTTTCTAATATTACCCTGTGATACAAGACTGCGGTTTGCAAATATCTTCTGTTTTTCATACTTAACCATTTTGTATCAACTAATTTATGCGATATATGCTCATATTTACGTATACCGTAAATGAGTCGCAAGCATGAATTTTGGACACGTTGAATTCTTTGTGAAGTATCTAAATCCAAGCATGGTCCGTATAACGGAGCACAGAACGAGAAGTGTGAGAGTACCAACGTATTGCACAAAATAGTTTTCACATTTTTGCTTAAGTATGACATATGAGGAAAGATTAATTTTAAGTTACAATATGCTTTTTGTATATATTTACAAATTTGATCTTTGAACCTAAAAGATTTGTCCATAATCAAACCCATATTTCTAGCGTTCTTTACAATAGGTATTGCAGCATTGTCTACTCTTATTGGCGGAACTTCTAAGTCGTCAGTCATTGTTTTTACTTAATAACAGAACACAAGATTTCTTAGAATTTAACAAAAGAGCATGTTACTGAGACAATTGTGAAATAGCGCTTAAATCGGTATTTATATTTGTTACAGTGCGATCTACGTCACTAGGACTAAAACTGTGATGTAACTGAGTATCATCTGCATACATATGCAAATTGCAGTACTTGACACTACTATGAAAATTACTAATATAAATAGTAAACAGTAACGGTCCTAGAATCGATCCTTGAGGTACTCCTTTTGTAAGAACTCTAGATTTTGAAATAAAATTCGATATTTTAACTCTTTGTGTTCTGCTGTCCAGGTAATTTTTCATTAAAGTAACCGCATTTTTATGGAGACCTATGTAATGCAAAATAGCAAGGAGTAAGCTATGATTGATAGTGTCAAACACTTTTGTAAAATCTAAAAGTACCAACAAAGTATTGTTGCCCCTGTCATAACCATGAAGAATATCATCGGTAATATGTAAAAGTGCTGTAGTGCAACTGTAAGACGAACGAAACCCGGATTGTGTATCTGGCATTAGATTATATTTTGACAGATGTTCAAGCAACTGACAACTAATGATTTTTTCAAAAACTTTTGACGTTGCTGGTAGTATACTTATTGGTCTTAAGTCTTTATATTCTTTAGGTTCGGTAACTTTTGGCAGCGGCGCTACAATGGCACTTTTCCAGCAATTAGGAAACTTACTTTCAATAATGCAGGTGTTAACAATATGAGTTATAAACTGCGCAATATATGGACAACAAAGCTTGATCATATAAGCGTTTAAACCGTCAGAACCTGTCGCATTGCTTTTCAATCCCATAATTAATTTCAGAACAACGTCTGAATTGACAGGTTGAAAGTTCAGGCAATTGTTTGTTAGAACGGTATCTATATAATAATTTAAGACGTTTTGATCAACTGATATATCGGGTATATTATCAATAAAATAATTGTTTATTTCGTCAGCTTTTTCTGCGGGAAATTGAGGAGAATCATTTTTGATTTTGCTGACCATATTAAAGCGTCTTAATTGCTTCCACATTGATCTAGAATTATTATTTGCACATGCATATCGAAAATTAGCCCTCTTTTCGTTCTTAATAGCTGAATTTGTAAAATTCCGCAACAGTTTATAATATGCCCAACTGCCTGGCGTATCTGCCGCTTGGCAATAAAGTGACGGTTTAGCATCATCAATCCAGCAGTATAATGCCATATTTTACTGCCGTTTGAAGAAAAAAGGATTTTACATGTCAAAGAAAACATAACGTGTCATAAAACTTAAATATAATAAAAATACGTCGGCTGCTACATTAAACACCTGCTGAGTATAACAAATTTTAAGTCAATTTGCCAATTTGGTTCATGAATATTCTGTTATAGAACCTATTACTAGATTTTTGCCATTTGAAGCCTATTTCCTTGCACCATCTATTTAGAGAATATGAAATATCTCCTCCAGATTCTTCAATCAAGCGTTTCTTTAGGCTTTCCATAGTTACAAATTCTTTAGCTACATACATTTTATATATAGTGTTCCTGATGGAGTTCTTGACTGCTTCGTTTTTGCATTCTTCACTTTCTATCTCATATTTTCGGTAAATTGTGTTCTCCGAGGCATGTAACACAAGAGAAGCACGGCGAACAACGTGTCCTTTACATATAAACAAACTTACACGAATAATATAATCTGACAGATTAGAAACATCAAATTTTAAAATTAATTTTATTAATCGACATGCCTTTTTTCGAATTTCTTCCATTGCATCTATTTTACTAAAGATGAACGGTGACCAAAGTCATGGGACTCCGAATGTGTATAATTTTGACTAGTCTGTTAATATAACATGTGAGCAAATGAAAGACATGGTGTAAAGAATACAAGGTGAAACATTTCCGGATATATGCAGTCATTCAGAAAGTAGAGGGGAGATGTCAACCAATTCCCAATGGGCCTAGTCAGGAAATCCATCATGGTATAACCATGGCCGCGATCGTATATTGTTGCTGGCACTGTCAGTCGTGGTCAAATTCGAGGTTAGCAGGTTAGGTTTTTCGTCAGTCTGACACAAATTGACGAAAAATCTAACCTCGAATTTCACATAGACAGCGTCTTCAACAATACACTTCACATTCGTTCCCTTTGTAGGCCCATTTCTTAGTGGTTGAATTTGAGGTTCCGCCCACAATGCATCCATTCTGCGGAACGTTACACCTTGTATTCTATGCACCATGATGAAAACGACATCAAGCTTTGCTTTAAAAAAATTAAGTCATTCGCTTTATTGGTTCTAATGTTTTTAATTTAAATATGACAGTTATTACAGCGTACATAAATTAAACAAGTAGAGACACTCATTCCAAATGTTGAAACCTGTCGAGAGTGCCTGGGACAGTAACTCGGGGGTATTTCTAAGCTTGACTATCAGATTCTACCAATCAGAGCCAGTTACTAGTTTTTCTACCAATCATATGTGATCACTGCCAACTAAATTACTATGGCCTGCACGTAGGGAACACCACCTGTAGCCACCTGTTGTGAGAATTTAAAAGCATTTAGTGTGTTTCTTAGCTCAAATGTCAAAATCTGACGTTTAACTTTAAAAGGTTAGTTGCACCATGAAATCTCAGTTTATTGTTTTTGTTGAAATTTAACACAATTTCTAATAAATCAATACATAAAGTAAGTATATCTTGCAGATAAATTAATCGTAGCAACGGTCCTGGCACGGTAGTTGACAATAATGGGGAGATACAATAATCACAGGTAATCTTTTGTTGTATTTTTAATATACAAATGGAAAACTGCAGAATCTGGAGCCATTTCCCCTGCTATTGGTAATATTAATTATTATTAACCGTGTTTCTCTAGTAACCATAACCAAACTTTTCAGGGAAGCAATAAAAGGAGGGGAATTGGCCCCGGATTCTACAGTTTAGCCGATACAAATGCCATGGATGCTGAATAAATGTTGGTTTCAGGCATATCATTGATTTTTAAACTTTGGATTTTCAACCGTAGTTCTACTGGTAATAACAATCCTTCGCTATTGATGGATGCTGTTTGGACAGATGACAGTTGGGCAATACTACTAATAAAACTAAAATGTTTTGCGCTATTTGAACTGGCAGACGATTTAACTATTCCACAGCGCAAAATTTGCCTTAGTGCATATTCTGTTGTTCGGGCATCTGTAGCTTCATTGAGGGAAAGTTGCTTAAACTGCATCAGAACTGAATGCTCGTGTTAATACATAATAGAAGCCAGCTTGCTCAAGAAAAAATTTTATGCATAAATAAGTACCTACTTTCTGAAGAAAATTCTAGAGCGTGCGCGGTTTCCTTTGTCAATCCTGGTAGTCCCGTACTACATGAACGTAAGGTGCAATGCTGCTATCCAAGGGACGAATGTATTGACTTTTGTTTGAAACGTGTATTTGGAAAAAATTATAAATATTCCCCATGTATGTTACTGTAGTATTAACGTTAAGAAAATTATTGTCACCGGATTCTTTCAAAAATTTAAATGAACTAGTCACTGTAGGAGCAAATATTGGGATAGCTCGCAGAACATTAATCTTTTTAAAACTGTGGGATATAAATGCATTCTTGTTAAATATCGAACAGATTTAACTGGTCATCCCTTCCGTAAATTATATAATAATCTCAAATACTTTGAAGTAATTTTCCATTCGAGAAATACATATCACGTTCTAAAAACAAATTTGTGGCAATTTTAAAGCACGACAATAATCGAATAACAAAAATAGTGGTAGTGCCGAAAGAAAACGATGCTCAATGTAATTTCTAATTGATCCGCCACTTAACATTATAAAAAGTGTGACATTAGATGAAAAATTGTCCATTACCAGTCGTAACACAACAAAACCACTATCAGTTAAAAGTTGCAGAAATGACCACTGTTACGAAGCTGCTGTGGTTCGAAATGATTTTTACATAAGGCTGTATAGTCTGTAATTTTAGAGATATGTGCAATAAAAATGTAATTAACATACAACATGTAGTTTTTTTACTGTTTATTAATACCACAAAATTCTTGTAAAAATTCATCCCGTTGCTGCCGAACACACAATTCACTAGGTAGTTGGCAATAACCATTTTAAAATTTAGTAGAATATTTTTACAACTAAGGATGTACACAGAGCTGGACTGAGTGTGGAGTGAAAGTTAAAAAGTTGTTACGATAGTGATAACCTTATGGGTGCCAATGGTTAACTGCACAGCTTGTTTAACCTTTATCAGCAGAAACCCGCAAGGAGTTTGTTGTGAAGGCTGCAAAAAAACAATACAATCCTCCTTATGTGGCAAAAAACGTCGATATTATTATACCAGAGCTACTATAGAAATGCTCCCAATGTGCAAAGAATTGTCTGGTGCTTGATATTGCAGGTGTTCAAAGTCTGGTTGAGATAAAACATCATTAACCACTGCAATACCCTTCTGCTAAAGCGTTCTTATAATATGTGTATTTCTGTTTCCCGTTTGTGTTTTCCGTTTATGTTTTCCGTTTTCAATTTAATTGAGAACCGATTATTTTAGTGTTTAATTTGAAAATGTGGTTAAGATGTAACTGTTGCATTTTTTAACCTGATAATTAACGTAGTGTTGTGTAATGCTTTATATACATTTCCACGAAGAGTGCATAGAAATAAACAAATTTGACATTATAACCTTAAAAATAAAAAACCAGATTTGGATGGTCAAACTATAACTATTTTGATTGTTTGAATAACATTTAAGTTGTCAATACATTTTCAAATGTCACTTAATCCATTCATATTTCAATTTTCGACATTTGAAAAATAAGCATTTCTATAGAAACAACATATGCTATTGTATTCCATATGTCAAATATTTAAATTTGCCGCCATAAATAAAATAGGTACGTTTCAGTATTAATTACTAGATGTCTCTAGGTGGTGTTCCCTATGTGCAGGCCATAGTATTTAATTTAGTCGGCCATGATATGATAAAGTAGTGGAGCCATCTGTTAGTACCATCGGAAAGTACACCCCAGGAGCCGTTCAAGGTCATCCAAATCGGTATTTTGACATCAAAGGAACCGACAGTGAGTGTCTCTACTTGTTTGATGTATGTACGCTGGTTATTATAATAGCGAAGTGTCAAGTTGTTTAAATGATCAAATTTTAAATTACACGTGTTTAATCAAAAACAAAAAGTTTTATAATAGAAATGATGTAGCAGATGTAACATTATTCTCCTTAGCATAGAATTTCGGCTTAGACCGCGTAGTATTTGTATATGAACACCCAGCATTTTCTGGCTTAATGTGCCTTGCACCTTGTGAAGTCGAGCAAAAACCCGCGCGATGGCCATGCTCTTTGGTGGCTCCATATATCTAATACTTACTATATTGCTAGCGGCTATGAGTGGGAAACTGGCCGATGAAGTGAAACACACAACCAACTCCTTAATGTATACGGTGAGCTGTGCGCAAGCGCGGCGGCGTCGTCCGCCCAATGGGGAAGTGGTCCCGCCCAATGGGGAAGTGGTCAAGTTTAAAATTCGCTTCTAAAGGCGGAGTTCGAATTCTCACGCATGCGCACGAGACGCGTTATACTCTAAGTGAGACTATGTCGGCGCCGTAATGTTTTCTGAAGTTTCCAGGCCCTACCAGCAATATATGTGTATTATATATATGGGTGGCTCGTGTTGTTTGAGTATCTTGAGCACGAGGATACTTAGGCAGATTTGGCCGTTTTGCTGTTTGTGCATCCATATTCACTAACGTTTCGCAAGACCTTGCCGCTTGCATCATCAGAGTGAAAGTCGTACTAAGAACCGAAGGTCGGTGTGGAGCTATTTATAGTCCTCTGTGCCAGGCGCACGGAGTGGCGTAACGCTGGTTGGTCATCGAGTGTAACGTAATCCGTGGGGCGTGGCCGTATGACGCACAGCGGTTGTAATGCTTTAGATCGTGTATCACAGGGGTCCACGTTTTACTAAGCTTAAAGCCATCTTCCCTGTTGTTCAACAGCTTGCGAAACGTTAGTGAATATGGATGCACAAACAGCAAAACGGCCAAATCTGCCTAAGTATCCTCGTTCTCAAGATACTCAAACTACACGAGCCACCAAAGAGCATGGCCATCGCGCGGGTTTTTGCTCGACTTCACAAGGTGCAAGGCACATTAAGCCAGAAAATGCTGGGTGTTCATATACAAATACTACGCGGTCTAAGCCGAAATTCTATGCTAAGAAGAATAATTCGAGTAACCGCGAAAGCCTCAAACAGTACAGATGTAACATTGTTCGTTGTGTGTTGCCTAGAAATAACACTAGGCGAAGCTTGATACAAGTATACCTGCATTTTTGAGCCCGTGCGTGCACGTCATCAATCCGCCTTTTAGTAAGGTTGTCGGTACCAACATTTGAAAAATATAAAACTACTTTTTGTTTTCAATAAAACAATGATGAAAATTGCTTTTGCTAATAATATAGCTTAATATATTGCTAAGCCGTACATTTTGTTGTTTTAATATTTCATAATTTCCATAAACAATAGCAAAAATTATAATATGTCGGGGTACTTTGTGTTTTCAAGTTCTGCTCAGGGAGTTAATACGTACACATGTCACTCTTTAAAACGACTTATCGAGAGATCCAAAAAAAGCTGTTCCTTAGCGGGCTGTAGAAATTCAACGTATGAATAATATGTTGGTGACACTGTACGTCAATGTCAAATTCGAGGTTATCAGGTTAGGTTTTCCGTCAGTTATGACACAAAGTGACGCAAATCCTAACCTGCTAACCTCGAATTTGACATTGGCGTACAGTGTCACCAACATATTATTCATATGTTGAATTTCCACAGCCCGCTGAAGAACAGTTTTTTTTTTGGATCTCTTGATATTTGTTATAGTGGTTTTGACAGATGTTGACAGTGACATATAGTTTAGCTTTGCATTTTAAAAATCCGTTGTTTTCATAACGATTGCGAACAAGTTATACTGTCGTTTTTTCACTGCTACAAATTACTTTGCGGAAGAGTTTAGCTGCTGGAAACGGGTGGTGAACTCTAAGCTAAAATGTCGACCGCCTTGTCCAGAAAGTCAAAAGAGCTTGTTGCCGCTTTAATAAGATATTTTGAACGAGAAAGAGACAACGGTGGTCCACTTATACAGCTAACTGCTGTGAGAGTAGTAAGTAATTTACACCTGTAATATACTTACTTACTTAATCCTAGGACCTTTCTACCCTTGCGGGTGTATGGTCAGGGAGTGGGTAGGGTTTTATTATGTCTTCGGTATCTTTCTCCATTTCCGTTCCCATTCTTGCCTATTTTGTACTCTATGCCTCCCTTAAAGGCTGCATTCCTAACTTCTTCCCTCCACGAATTTCTCGGCCTTCCTTTCGTTTTCTTTTTATGTGTGCGTGCTTCAAATATTCTTCTCACCGTCTTATCTTCTACCATCCTCATTACATGCTCTAACCATCTCAACTGCCCTTCTTCTATCGTATCATAATTCGTAATATAATGACCAACTACATTAATCGAAACTTTCTAATGTTTTGGTGTTACAGAGAGTTGCCAATGCTTTAAATTTAAGCATACGAACAGTCTCTTTTATTTCGCAGACCTGCAAATCTGGTGAACTTCTGCGTAGCCCTAAAAAAACAAAAAACCGAGACAGACCTGTAAGTGATGTCGATGATTTTGATCAGGTTGCGATTCGTAATGCTGTATACACCATGGTTTAAAATAGTAAGTTGGTATTACTCTAATGATAAAAATGTAAAAAGTATTTGAATTTTGGGTTGCTACAAAGTTTGCCGTTTTTAGAGCAATACATTACCCAAAAAACACTTTCGCAACTTTTAAGAGAAAAATATATCATTCATGGTTCAATTAGTTCGTTGAGAAAAATTCTTCTTGCAAATCATGGCAAGATGACGATGTAAGAAGCGTACGAAAAATTAAACCAGAAGGACGCAGGTAAATGAGTTACTAATTGTAGTAAACAACTATGTAATTCATGCTTGAATTGTTATAGATATATAGTACTTCATGCAGGAAGCAGTGAAGGTTTTATTCCTGAAGCATCATTAATTTTTGCTTCAAAAATCAAAGATGCTGACTACCATAGTGAAATGAACAAAGAAAATTTTCTAAAGTGGTTTAGCGAGCGATTATTGCCAAAATTGGAAGAACCTTCTATTATTATTATGGATAATGCGAGTTACCACAGTAGTTTAATAGAAAAATTGCCAAACTCTTCCTGGAAAAAGGCAGAAATACAAAATGATTTATTTGATTTAGTTGTTAAAATACTGCGCAATTCCAATTATTATTCTTTGTTAAAATATGTAAATTATTTTACTATTATAGTCAATTTATTCTTTATTTTATGTGGTACTCAATACAATGTTTTTATTAAAATAAATCGAGCAAAATATTTTTAATTGATTTTAAGTTGAGCACGAAAAATTACATAAATACCTGCAGAGTATTATAAGTAGCCTCAACAGGTAAATAACATATCGTCAGTGAAGTAACAATACCTTCTATCTGACAATATTTTCAAAATTGCGATTTATACAGCAATCGATTCCTAACTTTACTGCGCATAATTTCAATAGCTCCTATGTGCAGATAATGTGAAAATGTCGGCAAAACAGAAAAAAACAATACCTCCTATCTTGAAATTTTAACTTCAATACCTCCTATCTCTATAGCATTGTATGTGTCAAACGACGCAAACGCCCGTAGCGGCAATCCGTTTTTACCCTCTCCTGTAAAATTTAGGTAAAGGGAGATAGAAGGTATTGTTACTTCACTGACGATATACAGTAAAGACAGCAAGTAAGCAAAGTATCAGTTACAGGAAAATGCGCCTAATCCGTATACCTGAAGTGCGCCAATTCATTTCACACAAGCTACACAAGTTTTTAAAGTGCTGATTTTCTAAGGTAGTTTGGTCATTTAATTTTACATTAATTGATAGTTGTCAACATTTACAATAAAATTTTATGTAAATTAATATGATGTTAGTCTTTAGTTTTCCTGTTGTGGTTTTTTCTTTCATCTTTAAAATTTTAATTTAATATATTCATTCAATTCTAACTGTTAAAGTTGTATTTTATCTACCTTCACTTCACGTTAAAATGCAATTTTATCGTCTAGGCGACAAAAAATTACATATTCACATTGTTGGTAGCACTGCCAACCTATGTGAAATTAGAAATTTGCAGGTTAAAGTTTACGTCAGTCGCGTCAAACAACATACTTTTAGTGACTGTATATGGCTCATATAAACATACTAGGGTATGATGTCATCAATATGGTATGACGTGCACGCACGGGCTCAAAAATTCAGGTATAAACTTAATGCAGTGTAAACTTTTGCTTGTTAAAGTGACAAATGTTTTCATAAATAAACTGTAATCTGACATTCACCTACAGACTTAAGTTAAAACATGACCAGATTTTTTATCTTTCTTTCCAAGCCCCGCCCTAAATATGTGTTCCTTTCTTTGGCACACACGATATAAACGTACAGATTGTCTGCAGGTACTAGGTACATACGATAACTATATACAGAGACGGTCTGTTTATCTTAAACTTTTAAACTGTTTCTGTATCTAGTTACCATGTGTATCTAGTACCTACAGACAATCTGTATAAAGACGTTATAGAGAGAGAAAATATGCAACAAAAGTACAAGTTGGAATTGATAACTCCAAAATCTTGCTTTCCATGAAGATAAAATTCTATGAACATTTTTTTTAAAAATGGAACAGACAAGACGATCTAGTACACCAATAACGACTTTAAACACTATATCATGTGCACCAATGGTTAATGAAGGAAAGCAATTAAATTTAACAAGATTGATACGTATGTACTATGCAAGACAAAAAAAACTGGTACAACTCTTAATAGGGATTTTAGCATAATTTGATTAGCTTAAACGAGGCTTTAAACAATTACATTTACTCACGGTCTGCTGAATTGTGTGACAAATGTCACTTTGACGTTTGTCAAACAATGCAGCAGGTCGTGCATTTATTATATCAATTTTGATTCATAGTGACAGCTACACAAGTTGACAATTAAGTTAGAAATTCAAATGCAAACTTTATTTTTACACACAATTAAGATTATATTTACATTAACTACAAACAATCAGACACAAACAATAATATAATAAAAACGTATTAATATTTTGTAGCACCGCCATTTTGCGCTATTACACATTGAAGACGTCGTGGCATGGAATGAATTAAATTTCGTATATATTCTGGATTAATTTCTTCCCAAATGTTTTGGATATCTTGAGCAAGATCTTCTGCATTCTGTACCCTAACGTTAACTTCGTATAATTTCCTTACCATAATTGCCCACACATTTTCAATTGGATTAAGATCTGGGCTGTTTGCTGGCCAAGGAAGTGTTCGTATTCCATGGTCTTCCAGCCACTGCAAAACAATGCGTGATGTATGCACTGGACAATTATCCTGCTGAAAAATAAAGTTTTCCGGAAATAACTGCGTCACTGATGGAAGCATGATATTTTCTAACAACGTACTATAGACTTGTCCAGTAAAGCGTTCATTTATGGCCCAGCAAACACCTGGACCGTGAACACTAATCCATGCCCACATATTAACTGAAAATCGCCCACTTCTTTTAATTTCCTTCATATATTGTTGGGAATATCTAGTATTTTGGGGCCGATATATTTTAACACGTCCATTATGATGCGACTGGAAGGTCTTTTCATCGGAAAAAATTACGTTGTTCCAAAAATTTTCGTCCATATCGATATACTGCTGTGCAAATTGAAGACGCCTTTGTCTATGTATTTCTGTTAGGAAGAATTTGGATGCTGCAGAATAATTGTTTAATTCAGAGGACTTCAGACGGCGCAGAGCAGTCCTATGCGTTCCCGGAAAATTTGTTTCCAATTTGGCTCGAATAGCTGTTTCAAACGGATGTTCTCGAAGATAATTTACAAGTGCTTCATCATCTTCTCTTGTAGACGCCTTTGGTCTACCAGATCCCTGTTTCCTACTTAGTGTCCTTTCTTCGGTCCATCTTTTTTTTATATGAAGAACTGTAGTTTTACTCACATGGAACTCTTGTGCTATCTGTCGTATTGACCATCCGTTTTCCAATGAGGTCACAATTCGGGCTTTATCAGTCTCTCTCAAATGGGGAGCCATACATACAATATTTTCAGGTACTACCTACTCAAATTCTGACAGATAAATAAGTAATGTTTTCGAACACTTTCAAATTAATAGTAGAGTATCCATAGTAACCATATTAACGCAGTCAGATTCACAGCAGAACATATTAACTGTACCAGTTTTTTTTGTCTTGCATAGTACATACAAATATTTTGAAAGTCTACATCTAGGTCTACATAGTTAATGATACAGTGTGAGGCTTTGTTGAGTAATAAATAATAATACAACCACCAACAAAATTACAACTGTTGCTGTAGAATACATTTTTGAACACAACTGTACATAATCTTCTGGTTTTTATTTTTGCGGCAAGGTTGGGTTTCATGTTCACTGGTTTACGTTTAATTGTTTTAAATTGTACGAGGATTGTTCAATAGAAACACGTTTAGAAGCTGTAGCATAATTTCTATTAACTCAATTTAAAACAAAATCTCTATTAATATTAAGGTATGAGTTTCACTGTTGTACTAATCTTCAGATTTTCTGCTGGTAAAATTCTTGCTGCTGTTAATGAAACTATTCTCTAATGGTCGTCTGCATTTCAGCGTCCGAAATAAATCGCTGCCCCTTCAGTGATTGTTTCAATGGACCAAAGACATGAAATTTGTGATAAGAGTATGAATAATGAAATGAACACTTCCTATACTGATGCTCATCTTTCCTGACAGTTATCTGACTTTAATGCGTCTATTTTGCACGTAAAGCAGTTTCCAAACGTCTCACACTTTCATCTGAAATTGCAACTCGAACATGCCCTGGACGAGCAAAGTCTTTAGTTGATTTTCTTCCTTGTCGAAATTTTCATCACCATGAAACTACAGCCATGTGAGCATAATTATAATAGTTACTGTAGATAGCTTTAATTGACAAAAGAATTTCTAGTGGTTGACGTCTATCGGCGGCTAAAAGTTGAATAACAGTACGCATATTATCTATTTGGACGGATTTTCTATAGTAAACGCCATTTCCGAGCTCTATAAAAATGTACACAAAGAAGCAATCGCAAACAAATTTGACAGACACCTCACTAATACGTCAATAAACGATTTCATTAACTGCATTGAAGTGCCATGATGATCAATTCATGCCTATACGATCGAAACGTCCTCGTATATGGTATTCACGATCTTTTCTCAACAGAACAAGCCATGATATGTTTTTATTAGGTTGCTTGCAGGTCTTTTTGATAAAAGTTAAACTTGACAAGACGTAAACTTCAAATACTTCACGTCAAGTATTTTGCCGTTGTTGCAATTAGGTTGTTTTGCAACATTATTCAAAATGCCAAAAATCATAAACGCAACCATAAAAGCAGCTATAAAGAAGACTTATAACAGCTACGAGAAGAACACGAACTTGGAGGGAAAGAAAATTATAAACAGAATCACTGATATTTTTGGGGTAAATATTTAATATGTGATTTTTCATCTTTTGTTAATCGCGACTTATTTAGGTTTCGGATTAGATGGTAAGAGCAATTTTGAAAGAAAGGCCTGGCATTTTGAAAACGATCAAAAACTGACAAATTTACAAATTCAATTTTTAGAGAAGATTTGCAGCGACTGATTTGGCATTATATTTCGAAAAATGAACATTTTACTTTAGATACATTTATGAAGAAGCGAAAGCAAATTTGGAATTTACAGGGGGAAGAACTACTTTATTCAAAATTATCAAATCAATGGGTTACAAAAATAAACAAAATTTTATGTGAATCGAAACATGTCGTTGCAGCCAAAATTAATTTTCTACGAAGATACTTGCAGTTTCAAAATTCCAGTGAAAACTTGGTCTTCGTGTACCTTGACGAAACGTGGATCTACCAGAATGGGTCTTCGATTCGTCAATGGTTACATGAGATAGATTTGAAAAGTAAACCAGCCAAAATTAAAAGTGAGGGGAAACGTTTTACGGTTTTGCACGCGGGAACAAAATTTGTTTTTTTGGAGGGATGTGACTTGCTATTCGACTCTGCTAACAATGATAGAGACTATCATAAAACAATGAATGGCAGTTTTTTTTCAAAAATGGGTGGTTAATCAGCTCATTTCTGCAATGGCCAAGCTGCAAGTTAAATGTGTGGTGATGATGGACAATGCACCGTATCATTCGGTGCAGTTGGACAAACCACCCACATTTTTTAGTAATAAAGGGCAAATGCAGGAATGGCTGGTTAAATAAGGGGTGCAATTTGAATCGACATTAATAAAAAAGGGGTTGTGGGAATTAGTGAAACCTTTATTAGCAGACAAACAAAACGTTACCTGACCGACGAAACTTAGATAGAGCACGGTTATAAAGTTCTTAGGTTGCCCCCGTACCATTGTCAGTTTAACTCGATTGAAATGGCTTGGGGAAATGTAAAGGCTCCTATAATAAGCGCATAATGTCCCAGCCTTCATCTAAAGATAGAATTTTTAATTTATGGCGTGAAGGTCTATCAAAGTGTACCCCCGATATGTGGCAAAATTATTGTAATCACTGTGCAAAACTAATTTCGGAAGACTCGGCAAAACATATGGGAACGTGTTTGATTGAAAATGTTCCTCCTTTCATTATTTCCCTAGGAGAATTAGATTCTGAATCAGATAGTATTGATGAACCTGGAAGTACTACCTGGAGAATTGACACTTGAAACTGTGTTTTAAAGAAGAAACAATAATTAGCAATATTAGCTTAGTAATTCAGATTTTACCGAAAATTAGATACAGAAACGTAGAAGTATAATATTTTTAATTTTAAACGTTAGAACAAATTTGTACTGTGAAGCATATTCAAATTTTATATAAACAAATCGTTGTTACAACATGTCTTTACTAATAAATGTATTTTAAAATAGATTAGAAAATACTAAATGAACAGCACAGTGTTTGTAAACTTCAGTAAATTTTTATAAAAAAATAATTTTAGTATATTTCCAGAACTATTTTCAGAAATAACAAGAAGTGATCCTAGTAAATTCTGCAAAAGTAATAAAGAATTTGAAAAGAAACATCAACGATTTGCCGGGATTTAATTATATAGAAGAGCAATTAAATGGCAACAGTGAAGCTCTTTCAAAATTATAACCTGAAATTGAATATGACATAACCTATTTCTGTCATAGCTATTTATTACTAAACGGTACCAACAGAAGGTGCACCCTATTATAGCCTGCTCTGTTGAGAAAAGATCGTGAACGTCATATAGTTTTGGCTATTATAAACTTGAAATGTCAACAGAAAACCTAACCTCACTGCAAAAATAATAACAAGAAGCTTATGTCCAATACTTTCAATTTTAGTGACAGTGCTTGTTGCCAATGGTTCGCCTAGGTTGTATTCCAAATTAAAAAATCTGGTGTGATACACTCACACAACTTCCTTTTACAATGATCTTATAATTAGCCAAAAATTTGATTTTAAATTTTTAAGCATTTGTCAAAAATTTTCAAAAATTACAAATTCTATAAAAACAGTACAAAATAGAGCGTTAGTTAAAGAGACAAATTTTCTCTAAAATTTTAAGCTGAATTCAAAAATGTAATAATATACCGGGTGTTCTATTTAAAATAGGAGTTAATAAAAGAAATAGAAAAAAAAAACAATAGAAGCCCACTTTAGAAGTATTCAACTGGAAAATCACCTAGCTCATATCAATACACACTAAAAATGTAATAAAAATGTAAAGTTTGAAAAAAATCGTTAGAACGGTTTTTGAAAAAATCGAAAAAAACTGAAAAATCACAAGAGTAAACACCTACTTCCGGTTATGCGATTTTCTTCAAAAGCTTGCTGTCTCATCTACATAGTACACAAAACTTATATATGAAGTTTCAACGCCATACCTCTTTTCATTTTTGAGATATTCTGTTCACAGACATACAGACAGACAGACAGACAGACACACACACAGACAGACCAATGAAAAAAATATGTTTTTTGGGATCAGGGGACTCTAAAACGTGAAGATCTGTTGAAAACTCAATTTCGAATTTTTGGGGTGAATCCAATACTTCCTTTATCGTAAAAGGAAGTAAAAATCTGGTGTGATACACGCACACAACTTCCTTTTACAGTGATCTTATAATTAGCCAAAAATTTGATTTTAAATTTTTAAGCATTTGTCCTACCAGTACATTTACTGAAATTAATGACTCTATTTTAAGGTATCTTAGATACAAAATAACGCTCCAGGGCAATTATTTTCTTCATAAGAACACTAGGGTTATTATGAAAAATTAATAGTATTTGTTTCCATGGATACAACTTTATTATGCACCACTGTCACAATGAAAATTAATGACAGCTCAGCTAATGTCACAAATCTAACTTAGATCAGCTAACTAGATCAATCTTAAATACTATATCATGGTAATTATATGAATTGAATATGAATATTAGTCCGGTCAATTTAGACATAAAAATAGTGGTCAAATAACAAAAATTCCCGGAGAGCCAAATATTGGTGGAGAGCTGGGGTTTACCATTACAAATAAAGTTTTAAAAATCCCCGTCGATCCTATGTGTGCTACAAAAGTTATTCGGGGTCAAAGGTCAACATTTGAGGTTTTTTGGATTTTTCTCGAAAACGGTAAGTTTTATCAAAAAAAAACCTCCAACCAAAGTTGTAGATCTTAAAATTATCTACAAAAATGGTCTTTATAGTTTTTTTCCTAAGAGTTACCATTCCTGAGATATCGCGATTCTAAGAGTCACATTATACATGATATGCACATATAAGCCACGTAGTATATACATAATCAGGCACTTAAGACAAGTATAAATACCTATTTGTGTCTCTTTTATATATATTATACTATTCTGAAAACATTTATTCAAAAGATAGTCAGTCCCTAACTAAATCCCCTCTACCCACGTGGCCTTGAAAAACATCTGGCTATTCTATTGTCCGTAGGTCTCGTTCATATACCTGTTTCTTTTAGTGCTAAAGGTTCAGTTCAAGTGAATATACGTACTTATTACAAGCGTCTACCATTTAGGTTATTTGTGCTATTTTATAGCTCGAAAAAATGTCTCAGTTTTGCTTTATTTGCAATAAACTTTTAACTGAAGATGAACAGTTGTGGTTAATCGTGGAATGCCAACTTTAATCGAGGCTAGTGTCGCGAGAGGTGATGAGTTTACAGAGTATTTAAGAACTCAAAAATCCGTTACAATACACTTGGATTGCAGAAAATCATACACCCGGAAAACTTCAATCGCTGCAGTAAAAAGACAACGTGAGGAGGAACAGGCTAGTACTTCAAAAATAAGTCCACCTCGTACTAGAACGCGAGTAAGTGAAGCAAATTTTTGTTTTAAAAAATACTGTTTATTTTGTGGCAATGAAGCCAATGAAGAAACTGAGAAAAAGAAAGCACAGCATCTTCGAAAAAAAAATGTATAACGTGACTACACTAAAATTCAAAGAATCCCTGTTGAAATTAGCTAAAGATCATTCTGATGATGTTTCAAAGGCTGTTCTTGAACGTATTAATTTTGAGTATGATTTAGTCACTGCTGATGCAAAATACCATGACAGTTGTTACAAATCTTTCTTAAAACCTAATATTGGTGGTAAAATTGGCCGTCCACAAGATGAAACTGTAAACTCTGCGATGGAGAAAATTTTTCAATTCATAGAAACGAGTGATGAATGCCAGTTTTCGTTGGATGAATTGAAGAAAATTTTTTTGAGTATGAATTAGCCCCTTACCCCTTATCACTCTTCGATGCAGCTGGAATGCGTAAAACAACAAAGTCGGCAATTTACGATTGCTTTCCATCAGTCAATACTGAGGTTGATCGTACAAACGCTACTTACATTATTGATGGAGGATACCTACTACATCACGTTGTGTGGGATCGAGAAGAAACCTTTAGCGTTATTTTTGATAAATATGTTCAGTATCTACGCATTATGGGCTTACAGTGACGGTAGTATTTGACGGCTACAGTGACTCGACAAAGAATATTAAAGCTGCAGAACAACGTCGTCGAACTACAAAAACATCATCGGGTTCCGAGATTATCTTTGATGAATTTATGACAGTTCCAGCGAATCAACAACAATTTTTCGCTAACATTAATAATAAATCTCGTTTCATTTCCATGTTAAGTGACAAATTAACAGCTGCGAATATTGCAGTGAAACAAGCTCAAAATGACGCAGATGTCCTCATAATTGAAACAGCAATAGAAAAAGTTAATGCAACAAACACAACAATTGTAGTCGGCGAAGATGTTGATTTGTTAGTACTACTTACTGCAAGGACTCCAATGGATAAAATTATTTATTTTCTGAAACCTGGAAGGGCTCAACAGCGAACAGAAATATATTCTTCAAAAAGTTTATCTGCTTATCGCAAATGCCAAAACTATATTTTATTTTTACATGCGATAACCGGCTGCGACACTTCGTCAGCAATGTACAGAAGGGGCAAAACGTCAGTATTTAAATTATTCGAAAAAAAAGATTTGACTGACTGCGCTAAAGTATTTACAGAAATTGATTCCACACCTCAAACAATAATTACGGAAGGAATTCGCTTTCTTCTTGCGGTTTATGGAGCTCAAAAAAAATTACTTGCATTGATAAACACCGATACTTAACTTTTATAAAAAATACGCGAAACAAGAAACAAGTACAACTATCATGTCTTCCTCCAACATCGGCATCTGCTATTCAACACTTGTATCGAGTATACTATCAAGTTCAAACATGGCTAGGCAATCAAGTGAACCCAGAAGACTGGGGTTGGAAATTGATAGATAATACTCTGGAACCGATTCAAACTTTATTCCCACCTGCTCCAGAAAAACTTCTCAACACTATTGTGCAATTGCAAAAAAGGTTGTAGTGCCAAATGTGGCTGTAAAAAAGTCGGGTTGCTGTGTTCTCCAGCGTGTACCAATTGCCAAGGTCAGTCTTGCTCAAATGTCCAGTTGAGTACAATAGAGGAAGATTCCTGTGATTTTAATGAAGAGACCAATGACTCAGCCACATTTGAACAATTTATGAACATCCAGCAAGAGGAAGAGGAAGAAGAAGAAATCGAAGAAGACATGACTGTTGAAGTAGATTTTCAAGAGAATGAATCTGATTAAAATATCTAAAGAAATCAAAACAATAGTTAACCCAATAATCAATAGCAATATCAATAATCAATACCAATAATAAGGTAATATCTAGAACTTGACGGGAATTGTTCCCTTAAATTATCCTAAAATTGTCATGACAGTTAGTGGAGTAGGCCTACAGGGGAAACCACGGTAAAAAAAAACGCGCCGAGTACACTACCTCGCAGGTGGTGTGAAAATGTGTGCATATCATGTATAATGTGACTCTTAGAATCGCGATATCTCAGGAATGGTAACTCTTAGGAAAAAAATCATGAAGACCATTTTTGTAGAGAAATTTAAGATCTACAACTTTGGTTTAAGGTTTTTTTTGATAAAACTTACCGTTTTCGAGAAAAATCCAAAAAACCTCAAATTTTGACCTTTGACCCCGAATAACTTTTGTAGCACACATAGGATCGATGGGGATTTTTAAAACTTTATTTGTAATGGTAAGCCCCAGCTCTCCACCAATATTTGGCTCTCCGGGAATTTTTGTTATTTTAAATGTCTATATTGACCGGACTATATGATTTAGGTAAGAAAATTGGTAGGACATAAAACCTTGAAGGCACCACGGGCATTATGAGCTAAGAGCCCGCGATTGTTGTACACACCTCGGGCCAAAGGCCCTCGGTTAGTACACTAACAATCTTGGGCTCTTATTTTACTCATAATGCCCTTGGTACCTTAATATCTATAAATTTTTAAGCATTTGTGAAAAATTTTCCAAAAATTACAAATTTTACAAAAATGGTACAAAATAGAGTGTTAGTTCAAGAGATAAATTTTCTCTAGAATTTTAAGCTGAATTCAAAAATGTAATAATATACCGGGTGTTCTATTTAAAATAGGAGTTAATAAAAAAAAATAGAAAAAAAATCAAAAGAAACCCATTTTAAAAGTATTCAACTGGAAAATCACCTATCTCACATCAATACACATTAAAAATGTAATAAAAATGTTAAGCTTAAAATCGAAAAAAACTGAAAAATCTCAAGAGTAAACACCTACTTCCGGTTATGCGATTTTCTTCAAAAGCTTGCTGTCTCATCTACATGGTACACAAAACTTACATATGAAGTTTCAACGCCATACCTCTTTTCGTTTTTGAGATATTCTGTTCACAGACAGACACACGGACAGACACACAGACACACAGACAGACACACAGACCAATGAAAAAAAATACGTTTTTTGGGTTCAGGGGACTCTAAAACGTGAAGATCTGTTGAAAACTCAATTTCGAATTTTTGGGGTGAATCCAATACTTCCTTTATCGTAAAAGGAAGTAAAAATGGACGGAATTTACTGCATAAGACTCCCCAAAAAAATAAACAATGACAAAAACAGTAAGTAGGTACTTTTTTAATTAAACATTTATTATTAAATAAAAATAATTTTTAACAAGAAAACGCTTTAAGAAGATTATATTCTTCGTTTGTTAATTTTTGATCAGCTGTACTTGTTTGACTGTTTTCCTATGAATCTTAACATTAAAAATAATAACAACTCAAGATAAAAACATTAAAACTCCGAACTAAGAAAATTTGCAATGTCGCAAGACAAGATTTGCAAATTGTAAATGCACCAAAGCAAAAACATTCAGAAATGATGAATATACTAAATTTTAAATAAGCATGCAGTACTTGGAACTAAGTAGTAATCACAACTATGGTCGTGATTGGTCGAAACAAAGTAATCTTTACAACCATCTGAAAATAAAATATTTTTCAAATAATTATGTCAATTTGACATTTAGTATGAATCTTAAAGGAAATACGATAAATAGTGGGCAGAAAGGCTGGCCTACATTTATTTGAATTATGTATAATCTGTAACCTCATTTACCTTGCGGTGTAGAGGCTGGTGCTTTATGCGCTGGCATCTGGCGGTACAATGCTCAACTTGCCCCGGATTCGGGATACAGAGTTGGAGAGCGCCCTTGGTGCTGCACAGCAACCATTGTGTGAGTTGTGTGTCTTGGTGATGTGTTGACCTTGTTACTCTATCTCTAGGTCTGTGGTTATGGGATAAAATTATTGTAAATCATGAACGGTTAAACAAACTTACACTTTCCTAATCTAAAGCTGAGTTTGAGTTTAGAGCGCCACCTACTGCATTCTTATTTGAAATTTAGTATAGAGATCGTATTTTTAGAAAAATTCTTATTTTATAATTTTGTTGACATACACTTGAAAATATTAATTATGTACGAATTTCCAAATTTCATTTGATTTAGGCGGTTTATTAATTATGTACATATTGCATATTTCAACAAATGCTGAAAATAATGCCTATTTTGTCTTTATTGGAGCTTGAAATGCCTATGGTGATACTTATAGAGCCTAAATCAATTCCTATCGTGACTATAATAGCTACATTGCCAAGTGGGCACTTGTTTTTGACTGTTGCACTATTGCATTTGTTTTTTACTTTTGATTGTTTCTGTCTATTGTTGACGTTGCATAAACGAATAAATTGCAATTTTTTGAATAATTTTTTATTGTATATTTTGAATATTAGGTTTCTTAGGGAAAATTGTGATTGCTGTATTCTACCTTAACTTTTCGAGTTAGTATCATAGCTGGTATCATTCTGCAGTTGAATATTCGTCGCGTATTCTCATATGTGCTTTTGTTTGGTCTAAATTTCGATTATGCATTATCATTTAACAGTTAGACGTCTTAATAAAAGGTACTTCCACCCGAACCTCTTCTGACTAGATTGAGCACCTGGCTCCAGATTGTTTGTCATCACCATTATTTTGATAGTCTTAGACAGCGTACATAAATCAAACAAGTAGAGACACTCAGCGTCGGTTCCTTTGATGTTAAAATACCGATTTGGATGACCTTGAACGGCTCCTGGGGTGTACTTTCCGACAGTACTAACAGATGGTGCCACTACTTTGTCACATATGATGGGTAGCAGAGCTAATAATTGGCTCTGATTGGTAGAATTCTGTGTTGCCATCTGATAGTCAAGCTTAGAAATACCCCCCGAGTTACTGTAAGGGGCACTCTAGGCAGGTTTTAAGATTTGGCATGAGTATCTCTACTTGTTTGATTTATGTACGCTGGTCTTAGACAAGTAAGGTAGATTTTTAAATGACTCGAAATGTTATAGTGTTGTATGTTTTAAAAATAGGTCATTCTGAGTTTTGATGGTTCTTCCGATTTTCAAAATGTAATTCCTTGGGCGCCAATTTGATTACCATTGATAGTAATGATAGCAAGATACGTTGGCGTGTTATGGCAGAAGCCTGAGAAGCCCGGGCTTCTGGCGGAACATTTCCGAGAGCGCCAAAATAGAATGATCCACAAAAATAGTCTCACCTTTGCCATAAAATATGAATTCCAGATTTCATTTGCATGTCAAATGTTAATGTAACTCTTTCCGATTGCAGAAAATCCATGGAGATATTCTTCAATTCTAAAATCAACCTACATATGAAAAAACATTGTCCCAGATGTATTTGAACACGACTGTACCTACTGGAATCTCGATGGGCTAGTGGCCTTCGCCACTGTAGTTGAGGCCACAGTGAAATTACAGAGCGTGCGGGGGAGAGTTCGACTCCCGGCCCGGGCGTTCTGGTTTCGCTTAGTTAAGGTTAGCTAAGTGATGCCTGCGCCCCCTGAAGTAATGCAAAACCGGTTCCAGGGGGCAACAGTAGAGGTTAAGCAAAAATAAATTGTACTAAAAATTGCAATCTAAAATGATAACAGCAAATTATTTCTGGATTTTTCTAACACTAAGTAAAATATGGGCGCAAAATTTTCAGGGACTTCTAGTGGCAGCTATGGTTAATACGCCACTGGCAAGATGACGACGATGTCTAAGTACAATTAATCTTCAAATGGATCATTTAACGCATGTGGAAAGTATAACCTTGATGGATTTTTTGCAAAAAGGTATACTGTCTAGACTATATATTTATCCACATTCCCCCATAATATTCCCTATATCGTGAGAACCAGAAGAACAATAACAATCAGCATGGTGTAAACCCAAGTGAAAAATTATGTACAGCAACCAATTTTCCACCAGCTGAGCAACAATTCAGTTCTTTGATTTTATTATTTTTGTACCTATAGCTAGACTGATTATACATGAGTATCTACTGTACCAGCAGTATTTTTTATGTATTAATTATACACTTATCATTTGCCGCACACTACAAATCAAAGAACCAATAATTCAATCCTACACCGCAATAAATTTGGATGTTGCTTTGTATTGCTTTATTATGAATAGCGACGATTACTGCTGCTGCCATGTCGTAAAGTTTATCGACGTCCATTTTATCGGACATATTATAAACAATACATTTAGGAAAAATCGGCAGCAGCAATAGCTTAGCTAATGTTAAGATTGTGTACCATTAAAAAGTTAGTTAAAAATTGAATGCTAGTTTAAAAACTCTAAACTTACCCGGCCATTGTGTCATAATCGCACTCGCCCCCGAAGTGATCCCTTGGTATCTGTTCTTGTCGAAGATGATCCTTTTGTTGTGCCTGGACGACCGCTGTCCATCTTCAAGGAAGAGGAGCAGCAGCGGAAACCGTTCTTCGGCTGGGCACGAGCTGGGCATGGTTACATACTGTCGTATTTCAACACAATTTTGCACACAGCGCACATTTACGTAGGTAAATAAGCGGCACTTAGTTTATATTTTATTAAAATTAGTCCGCGTTCAATAGCACAATCATCTCCGTCAATGCAAATCGTTTAATAAACATTGACGTTGTGAAACCGATTTTGTTTTTAAACACACTCACACACTGCGACTGAATTGCGGCGAACCGGCGATTCGTAATGAGATTGTTAGACGAATCGAATTTTCAATAAGGACTCTTGTACAGGCGGTCGCTGTTATGCCTAATTAGCGACGGTTGCCTACCTTTTGGACCGTGGTGGATTTAAATGGTCCAAAAAGGTGTCTCCGGTCTCTTAGCCCGAGTTTGCAGCGAACACTTCTTTGACAACTAATTATTGTAGCCGTTTATTTTGTTGTTAATAAACCGTACCTGTTTGTTTTTTGAGTGAGTCACGAGCTTGCAATGGTGTGGTGCTATGAGTAAATAATATCGAAATGTGGCGCAGATAAGCGTTGCTGAATATAAAAGGTAAGGTCGTGCAGAATACTTGGCATTACAACATTTTTATGCTATCGTCACATTGTCTATACTGCTTCAACATTTTCCAGAACGCGATAACATTGAATAACTTTTGTTTGAACCTCTTTCATGTACCTAGTGACAATTTCTTAGGTATGTACACATAGGCAGGCTTTGTCTTTATCGAAGAGAATAACTAATCTCCTGAATACAGATTGTCAAAGGGGTTTAAATATTGACAACGGAATCATGTAAAGGTGTTCAGATCAATTTATTACAAGTAAAGCATATAGGTACTGAATTTCAAATAAGCATGCAGTACTTGTAATTAAGTACTAGTAATCATAACATATTGCGTGCTTGGTGGAACCAAAGTAATCATTACAACCATCTGAAAATCAAATATTTTTTCAAAATTGTCATTCTACATTCGGTAGGAAAAATATAAAAGGGAAACTGATAAATAGTGGATAGAAATAACTGGCCCAAACGTTTTTTGAATTATACTAGGCAAGTTTTTTAAAATGTTACAAGACAATATACAGATTGTCCGAAATCCGTTTTGAACATAGGAAATTAATGAGTGCGACAAGGAAAAAATAAACAAAATGAGTAGCAGGACAAAGACAGAACGTAATCATGGCTAGCTAAATTTTTAAACTAAAATTAAGTCAATGAAACAAACAAACACTTCTGTCTAATATTTTCTCTCATTAAGATTATACAGCGAGGTTTAAATCTATTATTGTTTACTATTTACATAATTATTTAAACACCACTTTATACTCTTAATGACAGATAAAATATTTGACAGAAGTGTTTGTTTGTTTCATAGACTTAATTTTAGTTTAAAAATTTAGCTAGCCATGATTGCATTCTATCTCTGTCCTGCTACTCATTTTGTTGATGTCTTCCTTGTCGCATTCATTAATTTCCTATGTTCAAAACGGATTTCGGACAATCTGTATATCGAAAACAGTTTCAAATGGAGTAACTTTGGAATTTTAAATAGGATGATGTAATTTTGTTTATAAAATTCGAATATACGTAAAAACTACGTATTTGTACAAAACATTTTTGGATTTGATGTTTTGGTTACAGAATTATGATTACCTAAATTTTGATTGAATTTGAAAAATAAATAAATTTTACTAATAAATCAAGTTTACTTATTTCAGAATTATTATTCATTTCCATTGAAATGCTTTATTTTTACTTAAGTCAGTTGAGAATTTTGACGTTTATTCTTTTTTATTTTATAACCTAATAAATCATAATTTCGTAACCAAAAAGAAAATCAAAAAATGTTTTGCATACATACGTAGCTCTTTACGTAGATTCGAATTTCATAATAGTTATTTACTATACTACTATACAAGTGGGATAACAGCATGATTAATATACGTGTGTGTAATTACAAACGAGTGCGTAGCACGAGTTATGTAAGCACACAAGTATATTAATGATGCATTATCACACATGTATTGTACAACATTTTATCTACGACTGCCTAAAATTGAGAAAAGTGCATTAAGAGAAATGTCAGATCTGTCATTTTCAAAAATATTTTAGTAGGCAAATGTCATTATGTCATTCGTTTGACACTATTTCAGTTACGTAATGAAGTCATTACACAACTCAGTTGCGTAATGAAACCATTACATAACTGAGTGGTGTAATGGGCTTCATTACCTAACTGAAATAGTGTCAAATGAGTAACGTAATGAGTTACTTATCCCACCGGAGTAGATAAAGTAACATTATTAACCCCATAACAACCTTCATTAACAGTCTATGATTTACAAGTGAGATAATAGTTATTTACCATACTAGTGGGATAAGAGCATCATTAATATACGTGTGCGTATTTCAGTTAGGTAATGAAGCCATAACACCACTCAGTTAGGTAAGGAAGCCATTACATAACTGAGTGGTGTAATGAGCTTTATTACCTAATGAAAATAGTGTCAAATGAGTGACGTAATGAGTTACTTATCCCACTGGAAAATATAAAAGTGTTTTAATTCACTAGAGAAATAAAAAAGTTTAATTCACTACAGAATTTAAAAAGTTTCAATGAAGAACAACATATTTTTATTATTTTTACAAATATTTACATTCAGTTATTCTTTCTCTTTGTAGTGTGTAATATATAATTACTAAAATGTAGATCAAATCGACGATAGATGGACAAATTTATATCTTAATTTGAATATTTTTTAATATATTAAATCGTCAAAATTGAATATAAACATATACGAGTACGCCACGTGAATTAATAGCTATTTAAGTAACAAGGAATGTAAGGACCTATTAACATTTGAGGTAGGCAAGTACAAGCCAAGACGAAGTTGCGGCTTGTTGCCTGCCGAAAATGTTAATAGGCGATACATTCCGAGTTATCTTATTATATTTTTCTCGCTGCTTATCGAAATTTTTCTAGATTTTTGTCACCTGTCACCAGGATTAGTTTTCGTGAGTTGTGTTACCTGTGAGTGTCACATGTCACATAAACACTTGCAAGTTATAAACAAAACGTCTAAATCTGCATCTTGCTCTGCTAATTTTATTATCCTAGGAACTTAATAATAATATTAAGTTTCGTTGTCAAGAAAAGCAGCAAACAAATATAATCACCGACTTACACGTTTTGTTACTAAGGCTGTATCACTGACTTACATGATCAGCAGCGGGAAAACATTTATTAACTCAAACATATGATCTTACCCGCGCTAGGTGCTCGCGAGCTCAACATCTTTTCGTGAATAAACATACGTTTAATTCACTTGGTGTATAATATTTATAAATGCTATCTATTTACTTGATATCCTCACTGTTAGCGTCAAATTTTTCAAAATATGGTTGGCAGTTGTTGTAAAATGATATGTTTTACAGACTATACCTCATTCACTTTAGATACAACTAGTGTACCTGTATAATACTTTAGTAAGAGTAGAGCAAACAGCGAAAAATTTTGGATCATTTTTTCATGGCTACCAAGATTTAATGATATATTGAAAAACAAGGTTGGTAAAACTGACACACGAGTTGTAAGTTCCATCAAATTTAAGGTTAGCAGGTTAGGTTTTGTGTCAGTCTGTGTCAAATATGACGCAAAACCTAACATGCTAACCTCGAATTTGATGAAACTGACAACTCGTGTGTCAGTTTTACCAGCCTTGTTTTTCGATATATCATTAAATCTTGGTAGCCATGAAAAAATGATCCAAAATTTTTCGCTGTTTGCTCTACTCTTACTAAAGTATTATACAGGTACACTAGATACAACTTGCCAATCATGACATTTGTTGGTATCAATGTGTGTTTTCTAATGTCAATTTTCAACTTATTGACATGGCAGTATGTAATAGTATATTACATACCGAGGTGGGAAATGTTTCATTACTGTCGAGAGATTAGGTAGTTTACCGAGACGCGTAGCGTCGAGGTTAACTTTATCTCGAGACAGGGATGAGACTTTCCACCGTGGTATGTATACTATTTTATTTGCAATCATCTAATTTTAAAAATAACTACAATTGAATTCTGAATAATAGATATCTTGATGTAGCTAATATTTTTCTTACCATGAAAACAACCCACTCAATGTTTTGTTACCATGGAAACACCCCACTCTTCAGGTATGTAATATTTTTCGGGGTATGTAATAATTTCCTGGCTAGTTTCAAGTAATCATCTAGTTCCCAGCTGTTGACATGTCATGAAATTGACACATTACAATGTGATTGCGAATAAAATTTAAAATAAACCGTTTGTTTGCGGAATACTAGGTACCTTCAAAGCAGTCGAAGATACCCTTGGTTCATAAAGTAGCGCAACGGCAGCCATATTGTTTCAGAATGGTTTCAGCCCTTTTGTTCGAAATATAAGTTATTTGTTAATTAACAAAATTTCACAACGATAACCTAACCTGTTTCGAATATTTTTGACAGTAGCTATTTTTAGTGACATACAGTTGTACTAAAGGTTATCTCTATAACCGTATGTATACAGGGTCGTTTTAATTTTAGTTCTGACATTGACATTATCTACGGTGAATGACCTGTATACAGTAAATAATTTGCGAAGATGTCAAAAGAACAAAGTGAGTAAGTGAGACACAGTGGTGCCAACATACGGTCAATTTGATATTGAGGATGTTAAGTAAATCGATAATATTATTAATTCTTTCATTATATTTCGCCTCATTTAGTTCAGAACTATATGTAATTCCATGGGATTTTGAATGAAGGAATAGTACGGCTAATGAGGATAGCAGGTGTTTTGTCTGAATCTGTGGCCGAGAGTCGGTGTGATGTCATAATTTTAACATGGCCGTCAGAAACGATACTTTCCTCCTTTTTATGTCAATAGTTCAGGTTGATCCTACAGCACTTGTGCTACGAACCTTTTTTGTTCCTAGTCAAATGAGGAATAAGAATATTCTTTTATATATCTTACCGGTTCCGAGATGTAACTCCCTGTATTGATACTTCATTGGAAACCACTGAACGTGTCATAACCTCATAACTAATTTAGTAAGCATAAAACAAATTACTGGATTTATCTGTAAAAACGCAATTTATTACAACTAAAATACCTTTTATAAAGAGAAAGAGAGAAATTGTGGCTTTAAAGAGTTCAACAGTGAATCGTCATCGTCTGCATAATCATTTTTGTCACAGATTTCTTCATCGTCACCATACATAATAGCTATTTATGCAACAAGTGCTAAAAGTAGATGTTTATGCACGAGTTTGCATACAATATTTTTTATACGACCTTAAACTTTCTGTTATTAATCTATAAATGTAGATTTAACAAAGGTTTGCATTTATGACAGTTATAATTTATGTCATAATAAAGAGATGGCCTTGACGCGCAGGTGAATGTTTCCGGAGCCAGTGCTGTCAAAGTCAGTTATCAAAGATAATTATAATAGTACACATCTGACTTTATTCATTACATAACGCTTTAATTATTTAAAAAACAGTTTACCTCTAACGCAAGAAGTAACTAGAATAACTTAACAACCTCACTTCCAATTCGAAATTGTAGTTTTATAACCTCACTTTACTTTTAGCACACGGACTAAAAGTAAACAGTTGATCTCATTTTAAACACGTTAAATTATAAAACGTCACTTTTAGGGAAAAAGCTAGAGCTAAAAGGCCTACTTTTAGTGGTCGTCGTAGAAAAAGTATTTTTTCTTAAAAATCCACCAACCTTACAATAAAACCAAGGCTATTTCGAAAACATGATGTTTACCTGGATGGAATCTAAGAATTCTGAAGACAGAAAAACCGATCATTCCATGAAGCCCTCTTCGGGTAGAATTGGGAATAAAATCGTTCAGTTTTCTTTCCGAGTTAGTGGACTCAATCCAGGACGAGGTTCCGAATTTTCTTGAAGAATCACACCCAATTTTAAATATATAACGTTGAGATTGATGTTGATCTCCTTGTAAGTAAGTAGGTAATAAGGAAATTGAAGTCACAATAACTGCAGACAATTCACCCTAAACAAATCACCTTTTGATGGAACTCCTCCTGAGTTCTGCTAAACGTTATTACTAGTTTGACACGTAATTTATATTTTGGCTGTAACTGAGTTCGCGTTAACAGTTCCTCCTGGCTTCGGTTTTGTTTGTGTACATAGGGCGTAGGTAAGACGCATTAAATTTAAAGAGAAGTTTGTGATGTGAACTACCTATACTTCCCATAATGCAAGTTGCTTTATATTTTTACGTACTTGTTTCTAATTGCATTTAGATTTATTGCAGGAAGACCAAGCTACGCTGTTACAAGGCATTTCTGGAGAATCGGCATCATCTAATCAGCAGTGTAAATCTGCCAATCATAAGCAGACAGGACGGCGCGGCGCATTCATAAAGCATATGCTTTACCGTTTTACTACATTCATCAGCCCCAGAGATGGAACGGAGGACCACTATTACATGATAGCATTATTTCAATTTGTAACAGTTAACTTCCAACCTGTAACTTTATACAAATATATTAATAATCTATAAGTATTAATAAAATTTTCAGTATTATTTTTTTACTTCGACACGAAGTGTCCGAAGTATTGAAATTCCCTCATATCGAAAACCACTCTGAGTCAAATATCTCTAAAATTCGAGCCAACCGACTAATGAACCCACTATATCAAATCTCCGTCTCGGCGGTGCGGATCTTTTGGTGAAGATCCCAGCCCACTAGATCAATCCCCCGTATTGGGGGGTGCCTAAACGTGCTGTGCGGGGGATGTATGTTCGTATGTGTACACGATTCCGGTCGCCAGGAATCTTCCTGAAGTCTTGGATTGTTTTCATACGATAGGTCCTCCGAAAATGAAGGCAACATCAACTTTTGAGCTATGGTCGTCGGCAAAAAAAATTTTTTTTGTTTTTTTTTTTGATAAATAACTGGTTCATAGCATTTCATTGTATTAGCGAAACGGAGTGATGCTGAGTATCGAAGTATTCTTGGAAAGCACGGAAGGGCGCTTTTCTTGGTTGGGGGGTTCCCGTATATTTTTAAATGGGATCAAATATAATGTACACCAAATTAAACCATACATCCCTAGCGCTGTCCACCAAAAAATTTAATGAACATCAAAAAATCTTAATGGAACCCAAATTATTATACTTCAGAAAATGAGAACAGTACCACTAAAATAGCTATGTTGCGTATTGTTTTACCATTGCTTACATTTTAAATTCCATATGTCTATCAATTTTACTAAATGTTCACCAAATTTAGAACGCTCAAGTTACGCGTCCGTGCTGCACATAATAAATATTCGCGCTATCCACTTATATTTAGTCTTTCTCGAAAAAACTACTTGTACGTCAAATAATTATTCTGTTACTCCAAAAATGAAATAAGCTCGTTCATCTCTCCTTGTCGCTTCCAGATCCAGACAAACTTCTTGCAGGCTTCAGCTTGCAGCCGCATACTGTGTTTGGTAGCTTTTACAGTGAGTGTAACCAGTGTATTGCCGTATGAAAAACTTAATAAGTTTAATTTTCAATTTTGTTTTGTGAAATTTGTGTTAGATTTTTATATATATACTAGCGGACCCGACAGACGTTGTCCTGCCCGCTGCCTGCTATCAGTGGGTTCAGCAAACGTTTTTTTGATATTCGAATTTTCGATTTTTTTCATTTTAAAAAATATTGGGGGGGTGGTGGGGGGCGGGCGTGAAATTTTGGGGGACCCGACAGACGTTGTTCTGCCCGCTGCCTGCTATTAGCGAGTTCAGCAAAGGTTTTTTCGATATTCGAATTTTCGATTTTTTTAATTTTAAAAAATATTGGGGGTAGTGAAATTTTGGGGTTATATGTTTTGATATGCGAGAAATCTTTAAAAAATTAAAAAAGAAATTTCGTCAATTTTTTTTTAAATTGCCTAGAACCCGATTGCGCGCTGCAATAAGTGGCGCTCACTTACGGGGTCCAATTGTAAATCTAAACCATCGAGGGACCCATCTAACACAACAAAATTCATCAAAATCGGTCCAGCCGGTTAGGAGGAGTTCAGTTACATACAGACGTACAGAAGCATTATATATATAAAGAATTCTTCAGACTTATTTCTATGTCCCCATTAATAAACAAGACCTAATAAAACACGATAGATTTTTCTTATAAGTGATATTTAGGCCAGCAAGAAATATAAATCTGGGTATACTTTTGAAATTGAATGTGGTATAAAATATAGTAAACATTGTGTATTTTTGCCAAAGAAATAGTGTTTTTTAAATGCTACATAATATAAGACGCTGACGAAAATTAAATATCTGGGTATCATGTTAGAATTAAATGCGGAATAAAATTTGGTGAACATTTAGCATTTTTAGCCAACGAAAGTTATTTTTGGGAACAAATAATATAAGAGACTAGCATGATGTCAATTTTTGGTTGTCGCTCTAAGATTATGTATTTTCTTAATTTTGGTGAGCATTTAGTATTTTTGGGAAACAAAAGTATTTTTTTGTACGAAAAGGTTGGGTAAATTTGGTAGACTGTTAAATACCACCCTTTTTAAATTATTTATAATAGCTTTATCTTTTAATGATAGAAATTATTTCATGTTATCAGCAAATCCAACATCTGTATCTTCATCGGGTACAGTTTTTTGGGTTTGACCACAACATTAAGTACGAGTAAAAGCAACAATTGTGTGCATTTTGATCTTTATAAGTTTCAAATTTCCCCGCTCGCTAGTTTAATTGCGCTTCTGCAGAAGCGCTGTAAACGTTTGCAAACCCTAACATGCGCGTAAGGCACCTATAAAAGTTTAGAAATTTGGGGTAGAACTAACAACAAAAATGGTTGCAAAATGTTATGTTTGAAATTGACTATGCAACCTACAATACATTTCCAATGAAACCTAGATACAATAATTTTATCTTAAAAAAATTCAATTAACGAAGGCATGACAAAATATCTATGATGAACTTAGGTTATTTTATGTCACAGTGCGATTACTGTCATAGATTTGTTTAATGTTAATTATAAAATGAAAAAGTAAAACAAAGTTATATTTTATGACTATTTCGACAAGTATTTTTTCCCAAAGACATGTTTTATTTCATAAATTTATGAGGTATGAAAAGTAAACCTCAAGATATAACACTGTCAGGCTGAACCTACATTGGGATCCTTGATTCATAAAATTAAGATTCAGAAAATATTATTCAATTAGTCGACTAGTATAGTTGAATAATGGGTTGCATAACTTGGTCCGTTGCATTAAAAAAATAGAGTATAATACTGATTTGGAAGAAATAAATTTATTTAGCTTTCCTAAAAATAAAGTTCAGTTGCTTAAATGGAACGAAAGCATGCATAATCCAAACTGAAAAACGAATAATTCAAGAATATCTGTAAGTTCACTATTTACCAATACCAATTTTAGTTTAAATATTTTAAGCTCATTTTTTGCAAACAGAATTTTGCTAAAATTTGTGGAAATACTCTGTCTAGTAATGCCTACTTGATTTTTTTGTAGTTTTCGAGTTAGATCTTAAATAGTAATCGCTTAAAAAATGTGGGTTTTCCTCGTTTTCTTTTCGATATCCAGATTTGTATTATAACAGTACTTACTGCAAGGAATATACTGAATAAAGGATATTATTTGTTGTATTATTTCGTTTAATTAATTATTTCAACAAGATAGTGATTTACTTTTAACATTTTAATTATAATTGAAACTCATTTTACTTTCATTAACCTAAAATGCCTTGATTAAATTTGAAGTATTTGCTCTTTGCCAAGGTATCGACAGCTCATTGCTTCCTCTCACTCTGAAGTACTTTTGAATGAGCCACATACTTTCCTCTTTGTTCAATTTTAATAACAACATCTAAATATTTGATACTGCTAAATTGTAGGTTATGTTTTATCGTGATGTGCGTACATTGGCGGGACATAGGTTAGAGTCTAACCTATGGTGCCTTGTCACTTTAACGTATTTGTCCTTTAACACGGCATGGACACAAATAGATTAATCCATTTCTCAGTCGCATAGTAAATTGATAATTGTCACGTTGGTATTACTTTTCAAATGACATTCATAAACGTCCCAGAAAAAAATATTAGAAGGTATTTTATTGTACGTATTATATTAAAGAAAGGATACCAGGATGTACAAATAAAATAGGCGGAATTCTCATGTTAATTTAATTTATGATGAAGTTCAGTTTTAATAGCAACATCTAAATATTTGATACTGCTAAATTGTAGGTTGTTTTATCGTGATGTGCGTACATTGGCCGGACATAGGTAATAGTCTAACCTATCTTGTCACTTTGACGTATTTGTCCTTTAACACGGCATGGACACAAATAGATTAATCCATTTCTCAGTCGCATAGTAAATTGATAATTGTCACGTTGGTATTACTTTTCAAATGACATTCATAAACGTCCCAGAAAAAAATATTAGAAGGTATTTTATTGTACGTATTATATTAAAGAAAGGATATAAGGATGTACAAATAAAATAGGCGGAATTCTCATGTTAATTTAATTTATGATGAAGTTCAGTTTTAATAACAACATCTAAATATTTCATACTGCTAAATTGTAGGTTGTTTTATCGTGATGTGCGTACATTGGCGGGACATAGGTAATAGTCTAACCCAGGACTGTCCAACTTCAAGCGACCCCAGGGCCACTGTAAAAAATTTGATGGTTACGAGGGCCGCATCTTAAAATGTGTCGTATCCGACTTTGTGAGTGATTTGTAATAAATATAAAACGTGTATATTTTAATACTAATTTTTATTTATTCCAGAAGCTTAGGTTACATTACAAAAAGCATTGAAACATAAAAGAGATATACAGGGTGTTCCATGAGGTAACCGACAAACTTACACCATATGTTCTAGAAGTGATTCTAAACTAAAAAAATCCTATTCACTTTAAGCATTGATTAAAGAAGTATAAAGATATGCAACACAACGTTAAAATCTGTACTGCATCTCCTTGCTACCCGCGGCCCCCGCATCTAGCAACTGATTCACAATATCGTGGCGCCGCCGCCGTTTTAGCGCGAAATATCTCAACTTCCTTTCTTTGGCCACGGTGTGTTATCTTTTGTTTAGTTGCACTTTGTGTTATCAGTTAGGCAGTGAACATATATAAACCAATAACAAAGATTACGACGCTAAGCCATTTATAAATGTAACTTTCAATGCTTTGAACGTTCTTTAATAATACGGCACGCGTTGCCAACGATACATATGTTAATATCTATTTGTTTCGTAGGTATTTGTATTTTAACGGCGAAATATGGGAAAACTAGATTCACTATCAATTTCCAAAATATTTGGTTTCCCCTGTTCATTTACTTGAGTTCGTATTTTTATTGGAAAAACCCAGGTTAATCGTTCACAATACGAATATTTAGAAAGTAATTTCTCCAATAGTATAAAAACGTCAAAGTTTAAAAAAGAGACAAGTGTAAACAAATAGGAGAAAAACCCATAATATTTTTTTTTATTATTTCGGAAAAAGTTTATAGAAAAGTTCCCCATATGTGAGAAGGTGTGCTTTTTATTTTTTCAATTGTTATTAACAAATAAGTGTTTTTTAATATATTCTTAATTAAAAAAAATATAACTTCGTTATTTATTTAAACCATTGCCTGACATTTGATAACATAAGGTTTTGGGGTTCACAGATTACGAATCTGGCCTCAAAATTGGTCTAAAAACAAAAACGGCGTCTACAAAATGCCGTCAAGGGTCTAATTTTTTATTTTTTTTTAAATTTTTATTAGATGTGTAGGGGTTTTTGGGGTCGCTGATTACGAATTTGACATTAAAACTCAACTAAAACACAAAATGGCGGATTCAAGATGGCGAAAAAGCGTATTTTTTTTATTCGAACTTTATTTCTCATCTATATAGGGTTTTTTGGGTCGCTGATCTCAAATTGTATGTTAAAAATTATCAAAAATTAAAAATAGCGTCTTTAAAGCGGCAAAATAGCTTTATTTCTGAATTACTCAGTAATTATAAATATAGCATTAAAAGGTTAATTTTTATTCTGTACGATTATTATTATTATTATTTAATAAACATTATATACAAATAAAATTCTAAATTGTTAAATTAACTCAAATTTAAATAGATTAAATAGATTTAAATATAACATACGAATACATACGTTTAAATTCCAACGCCTAAAAATGTGTTTTCTACAACCTCTTTGTAGAATTTCCAAAAGATATTACTGAATTAATAGATTTTTCTGTTTGTGACGGACGGAGGAATGTTATTACATAAAAACAAATGGCAACTTGTTCAACAGTATGGTGCAATTTTAGATAAATTAATTTTATTGTACGTAATTATCGAAAAAGCAAGTGTTTTTGTCGATTATCAGAAACATAGAATAAAATGTGCTGAAAGAGACCGACGTCTAAAAACGAAAACTGCACCAGATATTCGATTTGAAAGGGACAGGTTTTTAAAGTTGTATCAAGAAAAACTTCTGGCAAATGTCTTTCATGTCGTTTTATTGATTTTTCAAAAGAAACTTTAGCTGCAAATAATATCCCTGCTCTCAAGCTGAAAGTGATGCTGATCGGTTAATAGTTACAACAACTCTCAATGCATCAAATAAAAACATAGTCGTAGTATCAGAGAATATAGACCTATTACTTTACTACAGCTTTAGTTTCTCCTGATAAAGATATATATATTTTAAACCTGCCAAAAATAAAAAACTATCTTCTTCTAAAAGCCTGCAATTTGCGTCATTTACCTTGTGTCATTTACCTTTAACGTAGATTTGCTTACCAAGCGGCTTGTCAAATTTAGGGGAGATAAATGATTGAAAAAATATGCGATTAAATGAAAAACGATAAATAGAAAAGTTGTTGAAATTGGTGAGCTCAATATTTGCACTCATTTTCATAACACCCTGTATGTAGTACTTATATAAATAATATTTTGAAGCATAAAAACTTTAAGCTGTTACATATGTTTTTTAAATTTCCTGGTTTGCTGTAATATTCTTGTAGCTGTTTAAACATTTGAGCGAAATGCAAAATAGCTATTTTTGTATTAAGGGCGTGAAGGAGGCGATTTTGGCCCGCGGCGGAATTATAAGCCAGAGGCCCGAAGGGCCGAAGGATTATAAAACGCCAAAGGGCCAAAATCGCCGTTCACGCCCGAAATGCAAACAAGATTTTTTGTAAAATCCACCATAAAGCTTTGAAAAATAAATAGCACGATTCGTTCTCAAAAATCAAATTGTTGTTGGTTGCCAATGTGATGCTGGTTTTTTAGGCCTTAGGGCGCAAAAGGCATTATTTACGCCCGCAAATTATTTTTAGGCCTTAGGGCGCAAAAGGCACTATTTACGCCCGCAAATTAATGCATAAATGACCTTATTTTAATACGATTTTACAAAAACACATTTTATTTTAATTTTGTAATGAAACAACACAGATTTTAAAAACTAAAATTTTATTCTTCTTTAAATTTGTTACAAAGGAAAAAGCAAACCAAACAATAAACAAATAAAACATTCAATCATCCAAAAATTAAATAGTTTTTTTTCTGGAGTTGGCTGCTGCAAATTCTTTTATAATATTGCCAAAATGAATTTTATGGAGGATCTCTTGCTCTATAGCTAAGATTGCCAAACCAGATAATCTTTCTTGTAACATGGTAGACCGCAAATACTTTTTTTTATTACTTATTTTGAGAAGGATCTCTCACCAGAAGCTACAGACACAGGTAAAGTAAGCAATATTCTTAATGTAATGGTAATATTTGGCAGATATGAGGTTAGATTGTTTTCAAATATATATTGTAGAAGTCGAAAGGATTTGACGCTTCAGGTAATGGAAACAACCTTAGGGCTTTAATCTCGTTAAATAAATCATTTTCTTCTACTTCAGTCTCCTTCTTTTTCTGATTAGTTAGCTTTTGTTGTAGAGCACGACAGCTTTTTAAAAGATCCTCTTCATTTAATTTAAAAATATCACTAAAAAAACAAAAACGTTCTCATAATCAGATATAATTTCAAATCTACTATTTAAAGAACTTAGTGTTTGATCAATTATTTTTAAAAAATAAATTTATTTTAAGCGTGGTTATTGGATCTTGAGGTGTCTCATACCTCTGTTCATAATCGAACAATTTTGATTTCGTCTAACAGTATTTAACGGAGGAAAACCTTGCTCTATGTCAAGAGCGGCTGCTAGTTTTCCAGCTTGAGCAAGTTATTCCTCGAAAAGATTATCATAATTTTTATTCAGGGTATTGCATATTGCGCACAGAATTAACTAACCAATCGATTTTATTATATTTAATAATTAAAGCTAAAGGAATAGCTATTAGATTACAAAAATATAATGTTTTCTGTCACAATAGGAATAGGTCATTATGTCAACGAACATTATATTATGAATTGAGATAAAAAAAAATAATTTCTTTAGTGCCTTAGTGCTTTGTTCATTGGAATCGTTTGAAATTGTTGAAAAATTAATAGCAGTTTATTTATCTAGAACGAAAAGTGGCATTTTAAAGACCAGAAAATTGGAATTACTTGCGAGGACCTTTAAAAACACTTCTCGTTCGTGGTGAATACAACGGTTTATTTCATACTGCAAGTTTAATGAATTTTAAATAAAAAGTTGTAAATCATTTCAAATTTCATGTCAACAACTGACGTATCATTTTAATAATACCTAATAATAATAATAATAATAATGTTTATTCAACGGATTATACCATTTACAATATTATACTAAAAAAACAGCCAAATACAACAAAAGTTAATATTTACCATATAAAGAAAATAAAATAACAGTAACGAAAAAAAAACATGCATGCAGGGTTACATATCAAATAAAGATTTTATATGCCTAATAAAAGTGTTAAATGGTATTCCAATAATATCAGCTTTATTTGTCTTATTAACAGTTCCTACAATTCGTTGCAGCGGACTATTATTACAATAACTGGTACGGCGATACTCTTGTAGCAGCATATGCTGTAACCTGACATTGAATGCAGGAACACGTACTTGAATTTTAAAATTTTACTTTAAAGTACTAGGATTTTAATGTTCCATTTTTTGTACCATAAATAATCCGAAAAATGTCATTTTTGACATTAGTATGAAATAAAAATTCAAACTGTATACAAATCTCCGGTTTGGCGCCCCTTTAGAGCGGCGCGGTGCACGCGTTGCAAACGCGGTTGCGGGGGCCCTGCAGAGCACGATCCAACCAAAGCTAGATGTTCGCACAACAGCTGTTGCCGGCAAACTGAAAAAGTTTCGGTAAAAACGGCGAGAGACGCGCCATCTGTAGGTCGCTACATTTCTACAGCACAATCAGCTCCGTAAAGCTGCGTATCTTCTTCTACTTAGTTAATCAATGCTATAAGTGAGATAGTGTTTTTTGACTATTTTACTACTTTACACCGCACTATAAATATTACCATTTCTAGAAAAATATATATTTCCAATACAATTGTTCTGGTTTTAACTTAGTTTCACTTCCTTTGATTTTCCGTCTCTCATACAGAATCTGATACTCGTTATTTCAACATTATTACCTATCGTTTTTCTAATAAAATTATATGTATAGACTGTTGTTCCCTCTTCGATGGCTTAAATATGAATCTCAGTTATTATTACAGGCAGAATAAAATAGTTTCCACATTGTGGGGTTAACATTTCGGTAGCCATATGACAGAGAAAACTGCAATTGAAAATCTCTTTTGATTTCTGAGCAAAATAAAAATGTCATTATATTCGATGTCATGGCTCATTTGATTTTCAAAATATCACAAACAAAACAGAAATTGTAATACCTTTTTAGTTTATCTTAGTATGTTACTATGATAATAACTCCTTAGCAACGAGTTGCGTTAAGATGCATTGAACAGCACTAGTGTTGTTAAGAAAAATAACATACCAATACTTTATTAGCATTTAATCACATGTTGGCAGTACTGACGTGTATTGTTAGTGACAATGTCAGTCTATGTCAAATTCGATGTTAGTAGGTTAGGTTTAGTTTGTTATTTGACACTAATTGACTCAAAATTTAACCTGCTAATCTCGAATTTAACGTAACCAGACAGTGCTACCAACAATACAGTATTGAATGATACCACCACAGCCATAGCAGAAATGTCTTGCTGTTGTATCATTAATAACAATTTTTCTTATTTTTTTGAAAAACATTAGTATTTTAGGATAAAATAAACCGTGTTACGATATACGTAACGTTATCTGCTTTCTACATTACTCGAGAATTTTAAAGAACTCGCTCCTAACGTCGCTCGTTCATTCAAACTATTCTCTCGTAATGTAAAAAGCTTGACAACGTTACTTGCATCGTAAATTACTATTACATAAATTAATATTTATAATCGTACAATTTTTTGAGTTACAATAAAAAACCTCATTTTTTAAATGTAAATCGTATATGGTTATGGCACCACATAATAGCATATTTTTCACATTTTTCAAATATACATACTCTGCCATAATTAACTTTAGTAATAAAATAGTTGACATAAACTTCACACTACTTTCTTCCAGCGTTAATAATAAAGGAGATTTCCATTGAAAAGAGGACACCCTGTACATTATACACTGCAACTGACTTGAAACTTTATGTTTTGCCTTGTTTTGCTACATTGGACATTACTTAAGATATTTCTCAGCACCTATTCAGATGCCCGAACAAATCATGTTTCAGTGCTTTTATGAATTCACAAACAACACATAAATAGAAGTTGCTCTTCCATGTTTTCCCATTTTCTTATCATACATACTGTATAGGGTACATAACTATGATAGTTTTATTTATACAATACGAACACACACAACAGCAATAATAGAATAATTAGTGTTCCAGGCGGGACCGCACAAGATTATATCACTTTACTCCAAAAGGTAAACAATGTAAATTATGAATGTGTACTGTCCGCTGACATTTCTTATATTTTTTTATATCTCTCAGACCATAATTACTAAAATGGAGGTTAGGGTTGCTTCACTGTACTGTATTTGGATAACTTTCTGACAGTATAATTGCAAATGTCAAAAGAAATTCATGGACAAACACCATCCACATCTCCTTCTAAGGGTTTTCTCCTGTATGTATTTTCATATGGCTCACTAAAGTACTTTTTTGCGCTGCTTTATATTCGCAAAACGAACAGAGAATAAGGTTTTTCTCCTGTATGTGTCCTCATATGCTTAACCAAGCTACCGGCTTCTGTTGCTTTATACTCACAAATAGAACATGCATAAGGTTTTTCTCCTGTATGTCTCTTCATATGTCTACCCAATCTATGTTTCTCTGCCACTTTATACCCGCAAATAGAACATGAATAAGGTTTTTCTCCTGTATGCGTCTTCATATGGCTTACTAAAGTACTTTTACGCACTGCTTTATACGTACAATTAAAACACGAATAAGGTTTTGCTCCTGCATGAGTTTTCATATGTCTAACAAAGTAACTTTTATCTGCTGCTTTATATTCACAAATAGAACATGAATAAGGTTTTTCTTCCATATGTGTCCTCATATGTCTAATTAAGTTACTCTTCTCGCCTACTTTATACTCACAAATAGAACAGGAAAAAGGTGTTTCTCCTGTATGTCTTTTCATATGTCTAACTAAGCTACCCTTCTCTACTGCCTTATACTCGCAAATAGTACAGGAAAAAGCTTTTTCGCCTGCATGCATCTTCATATGGTTCGCTAAATAACTTTTTTGCGCTGCTCTATATTCGCAAATAGAACATGAATAAGATTTTTCTCCTATATGTGTCCTCATATGCCTTGCCAAGCTACCCGCTTCTGCCACTTTATACTCACAAAGAGAACATCTGTAAGGTTTTTCTCCTGTATGTCTCCTCATATGTCTAAGTTACTCTTCTCTGCTACTTTATTCTCGCAAAAAGAACAGGAGTATGGTTTTTCTCCTGTATGCATCTTCATATGACTCACTAAATTACTTTTATGTGCTGCTTTATACTCACAAATAGAACACGCATAAGGTTTTTCTCCTGTATGCATCTTTATATGACTCACTAAATTACTTTTATATGCTGTTTTATACTCGCAATTATAACATGAATAAGGTTTTTCTTCAGTATGAGTTTTCATGTGTATAACTAAATTATTTCTACTTATTGTTTCATACCGGCAAATAGAACATGAGTGAAACTGTATATCAATCTTCATATTTTCCAAGGAATTACTATTATCTTCTGCTCGAGAATCACAAACGTTGGCAACGAATGGTTCTTCTGGGGGACTTCCACTTGCTGCACCCGAAACTTCGAATTCTTCTTTTAAATCAACTTCTTCCTCTTTAATAGGCAACCCATGGTAAACCGTGTTGTCGATAGTGCCTTCAACATTTTCTTGCTTGACGTGTAAGTCTCCACCTATTTCATTTTCATCTATTTTCTCCAGTGGTTTATGTAACATGCTTGTCATTGCATTACACGAATTATAAGCATATAATTCATGTTGCAGTTCCATTCTTGTTAAAAATTATGAGGAGTCTGTAATTATTAATTGCAATATCTGAAAACCAAAGACGAGATTTAGTTTGGTTAAGTTGCCTACGTTTACAAAATATTAGCAAATTTCCAATATCTGAATTCTAATTGATTACTTACATCGAATAATCAGAAACTGAAAGAAGCAGATACACAAAATTGCCTAGCAGAATACGTAAATATTGGATAACTCACAAACCAAATTTTTAATAAGAAAAGTAGATTCTGGAACAACTCAAAAAGCTCTGCCAACATAATAAAGTCCCTGTTTGGGTGGATATTCTTTACAGTGGCGTCATCATCGCAGCAGAAAGCAGAGGCGTATCAAGGTGGGGGAAAATTATTTTCTTGTTGCATTATTATGTCTTGTTTATTTTAAATTTCAGACCTTGTAAATAGTCTTTTTGTACTCATGACTTCACAATTCATATTGCCCGAATTATTTGAGCTAAATGTAAATATTTTTGTCTTCCAGCGACATATTTCCCTTCAGAAAGGGTATTTTCAAAAGCCGGTCAATTGACAAATAATAGAAGAAATGGCTCTCGCCAAAATTGTTGGACGAAATAATTTTTTTAAATAGTGCTATTAATTATTGACGTGTTTCTTGACTGTTTACTTTTAATTACAATCCTGGTACTTGTTATAATATTGTATATAGTAAACAGTAGTAATATGTTATTGGTTTATTCCCAAAATATACACAGACAATAGAAAATATAGATATGAAGAAGCCCAAAGCTCCGAAACCCAAGAAGGCGAAAGCCGCATCCTCCAAGATTTTTTCAAATAAGTCGAAAAATCTTTGATAGATTTTATTCATTTTTTGGCCATGCGTTTGTACCACTAAACTACAGCTTTCTGTGGAATAAACCCTAATTTCGAATATTACAGGGTGATTAAAAACTTTGTCACAATAAATTATTTATCCATATTTTTTTAACCCTCTGTATAATCACTACCAATGTTTTTTCGTAGATAGCTACTTTAATTTAGAGGCTATTTTCTCTCTTACAAAATTTTTATTGGGTAAACGGTTTAGCCACAAAAATATTTTCTAAATCTCTACAAGCCTGAATCAGTAATTGTAACTTAACACTAGGCTTGTAGAAATTTAGAAAATATTTTTTTGTGGCTAAACCGTTCACCCAACAAAAATTTTGTAAGAGAGGAAATAGCTACTAAATTAAAGTAACTATTCAGGGAAAAATGGTAGTGATTATACAGGGGATTAAAGTTATTCATTTTTAAAGCCCTCTAGCGACTAAACTAAGCAACTTTGTATATAGGTAAGTTGAGTTAAATCATCATATTTTGGGCCAAGGAACTTGTGGTCTTCCGTTGTACACGTATTTTCTGGACACCCTGTATAATACAAGACTAGTTACTAAAGTTATTTATAAATAAACGGGGCTGCGCGCGCTATTGCGCGGTCTATCCTATTCAATTTACCACCATCTGTAGGCCTATTACGTTGGGCCATTCCGTTCTGTTACGCACGTCAATCAATCCTTCGAGGAGAAATCTTACTGCAAGGCGGCCTTCCTGGACGACACTCAGGCATTTGATAAGGTATGACTCCTCTTTAAATTAAGAATCACATTCCCACAGTCTTATTATGTTATATTGAAATCATACTTGGAAGAACGATTTTTCCAAGTGAAGTATAATCAACATCTCACGGAACTACATCCAATCAGATCTGGGGTTCCTCAGGGTAGTGTGCTAGGACCCCTTCTATATAGTCTTTACATAGCCGACATGCCCACCAATGAACAATCGCTCACAGCCACCTTTGCTGACGACAAAGCAATCATGTTCAGAGACAAAGATCCAGTAACAGCTGCTACTATGCTACAAACACAACTAAATCATATAGGGAAGTGGAGTAAAAAGTGGAGAATAAAACTAAATGAGACAAAATCTATCCACATTACCTTCACAAAATGTAGAGGAACAACACCGGAAGTCTATATGAATAACACACCACTAGCACAGGCTACAGAAGTCAAATATCTAGTCATACATCTCTTACATATTAAGTAAGAGGAAACAGCTTGGCGTAAAATTCAGCAAACATTACTGGCTGCTTGGAAGAAAATTAGTGATGGGCATAACCGGACAATTTTCATAACCGAATTATTTGCATTCGAATCATATTAATAATCGATTGATTATTTGAATAATCATTCGAATCAATTTTGGCTCTCGATTCGTTTCGATTAAGTCAGCCGGTTTGCCGGTTGGCGGTTCACCGTCATCTGCATCGGCATCGTAACTTGCAGATAGCAGAGGAACTCAGTTAATCGTTAATTATAATAATTGTATAAATGATTTTTATTTGATTTCTAAGGAGTTTAAACCATTGAGAATAGCTAGATCAATACTAATCATAAAGAAATTATAAATATGCAAATACAAAGTATCTATTGAATCTATTTTTAGTTCCTAAAATTCTCTAGTAGTCACCCTTCCATTTTCGCTTGCACATCATACCGGTTATTTTAGAATCCATCATTTATCTACGTTCAGCCTTCCGCGGTTCTAAGGACGCACACTTAAAATTTTCAACATCGAAATCCACTTCTTGTCCCGACTGCTCCGTTATTAAAAATTAAATATAAATCTTTTACGATATTGGAAAATCTTATTTCTCTTTCTGTTTATCCCTTATTAGGCATAATCAACAGCGTTTCGAAGCAAAAATTTAGGTCGTTATAAATTAATACCAACCTTCGGCAAATCTCATACTCAGCAGAACGTTATCTTTAATAGGAACGGCCCCATAAATTTAACTCGTCGACTGGGAGTATCAAATGTCTTAATAACATCAACAAGCAGCCGCGGCCTCACTTGGGTCAATCAAGTACATACGTAGAAAAGGTTGTATGCGTTATGAATGCCGTATTATTTACAGAATTTCGATCACTCGCAGGTCGCTGAGACGGGGCACGTAGTACGTATCAGGATGAGGTTATTTTTCATCCGAATACTTGGAACGAAAAGCGAGTTACACAGGTTATTTCAATAACCGGATAACCGGTTATTTTTGATTCGAATAAGCCCATCACTAAAGAAAATCAAAATTATCCCTAAGCAACAAACTATTAGTTTACAATACTGCGTTTAAACCAATCTGGACCTACGGCCTACAACTGTGGGGCACGGCAGCCAACACAAACATTGAAATCATAGAAAGATTCCAGGCAAAACTGCTACGTGCTATGTGCAACGCTCCTTACTTCATAAGAAATGCTGACATTTTAAGTGATCTTAAAACTGACACAGTGAGACAAACAATAAGTAAGTGTAGTGAAAAATATTTAAACAACTTGGAACATCATAATAATTCTTTAGCTCTCAGCCTCCTAGACAACAGTGAAAACACTCAACGACTAAATAGGTATAAACCCTTAGACTTGCCTCATAGATATTAAAGTAACAAATATGTATTATTTAAATTATAGTTTAAGCAGTTAGTAATGTTAAGTAAACTTGGGATTTAGGTCACTGGGCCTTAACTATCATGTAAATCCATGTCATTATTATCTACACATCACATTTGCTTATTGTAATAATTATACAGATTGCAAATAGTAAATAAAGTAATTTAAAAAAAAATTACTGCAAAGAGAGGCCTGAATATAAGATTCGCAAACGGCAGAAGACTTCTACCCGCCCAGCTGCTTCATTCCTACCAAGCCTTCACCATAATTTGCCAATAAGGTTGCCGAACTTCTACGAAAGCTGTGACCAGTAAACGTCCAAGATTCTGCAAGTTGCAGGAATTCGGCAATTTTCATTGGGATTTTTCCTATGGTGTTTATTCCCACTGGACTGTTTATACCCTGTCCGTTAATCTAAGTGAGAAAAAAACGTTGGCTATTTATTTTTCTTAAATTATTGTACTCTTTTAGTGTATTAATCCACAGTGGATGAGTAATCGCAAACGATCTAGGAACGCCTGTTTTGGTTTCTGAAATTACTACCACCACATCGTTTCGAAAGTCAATATCAGTAGGCTTCATTTTGCACAGTTCTTCGCGTCTTAAAGTCCAGGAAATACCTAGTATTAGTGCTACCTAAAAATTTCAATAATACAAATATTTATATGTATAAATATATTGTTTTTGTACCTTCATCATCAGATAGGAACTATCGGGTGCTTCTTGTAGAAATTTTAATATCTGAGTATCATCCAGCACAGCAGACTTTTTTGGTTTATGATGTTCCGTTACGCTTTTCAAATATGCAATAAATTTTTTATATGTATTCTCATATCTTGCCTTACTTTTTTGAGGGAGCAAATTCAATGTGGCTGTGTTTGCCGCTTCTTTAATTTCAGGCGGAGTCAAATATTTCGCTGTCGCTCATTTTTAAATTTAAATGCAGAAGAAAAATTTTAAATTATTGTTTACATAGCAACAAACAAATGCCGCCACGCGCGCAGTGCTGTCAACCACAAATCGCTAAACTTTTATAGGTAGATGTTCCAGGATTTGTTGTGGTTCATGTCTATGCTGTAGATTTCGCTTGCAATGCACAGATGTCAGCAGCAACGATTTTTCCCAAGGTTGGTAAACCTGAAATTTCAGTTTTACCAACCCCCAAATATCTCTAAAATTCGTATTAGGGGGTGTCTAAACGTCCTGTGCGGTGTACGTATGTGTACACGATTTCGCTCGTCAGGAACCTTCTTGAAGTCTTGGATCGTTTTCATACGATAGGTCCTCCGAAAATGAAGGCAACATTAAGTTTTGAGGTATGGTCGAAAGCAAAAAAAAATATTTTGGTTTTTTTTCTGATAAATAACTGGCTCATAACATTTCATTGTACTAGGGAAACGGAGTGATGCTGAGTGTCGAAGTATTCTTGGAAAGCACCGAAGGGCGCTTTTCTTGGGTGGGGGTACCGTATATTTATATTTTACAAGCATATAATGTCGGCTATATTATACGAGGATAAAGTTTACACACGAGCGGAAGGCGAGTGTTGTAGTCATCCAAGTGTAAAACAACCATTATATGCTTGTCAAATACAATATTTTATCTACAACTACGTTTATGGTTGGTGACACTGTAAGTCTATGTCAAATTCGAGGTTAGCAGGTTAGCTTTCGCGTCAGTGTACGTCAAATTCGAGGTTAGCAGGTTAGATTTTGCGTCAGTCTGTGTCAAAACTGACGCAAAACATAACCTGATAATCTCGACGTTAATGTCATTTTGCCAGGCCGTTTTATTTCTCTGTTATTCTGATAGCTATTTAACCACTTCGCATAGTCTTGGGACAGAGTTGGTGAGCCTACCTGTAGGTCGGGGCAATTTCAGTCTTAACTTATTGCATAACGCTTCAGTTTTTCGCATCAAACAAGAGTCGGACACGAACGTGGCTTTTGATTTAATTTAAAGGTCTAGAGCGCAGCGCCAATCTTTACATCATCGCTTAGTGCAGCTGCGTGCTTCTATTATTGTAAGAGCGTCTGTTTTCAAGTTATGTAAAATTTGGCCCATGAGAGCAAGTAGGATAGCTTCTACCTCTTTCGCTTGCAAGCGATCACGCGTTTGGCGGGTCTGACGCGGTCTGTGCTGTGATTGGACACTTTTGGCGCGTTAGAACGCGTCGGTCTGGAGAGCTTGACGTGGACTGCGAGGGGATTCAGCCTCGGTCCGCGACAGAGGGCAGTCGACATAGCGTGTTTGGTGGGTGTCTTCACGCTCCGGCGTGGAGACGCCCAATATTCCTTTTTGTGCTGTTGCAGCCAAATTTTGAACGTGGTTTGTGGCTTCTCCGAGGCAGACGGTGACGAATAGGGGTTGTGAGTGGTGTGTACCGTTGTGAGGTTATGTGAAGAAGTAGATTAGATTAGATTAGATTAGATTTCAGGACTGCCTTTTGCTGGCATGCGCAGGTCAGCCCTTTGGGCTTTTTGTACTGTCGGGAGTTTTCAAGTTAGCAGGCCGACATCCGTATCTTTTACTAGACTTGCAATGTCCCCTACTAGCTTGCGGTTGTCAATAGAGTTGAGGCTCCAATCGAGTTGGTGTCTTTTACGCTCTAATGCTGGGCATTCAAAGAAGATATGATAGGCTGTTTCATCATCCTCTTGGCATAGTCTGCAAACAGGTTCATCTCTATAGATATTGATTCTGTGCATAAATTCTCTGAATGCTCCAGTGCCTGTTAGTAGACTGACTACTTGCTTGATTCGAGTTCTGTTCAGTCTCAACAGAGTTTTGGTGGTTTGTGGATTCGGAGTTTTTAGCAATCTTTTGCAGTGTGTTGCTTGATTGTAGTTTCTCCACCTTAGTTGGTGTGCGGTATTGACCCACTCATTAATGGCTGAGCGGGCTTGGTTTTTCTGAATGCTTAGACCAGGTTCTGGACCGGTCATTGCATTACAGGCTGCTTCTTTTGCTAGCTTGTCCGCCTTTTCGTTTCCTTCAATACCTTGGTGACCTGGGATCCAGCATAATTTTACTGTATTTCCCTGGCTTAAGGTTTGAAGTTTAGATTTGCATTCCTTGACCAGTCTCGATAAAGTACTGAAAGCATTTAGCGCTTTCAGTGCTGCCTGACTGTCTGAGAGAATGTGTATGCCTCGATTGAGCAGCTTCTTTTCTATGCTGATGTTTGCGCATACGTTAATAGCTTGTACTTCAGCCTGAAAGATGTTACAAAACTTTCCTAGACTGACTTTTTTTTGGTTCTAGGATTGGTACTGTACACACCGGAGCCTGTATTTCAAACTTAGATCCATCAGTGTAAAAAATGATGTTCTTATTTGTTGGAGTTGGTAGTTGGTCCGGATTCCAACTTGTGTGTACAGTAAAATTCTTTTCAAAGTCATAGGCTTTGATTATAAGATCAGAACCCATTTCTAATATTGGGTTGTTGATGTGTGACATGATCTTGCCATGTCCTAGATTATTAGCTGTGGTCATCCAGTGACCAATACTTTGTAATCTGTAGGCTGCCATTCTGGCTTTACCTTCCAAGAAGATGTGCAGAGGTGGCAGATTTAAAATAGCATTCAGTGCTTGTCCTGAGGTGCCTTTAAAGGCTCCAGTGATGCACCGATTAGCTAGATATTGTATTCTGCTGATTTTGTGGATCGCAGTTGCTTGTTTTATTTTGGGCCACCAGGCGATTATTCCATATGAAATTATTGGTGGAACCATGGTTTTGTACAGCCAGAGGGTCAGTTCCGGTTTGAGCCCCCACGTACTACCTATGGCTCTTTTCCCAATTACTAATGTTTGTATGCACCTGGTGATTGTTTTGTCTAAGTGGGAGTTCCAAGTTAGTTTGGAATCGATGGTTAAACCTAAGTACTTATCCTCGTTCTCCCAGTTGACATTTGTCTCAAACAGTTTTATGTTGATTCTGTTCGTGATGTTCTTTTTACGAGTGAAAGCAACGAGAGTGGCTTTGCTGGGATTAATTCTAAGATTATTCTCTAGACACCACTCTTCGGTTATCTTTAGTGCTGATTTCATTACATTGTCTACGGTTCTTTGGTATTTACCTTGAATCAGTATGACAATGTCATCAGCGTATCCTTGAGTGTAGTAGCCTTTGTTATTGAGTTGGATCAGCAGTTCATCAACTGTGAGGCACCACAGGAGTGGAGAAAGAACTCCTCCCTGTGGACATCCCCTTGTCGCCTGCACTGTCTTTTCCTTGTCAAATAACTTGACTTTTACAACTCTAGTGTTGAGCATTGCCATAGTCCATCTTGTCGTGGTGTTATCGATCTGATGATTTGTCATTGCTCTTTCAATAGAGTGGTAGGAGGTGTTGTCGAAGGCACCTTCTATGTCTAGAAATGCTCCGACTGCGTACTCCTTGTACTCCAAGGTTCTCTCAATTTTCCCCACTAGTTGGTGTAGGGCGGTTTCACATGACTTCCCTGTTTGGTAAGCATGTTGATATTTGTGAATCGGGAGTGAAGTTAGGGCTTCCTCCCTCCAGTACCTGTCTACTAATCTTTCCAACGTTTTAAGGAGGAATGACGTTAGGCTGATAGGTCTGTAAGATTTAGCTTCTGCATAGCTGCTCTTACCAGGCTTAGGGATAAACACTACTTTAGTCACTCTCCAGGCTTGGGGAATGTAGCATAAGGCAAGACTTGCTTGGAACATGTCTTTGAGTGGGTTCAGCAGTATATCTATCCCTTTCTGCAGCATTACGGGTTGTATGCCGTCGTTTCCAGCAGATTTGAAAGGGCTGAAGAGGCTAGTTGCCCATCTAATCCTTTCTTTGCTGACTATTCTCTTAGCTGTTTCCCAGTCTTCCCTCCTAGGGGTATGATTGGGTTCAGCCAGAGTAGGTTGTTTCACTGCTCCGGGTAGGTGAGTTTTTATCAAAAGAGATAAAGTCTCCTCTTCCGTTGTAGTGTATTCCCCGCTTTCTTTTTTAAGAGTATCTACTGGGTTCATGGCTTGCTTTGAGATGATTTTGTGGAGTCTAGCTGTGGATCGAGTGGTCTCCATTTCCTGGCAAAACTTTTTCCAGGCTGCTATCTTAGCTGCCTTGATCATTTTGCCATAGTCTGTGAGAGCCTTGTGATAGTTCTCCCAGTTATTTGTGGCTTTAGACCTGTTAAACAGACGTCTGACTTCTTGTCTGGTCTTTTCTAGGTCTTTATTCCACCAATTTGTGTTTTTTTGCTCTTTGCTGACTCGGGTCTATTAGAGGACAGCTACTCTGAAAGGAGTCAATCATGGTCTCTTTTAACCGGTCAGCATTTGAGTCTAAAACTACTTTATTGGGAGATCTTCTCTTGTAGTTTTTGTTTATATAGGTCCCAGTCCGTCTTTCTTGGGTTGTAGTAAACTCTTTGGCTTACTTCCCGTTGAGACAGTTCAAAGGTTATATAATTGTGGTCAGAGAGTGATGGTTCGTCTGAAACTTGCCATTTATTCACTGATTGACTAATTCTCATAGTGGTTATGGTAATATCTATAACTTCATGTCTATTACAGTTATAAAAGGTTGGAGTGTTACCTTTATTGACTACTACTAGATTGTTAGTTAAGATAAATTCTAAAAGTGACTCACCTCTTATGTTGCAGTTGGTGCTGCCCCAAATGGTGTGGTGAGAGTTTGCGTCGCAGCCTAGGATGAGGTCTAGATCGTCTTGTGAGGCAGATGATACTAGGTTCTTTAGTTCCTCGCTAGGCGGTGGGTCCCTGGAATCGGATGGAAGGTAGACGGAGCGGAAGAAGTAGGTTAGGTGAAGAAGTCCGAAAATTGCCGTGGCCGCTCGTACATTTTTATGCGAGCTGTTTAGCTCAGATTTCCGTTTTCTTGAAATGGGATTATTTATGCTTCTAGCCTAATTCAACGGCTCCCCAGGCGTATGATCGGCGACTTGGTGTTATACCGGCGTGCCCGAATAAATACGAGGGAATTCTCTGGACGTTTCCGAATTACACCGGCCCCCAAGCCTAATGATTGACAGATGTAGTGAAAGGTCGCCGCCGTTTGCAGCATTCCGACGATCGGCCCCAGGGCCGAGGGGCTTAAAACTAGGTATTTTACACTTCATTTGTGTGTGCAACTAAGTAAATGCGCGGTTATATTACATTTAAACGCCGCACTGTGTGCGTTTATTCAGACGTTTTATTAGCGTACAACTCATTAAGTACGCCGCCAGATTACATTTAAACGCCGCACTGTGTGCGTTCATTCAGACATTTCATTAGCGCACAACTCATTATAGATACGCTGCGAAATTACATTTGACGTTTTGCATTTTACTTGACTGAGCTTAATCAAATAGAGTCGTTATCTGTAAATAACCCAAGCATGGTTCGCCTACTGTTGCAATTAATCTTTGTACACTGAATAAAGTACAGTGTGTTCATTTCTGCGATTCACGTTTGCGAGCTCAGCTAAGTAAATTGGGCTATTAGTATTTGACTGAAGCATTGGGCGCGCATTCTTGATTTCGCCTGTCTTTAGGTTAGTGCTGATGTTAACTAGGGCGTTTCCAGCTGGGGTTCTTATGTAGTCGTTTTAGGATAAGACTGTCCTGCCACTGTACCTGTAACATTGTGTGAGCCGATTACGTCGTCCAGGGTTTTGGCCTAATAGATTGGTTTATTATAATTGTCGTATAATCATCCCTGGTTTTTGTGCATGTTTGTTTACAGGGTGATCCATGTAAAGAGAAGCCTGGGGAGCGGTTCTTGAGTGATGTAGGTAGGTCGGCGCGCTGTCGCTACACTGTTGTTTCCAAGAGTCAATATTCGAGAATCCTACTCCGTTTGACTTTTAATGTTCGGTTGAGCGTGGGTTTCCATGAGTCGGACCTTGTGGCTCCCACTTATTTGGTAGCACTATATATATATATATATATATATCAATAGGCTTGCCCTGTGGTGTCTTGTTTTAGGACCCCGCCCCTCCTTGAGCGTATCTGAGCCGAAGCCTTTAGCCAATTTCCAGGTTGAGCGTGCACGTTTCTCGGACTTGTCTAGTTATTTGGCACTCACACAGTCGCGAGTGTCGATAAATCAGTTTGATACTGTAACAATTTATTGACAATGCAGCCGACTAATTAAAATAATACCGTGTGGAATATGAAATTTTATATTCCACTAGTGTAATATGAGCCGCTTTTTATTTAGAGTTGGATATATAATGCACTTATTATCTGACAGTTCTAGATAAATCTATTTTTGGAATATTAAAAGAATATCTCATTCATTATGGGGCATTTGACAAACCAAGAATAAAGAATTATAATATTGAAGATCCTGCTATACAAACTACAAGATAATTCAAGCTGAATATAAAACTTATTACACAAAATTTTCAAATTGATGTCCTTTATTTGCAATACATAGTTCACATCGCTTTGAAACACTCAGAATTGCGTTATAAATATGAACATTGGAAACGAAATTAACACATTGTATACATTATTGTCTTAGCTCGTTCATATTATTATTAGTAACTTTTTTATAAATTTGTTTAATGTGTCCCCAAAAGAAGAAATCTAGTGGCATTAAATCCGGTGAACGTGGTAGCCACCTTACTGGTCCGTTGGTACATATTCATTTATTTCCAAAATTAACGGTTAACAATTCCGAGGCTATTCGAGTATTATGAGGTGGTGCACCACATTGCTGGAAAAGTATTTGTGGTTACCCATTCAACGGCAATTCGTCTAAAAAATCCTTGATTACGTGTTGGTTTACAATTTCATAATAGTGTTAGCTATCCCAAATATGGAACAGCAAACACTAAAACCGAAGAGTCCCTGATTTTGGACATCGACTGTACGGTGGGGATTAACATCGGACCACCAATGCTCATTGTGTGGATTGAAAATTGATACAGTATCAAATTAACCTTACGACACTCACGTATGGGCGAGTATCGAATGCTAAACAAATCCGGAAAATGGGGCACGCTCACCATGAGAATCGTTAAAAACAGGCTAAAGGGCTCGGCTCGAATGCTCTCAGGGAGATGGGCGTAATTCAAATGGTATACCGCAAGGCAAGCGTGTCGAGGTATATACAGGGTATTGCTAAAGAAATGGGCGCCACCAGATTCAACTCAAGCTACCCACGTTCAACCGGACTTGGAGGGTTAAACGGGGCGAGAAGTGCTCAAATAACTATTTCGGAAACCCCGGTGCAGCGACAGACCCAAACACCTACCTGGAATGCTCATCCGCCAGGTCCGGGCCTCACCTTACAATGGCCGTAACACAGTGACACAATCATCCTGTAAACAAACATGCACAAGACACAAAAAGGTAAATCATAAAACTGTGCGGTTAATACATCTATTGGCCACACCAAGTGACCTACCGAACACCATACAGAAATACAGGTATATTCGGCACCTATGCCGGCTCGTAAGTGGCTTAAATGGTACGCCCAGCTGGGAGGCGCGTTAACTAAAGGTTTCGGCGCATAGCTGAGCCGAACAACAAATCCAGGCCGAATGAGGCGAAACGTCGATTTAGGCCTCAACAGGCATGACGCGCGAGTTCAAGCCTGAACTTGGGTTCGAGTCACCAGACGCGCGGCTTGCAGTAAAACATTTAAGAATAACAAACATAAACGGTTAATCTACACAAACAAAGCTGTCTGCCAGCGCAAAACATTAGAACACTACGTTAAATTTTACTCAGAGTGTACAAAGCCGCCTTGCAGCACCAAAGGTTAGAATACAACGTTAAATTTTAGTCGGAGTGTACTCTGGCATTAGTAAATAATTCTACAGAAACAGAGCTGACTTGCAGCACAAAAGGTTAGAATACAACGTTAAATTTTAGTCGGAGTGTAGTCTGGCATGAGTAAATAATTCTACAAAAACACAGCTGACTTGCAGCACAAAAGGTTAGAATACAACGTTAAATTTTAGTCGGAATGTACTCCGTCACTAGTAAATAATTTTACAGAAAAACAGCTGCCTTGGGGCGCGAAATGTTAGATTACAACGTTAAATTTTAGTCGGAATGTACTCTTGCATTAGTACTTAATTTACAGCAACAAGCCGCCTTGCAGCAATGAATATTAGGATACAACGTTAAATTTTAATCAGAGTGTACTATTGCATTAGTAAATGATTTTACAGAAACACAGGTGCCTTGCAGCACAAGAGGTTAGAACACAGCGTTAAATTTTACACAGAGTGTACTCTTGCATTAGCACTGCCCCGAGCGCAAACTTGAATAAATATTTAGCACGAACATGGGGCGGAAATAGTTTATTGCATAATTGTTTACCTGATTAACGGGCTCAGCCTACAGCGGCGGTAGCATCCAAGCAATGTCGGTATTAGCTGACACCTGGGTGCGTGTGACATGAATCGGAAAACTACGGAGTCCCTCTGTGGTCCACTATGAAGAGCGAATTGCGTAACGGGCCACCTTGACCAACACACGCTTAACAGCGTATCCATTGTTTGAGAAAATTTCAGGAATCGGATCCCTCTTTCCAAATGACAGCGGAAAATTGGCTTTAACAAACCCACATATGGACTGCATTTCTACAATGATCTGCAACGGGCTTCTCTACACCCACACTCAAGTGCACCATTTCTTAGATACACAGTGTCTCGCGGCCAACTGCCCTGAGTCAACGCTGTAGTAAATCTGGCCAATCGTGGCCCAGCGCGCGACCGACATTGCTGCACGCGTCACCGCATGCCAGCAAAACAGCACAGGCTGTCCTTCTTGCTCTCACGGCTGAATTTAAAATTACTCGAAATCAAGAAGCTTGTAACTGCGGAAACCTGCAGCTGCAAGAAACAACTAAGCTAGGGCTGTACAAATGTGATGAATTATTGTGTTTGGGAGCCAGGGATGTACAAATGTTGCAAAATATTTTCTTTAATGCTAAACGCTGTAGTAAAACGCGACGTGCTTTAACCAAAATGGACTCGGCGTGGAAACTATCACAGGGAAAATTATTTAAACACGTTAAGGTAAAATACCCCGAACTTGACGGAGGCAGTAGTTGGAAAGAGGTAATTCCGAAGCCTCAACTTACCGAAATCCTTCGTAAAAATCACGATGAACCTACCGCAGGCCACTTAGGCATTTATAAGACTTACGGTCGGATTGCACAGCAGTATTACTGGCCTAAAATGAAGGCAGATGTAACTCGCTACGTTACCCGTTTGGCGACTTGTATAGCGCAGAAACCCGAACAGAAACGCCCCGCCGGCTTAATGTGCCGTCACCCCGTAGTGGATAAGCCGTGGAGAATGGTATCTATCGATATTGTAGGGCTGTTGCCCCGTTCAAAAAAAGGCTACGTATATATTCTATCCGTGGCCGATTACTTTACAACATTTACACTTTTCTTCCCGTTGCATACCGCCACAGCGGCCGCGGTGTAACAGAAAATTGAGAACGACGTTTTCTTGCTCTTTGGAGCGCCACAGTACGTCTTAGTTGACAACGGCGTACAGTTTAGCAGTAGAAAAGTTCGTCAGCCAACCGATACATACAAATCACGAATTATCTTTAACGCCCATTACCATGCGCAGGCCAACTCCGTAGAACGTGTTAATCGAGTTTTGAAAACTATGCTAGCGTCTTACGTAAAAGACAATCACCAGGAGTGGGATAAATATTTGTCGAAAGTTGCTTGCGCCATGCGTACCGCCGTACACGAAGTTACCGGAATGACCCCGTATTTCTCTAATTTTGGTAGAGAGATACAGTTGGAGCGGACTAGTGCGAGTGACCCCGACGATGTAGATGTTTCGGAACAGATCCTAGTAGAGAGTCGCAAAGCGTTATTACAGCGGACCCCCGCGCTACAATCCGTATACGAAGACATTGTTAAACGACTAGACGCGGCGTACAAGCCTCGAAGGCTACGTATGATTTACGACGGCGTCCCACCCATTTTGCCGTTGGCGATACCGTTTGGCGCCGCAATTACGTACTTTCCGATGCGGCTAAGTATTTTAACGCCAAGTTGGCCCCTAAATTTGTCTATACATTGTATATAGATTTAAATAACCACACTTGGATAAAGACTGTAATTATAATTAGCATCGTAATGGAATGCACCAAGATTTAAATCAGCGTGCAGTGTTCGTCTGGATCGAGCAGTGCGTACTCGAATGGTTTCCAGTCTTGCTCGGTTGACAGAAGACAGAACGCACGATTACCGGTGAGCGCAGCCAACGGCTTGGCGCTAAAGTCCTTGTGACAAAATCTAGTAGGATAAGCTTGCCTGGTCTATAAAGCATTCTACTGGAAGTAAAAGCAAAATATATCAGTAGTCGAAAAATTTAGATTGAAAAAACCATCATCCTTCAGAAGAAGATAACAGTAGAAAGATGGCCTAAGCGTTTATTTGTCTGGAAGCCACCGGGAAGGAATAGAAGAGGACGACCCCGTAAGTCTTGGAACGAGGGGGTTCGAGCAGCCATGAGGGATAGAGATCTAGAAGAGCAGTCAGCTTATGATCGGGAGGTGTGGAGGTTAGGAGTGGGAAGGCAGCATCATGCTGTATGATTATGTATTATATGTTATATGTTATATGTAATGTATTTATACGATTAATCCCAATATATATATATAATTAGGAGTTTTTGTTCTTCTACACATTAACTGCAATAGGTACTTCAAACCCATGCATATTTACCGAAACGAAAGCTCTTCTCTTTTTTGTTTTAACGTGTTCTGCCAGGATTTTTTTTTTAAATCTAACTTTATTTAAATAAAATACAGTAGGTAAGTAGGACTCAGGAAGCACAGTTGGTCGAACACAGGAACTGCTTTTCTATAATGTGCAAAGGTTCTTGAGTCGTTCTGCTTATTCTACCTATTGTCTTAATCCCTCAAATACTTACCTAACTACCGATCACTCTCTATCCTTAAATGTACGTGTCTTTCCAAACTTGTAGATAAACTATAACTGATTAAAGTCTCTTTTCTTCTTCAGTTACATAAATGTTTACATTTCTTAAATTAGTTATAAATGTCACTAATTGGTTCGCACCAAAACAAAATCTGATGCAGATACTACAAAAAACAAAGTGGTTAAGTCAACTTTTGCTATTAAACATTTTGAATTGCATATAACAATTAAATTTTTGTGTAATACTGCATAAAATTTCATTGAAGTTTCAATAAAATTAAACTGTTTTTGGGATGACTAAATAAAGCTTGCTAATATGATTTTTAACCAGTAAAGTTTATTTCAACCACGGCCTTCTGGATTAGCGTGCCTGCCGGCTCTTTCTGAACTTTAATCCCCGGATATGCCGAGTCACAACTTTTAAATGAACAGGCCGCTGAGAGCCGGCAGGCACGCTGATCTAGAAGGCCGTGATTTTAACTAACGACATGGTCTTACGAAATCTCAATTTTTATTCAGATATTTCTGCAAATTCTGCACCCTGAATTTTGATTGGTTAAAAAAAATTGGAACAAGTGGTTTTTGCTACAATTGCTGGTTTTATTTTGGTTCTGTTACAGATAATACATACATACATACATACATACATCGTCCACTTTGGAATCCAGAGCATGAATTGCTGAATTTTCAGGAATTAAAATTTTAAATTCTGCCACCCCAGACTTTCCAGTTGACCCAATAAAGAAAATCTGCACTAGGTTACAAAACCTTTTACCGACAACAAACGTGACAATGCATTACAGCATTAAAAATTTAAACCAAAGTTTAAGATATTTTATTGTCAATTTTATTTTATTACAATCAAAACAAAGGTTATTTTTACATTAATTTTTGCAATCCAGAAACAGGATGAAATAAGAGGTAAAGAGCACATAATTATTATATACCTTGCCACTGCATAGGCTATAAGTGAGATACAGTATTTTTTTTGACTACTTTACTACTTTACACCACAGTATAAATACTAACATTTCTAGATAACATTTACAATTAACACAGCAAAACTTATATTTTACGGCACATTTAACACCAAACAAGCGTTAATTATAGAACCTACAAAAAAGTTACCTAACATTCTTTTACTGCTACGGCCCATTGTTGAATTTTGTCACTGCTGCTCAGAAGTCGATCATTTCTCGTAATATTAAATTAAAGTTCAATTTTAATATGATTCCACAACTCATATATTTCCAATACAATTGTTCTTGTTTTAACTTAATTTCACTTCCTTTGATTTTCCGTTGCTCATACAGAATCCGATACTTGTTACTTCAACATTAATATCCTTTTTCGAATAAAATTATATGTATAGGTTGTTCCCTCTTCGATGGCATAAATATGAATCTCAGTTATTATTACAGGCAGAACAAAATAGCTTCCATATTGTGAGGTTAACTTTTCGGTAGCCTTATAACTAGAGTCCGTCAAAATATTCCCGTATTTTTTCAAAATATAGCATAACAAAATAGCATTTAACGATATATAGGACAGAACAGTAAACATTTTATTTTTAATTGAAAAATACCGGGTGACCATAAATGATAGTGATTTTTTCTTAGGTTGGCACTGTTAATGTTGGTTACCCTGCGGTCAATTTTAAGTTTATGTCAAATTCGAGGTTAGCAGGTTAGGTTTTGTGTCAGTTCGTGTCAAAACTGACGGAAAACCTAACCTGCTAACCTCGAATTTGACATAGACTTAAAATTGATCGCAGAATAACCAACACTAACAGCGTCAACCCAAGAAAAAAACCATCACCATTTATGGTCACCCGGTATTATCAAATAAGGAGTTACACTATCCATAGAGAAATTTAAACGCTTATCATCAGTTTTGAAAAACTTCTTTCGATCTCACATGAGGTCATCGGCGCATACTTGCACGCCATGACGTCCGCAAGTTCCCACCCGGTTGGACAATTCCCAATTTCGCCTTTCAGCATCTTCGATAATTGCTGCATAGGAAGCCATCCTGTGTTTATTTTGAGAATGGCACTCATTTTTTCCTGCATTATTTTTCCGGTAGTGCCTAGCCATTGTTGCGGGTCATCGAACTTAGTACCTGGCACTCACCAAAACTTCTGCATGTTTATTTTTAAATTTGTAAGTCCTTTTGTTGTGAATTAGCCACATAATATTGATTTTGATTGAAATATAGCATTAAAATATGGCATTTATTCAAAATATAGCATTTATCACGAAAAGAGGCATTTTATAGCATTTATGGCACCAACAAATGTGGTTCATTCCACCCCTTACTACGTGAAACGCCTAAATACGAAATCTGGCCCTAAAGCGACCTACAGTAAGAAACATGGCAAAATGGCATTTGACGGACTCTGCTTATGACAGAGAAAACTGCAATTGAAAATGTCTTTTGATTCCTGAACAAAATAAAAATGTCATTTTATTCGATGTCATGGTTCATTCGATTTTTAAAATATCACAAACAAAACAGGAATTGTAATACCCTTTTATTTTATCCTATTATGTTATTATGATAATAACTCCGTAGCAACAAGTTGCGTTAAGATGCACTTAACAGCACTAGTGTTCTTAAGAAAAATAACATAACGATACTTTATAGTTTATTAGCATTTAATAACATGTTGCCAGTAGTGACGTGTATTGTTAGTGACAATGTCAATCTATGTCAAATTCGATGTTAGTAGGTTAGGTTTTGTATGTTATTTGACACAAACTGACACAAAACTTAACCTGCTAATCTAGAATTTAACAAAACCTGACAGTGCAACCAACAATACAGTATTGAATGATAAAGTCTACCGATTACCCTTTTGCCGTAACGTCAGAAATAACAAAACATAGCGTTTAAAACGTATGTCTTATATTGCACTGAAATTCAAAAATATCATTTAGATCGCAGGTAGTAGACCTTAAAGCGGACCTGACCAAAAACTGCAGATTTTTTGTTTTGTCCAGTTCCTTATAGATAAATAAAGAAAAAAAATTGTTACGTCACAAGCAAAAGGATAATGTGTAGACCTTACCACCACAGCCATAGCAGATATATGTCTATGTTGTGTCATTAATAGCAATTTTTCCTATTCTTTTGAAAGAGATTAGTATCTTTGGATAAAATAAACCGTGTTACCATATACGTAACGTTATCTGCGTTCTACATTACTCGAAAATTTTAAAGAACTTGCTCCTAACATCGCTCGTTCCCTCAAACTATTCTCTCGTAATGTAAAAAGCTTGATAACGTTACTTGCATCGTAAATTACTATTACATAAATTAATATTTATAATCGTCAGAATTTTTTGAGTTACAATAAAAAGCCTCATTTTTAAATGTAAATCGTAAATGGTTATGGCACCACATAATAGCATATTTTCCACATTTTTCAAATATACATACTCTGCCATAATTAACTTTAGTAATAAAATAGTTGATATAAACTTCACACTACTTTCTTCCAGCGTTAATAATAAAGGAGATTTCCATTGAAAAGAGGACACCCTGTACATTATACACTGAAACTGACTGGAAATTTTATGTTTTGCCTTATTTTGCTACATTGGACATTAGATATTTCTCAGCACTTTTTCACATGCCCGAACAAATCATGTTTCAGTGCTTTTATAAATTCACAAACAACTCATAAAAATAGAAGTTGCTCTTCCATGTTTTCCCATTTTCTTATAATATACTTATACTGTATAGGGTACATAACTAAGATAGTTTTATTTATACAATACGAACACACACAACAGCAATAATAAAATAATTAGTGTTCCAGACGGGACCGCACAGGATTAAATCACATTACTCTAAAACAGGGGTCGGCAACCTTTTTCGGACGGCGGGCCATTTTCAAAATAATTTTTTTTATGCGGGCCGCACATTCAAATGTTACTTAAATAGTGCTTTTATATCATATACGAGTATAAATATTATTAAAAATAAATATAGAAAAAATTTATTTTTTATTGACATGCTATAATTACAATAATGTTAGAGAACAAAAATTTTACAATTCTTAAAAGGGAAAAAAAGAAAATACAATTCCAATTAAATATGTAAATATAAAATATATAAATATAAAAAATATAAAATATTGTAGTGAAACGTCATACGGCTGTCAACATGAACGCACATATGAACATACAGTAGCAAACTGGCGAAATGAAAGAATTAGTGATGGGCCTATCCGGAATGAATAATTGGAAAGTTTCCGATTGTTCAAAAAATCGGAAGGTTCCTATTATTTCGGAACTTTTCGGAATTCGATTATTTTACTGTTCGGTGCACAAAATTCGGAACTTTCGGAATTCGATTATTTTACTATTCGGTACACAAAATGAGAAAACGAAATGCCAATTTGAACTGAACGGAATACGGAATGTTGTATTGACTCACTTGACTGCTATATGCTGGTTGGTGAATGTCGACGGGTCGCGCCGTGTGCGCATGTGTATAATACGTGAATGGCACTAATGGCAGTGGTATTTCGTAGATTAATTATTAGATAGTACACCTACAGACTTCAAATTCAAGTATTGTTTTATACTATCTATTATGTACTTTATGTGCTATTAAACTTTAAAATATCACTACCATTTTCCGACAGTCTATTAACGTAACTACTGTAATAATTTGAAAAAATATTTTGTTTCGTCATATCCCACTGTGCGACTCAAACTTATAAATTGTTTTTTAGGATACTGCTGGCTACTACTGGTCTAGGCCGGTAAATTTTATCTACCGGACTCGTTTGTAACAATGTAAACGCTAGTTACCAATGCAGTATCCTAAAAAATCTTATACGATACACGACCGGTAGAATTCTTATGGCCCTGCCAAACATACCGGTCTCACCCTACGGTTCGACCTGTAAAGTATTGGCGCGGCCATAAAAATGTTGCTACCGGTCTAATAACGTAAATAGCTATTACTGACCGTCCTACAAACCCAAACAATAGATGAAAACGCAGATAAGGGCTTACGGCGCGACGGCGAGTGCTCTCATCGTAAATTTGCACGCACTTCCGCATCTTCCTTACGCTTGTTGTTATTTCGATCGTTTTCCTTTGCTTGCATTTACGGAATATAAAATAATCGGATGATATTCCGATTTTATAAACATTCCGAAATGGAACATTCCGATTATTGAAATCATCCGATTATGCCCATCACTAGAAAGAATGCTACACTTGCTAAGCGAGACGTCGTATTCGCTGGGGAGTGGGGATTAAACTTGCGCAGTAAAATAGGTTTCCCACTATGCTTCTGTTTGTCGCGCATTTTTGTCACCGGCCACATTTCGGCACGCTTACGCTCTAAGTTTGTTGATTTTTCCTAAAGTTATATTGGTGCTTTGGCGGGCCGCGCAAAAAGTTGCAAAGGGCCGCATGCGGCCCGCGGGCCGCAGGTTGCCGACCCCTGCTCTAAAAGGTAAACAATGTAAATTATGAATGTTTACTGTGCGCTGACATTTTCTTAATTTTTTTTTATATCTTTCAGACCATAATTACTAAAATGGCGGTTAGGGTGGCTTCACTGTACTGTATTTGCATAACTTCTAAAGATTTTGGCAGTAGGAAACGCAAATGTCAAAATACATTCATAAACAAACACCATTCACATCCCCTTCTAAATGTTTTCTCCTGTATGTATCTTCATATGGCTCACCAAAGTATTTTTTTGAGCTGCTTTATATTCGCAAAAAGAACATGCATAAGGTTTTTCTCCTGTATGTGTCCTCATATGCCTAACCAAGCTACCCGCTTCAGCTACTTTATACTCACAACTGGAACATGTATAAGGTTTTTCTCCTGTATGTCTCCTCATATGTCTAACCAATCTATGTTTCTCTGCTACTTTATACTCGCAAATAGAACATGAATAAGGTTTTTCTCCTGTATGCGTCTTCATATGGCTCACTAAAGTACTTTTACGCGCTGCTTTGTACTCACAATTAAAACACGAATAAGGTTTTGCTCCTGCATGAGTTTTCATATGTCGAACAAAGTAACTTTTATCTGCTGCTTTATACTCACAAATAGAACATGAATAAGGTTTTTCTTCCATATGTGTGCTCATATGTCTAATTAAGTTACTCTTCTCGACTACTTTAAACTCACAAATAGAACAGGAAAAAGGTTTTTCTCCTGTATGTCTTCTCATATGTCTAACTAAGCTACCCTTCTTTACTGCTTTATACTGGCAAATAGTACACGAAAAAGCTTTTTCTCCTGCATGCATCTTCATATGGTTCACTAAATAACTTTTTTGCGCTGCTCTATATTCGCAAATAGAACATGAATAAGATTTTTCTCCTGTATGGGTCTTCATATGCCTTGCCAAGCTACCCGCTTCTGCTACTTTATACTCACAAAGAGTACATCTGTAAGGTTTTTCTCCTGTATGTCTCCTCATATGTCTAACTAAGTTACTCTTCTCCGCTACTTTATAGTCGCAAAAAGAACAGAAGTATGGTTTTTCTCCTGTATGCATCTTCATATGATTCACTACATGACTTTTACGTGCTGCTTTATACTCACAAAGAGAACATGAATAAGGTTTTTCTTCACTATGAGTTTTCATGTGTATAACTAAATTATTTTTGCTTATTGTTTCATACCGGCAAATGGAACATGAGTGAAACTGTATGATATTAATCTTCATATTTTCCAAGGAATTACTATTATCTTCTGCTCCAGAATCACAAACGTTGGCAACAAATGGTTCTTCTGAGGGGCCTCCACTTGCTGCACACGAAACAAAGAATTCTTCTTTTAAATCAACTTCTTCCTCTTTAATAGGCAACCCATGGTAAACCGTGTTGTCGATAGTGCCTTCAACATTTTCTTGCTTGACGTCTAAGTCTCCAACTATTTTATTTTCATCTATTTTCTCCAGTGGTTCATGTAACATGCTTGTCATTGCATTACACAAATTATGAGGATATAATTCATGTGGCAGTTCCATTCTTGTTAAGAATTATGAGGAGTCTGTAATTATTAATTGCAATATCTGAAAACCAAAGACGAGATTTAGTTTGGTTAAGTTGCCTACGTTGCCAAAATATTAGCAAATTTCCAATATCTGAATTCTAATTGATTACTTACATCGAATAATCAGAAACTGAAAGAAGCAGATACACAAAATTGCCTAGCAGAATACGTAAATATTGGATAACACACAAACCAAATTTTTAGTAAGAAAAGTAGATTCTGGAACAGTAACAACGCAAGAAGCTCTGCCAACTTAAAGTCCCTGTTTGGGTGGAGTTTCCGTACAGTGGCGTCATCATCGCAGCAGAAAGCAGAGGCGTAATAAGATGGGGGGAAATTATTTTCTTGTTGCATTATTATGTCTCGTTTCTTTTAAATTTCAGACCTTGTAAATAGTTTTTGCTTGCACCAGTTTCTGTAGTTTAACTTAACTAACGTCACATGTTTCTGGAAAACCTGGGAGTTCACTCACGTGTCTTATAAATGCTACTGAATATTGTCGGTTAACCATACTTTGCTAGATAGAAATTTTTTAAAATGAAGTTGTAAGGTTTCTATCGGTTGTGACTCATTATAAGTACTCCATGGAAAAGTACAGGCTGGCCAAATTTCGATGTTTTTATAGGGAATCTCTTTAAGTATAGAAGATTTGAAAAAATGGACCCTCACATCCTTGATCTCTTTTTTATAGAAAAAGTTAATGGTTAAATCCAAAATTGACTATCGTCTATTGTTTTCGAGTTATAAGTAAAAGTTCGATTTTTCGACTTTGCGTTCTATGGCTATATCTCGCTTATTTATGAAAATAGAAAAAAGTAATTTCGACGTTTTTCAAGCCACTGTTTTAATAAGAATGCAGTGGTGTAATTAATTTTTAAAAAATTTATGAAATTTGAGAGAACGCATAGGGCCATGCTTATATCTCCGTTATTTATGAATCCATTTGGATAAAATGTGATATGTGAATACCAGACATAATTTCTGATTGACCATTAGGTATAGTTGAAATGGCCAACTTCCGGTTTCACCGGAAATGCCATTAAATTTGATTTTTTAAAGGGATCACTCTTTATATTTTAGGTTTTTTGGAATGCACAGCTCAAATTACGTACGATAAATTTCCTAAATTTAAATTTTTCTAAACAAATTTTTTTTAAATTTTATTTTTTCTCATAGAAGGCCGTGTTTGGAGAAAATATGTTCTAAATGACTCTAGTAACCCATAATAATACATATTTTACTAATTTGATCAATAACAAATCATCCATGAAGGAATAAAATTTGCTAAACGTGGTTTTTGAGAAAAAATTAGTTTTTTTAATGGCACCTAACAAGGGCCACCGTGCCATTAGATAGAAAATTTAATTACCTATCTAACGATATGCACCACTTTATCTTTAAGTATATAAAACTGAAAATGTTGCATTAATAATTTTTTAAAATATTTTTGGGAAATACCTAAGCAAATTTGGCAACACTGCCGTATGTAATTTGAGTCGTAGATTTTGAAAAACATAAAATATACAGAACAATCCATTTAAAAAATCAAAGTTAATGACATTTCCGGTGAAACCGGAAGTCGGCCATTTTGATTATATCTGTCTCTCACTTCCAAATTATATTTATTCTTTGTAACAAGTTTCATTCAACTCCGTTGATAAGTAAGGGAGATAGAGACATGGCCCTGATCTCATTGTCACCCGGTATATCATGCATGGCAGAATTATTCATTTTCATTACTTTATAGCAAAAAGTAGTTTCAAGTATGCTATGGTTTTCGAGTAGGTGTGTGTCATGTAGAATTTACCTGATTAAATAAAGTATCTGCCATTGCATTGTTACAATTCCGATTGTTTAATCGACAGAATTTCACCTTAAAAGTGCGAAATGGAATATGAAAATACCGAAAAGTTTGATATGCCTGAATGCTTTTATTCAGAGTAATAATAATTGTGAAGCTCCAAGTAAAACATATTTTATCTACTCCGGTGGGATAAGTAACTCATTACGTCACTCATTTGACATTATTTCAGTTAGGTAATGAAGCTCATTACACCACTCAGTTATGTAATGGTTTCATTACGCAACTGAGTTGTGTAATGACTTTATTACCTAATTGAAATAGTGTCAAATGAATGACATAATGACATTTGCCTACTAAAATATTTTTGAAAATGACAGATCTGACATTTCTCTTAATGCACTTTTCTCAATTTTACTCAGTCGTAGATAACATTTTGTACAATACATGTGTGATAATGCATCATTAATATACTTGTGTGCTTACATAACTCGTGCTACGCACTCGTTTCTAACTTACACACACGTATATTAATGATGCTGTTATCCCACTTGTGTAGTAAATAACTATTATCTTACAGTAGCGCCTATTACCATACATTATACCACTGTTTTCAGTGACTAAAATGAAGTTTTATTCACAAGTGAGTTTTCATTATTTAAACTACTGAATTGTTGGTAGCACTGTCAAGCTATGTCAAATTCGTAATTTTCAGGTTAAGTTTTGCGTCAGTTTGTGTCAAATAACAAACAAAACCTAACCTACGAACCTCGAATTTGACATAGACCGACAATACAGTTCAGTACTGCCAATACACTTCAGTACTGTCAAGCGTATATCACAAATCATAGGCGACTAATTATAAATTTATTTCGCGACATATTCTGACTGCGAAAGCTGCCAGTATTACGCAAATTTTGCACTAAACGCGGAAAAATTCTCGCATCGCGTAAACGCCGATTTGGATATCGAGCTCTGTATACTCTTTGAGCCAATGCTGCATTTTGAAGACATTCAAAATATACCGCAATCATATCGACAGCTTCATCATTTGTAAAAGGCATTTTAATAGTTTCAAGGCCTTACTTGTGTGTGCAACGAACACAAATTACACTGTCTCTATAAGTATAATTTTCATATTTGTTGACAAGTTGATTTTAGGCATTTATTTTTCCTCCATGGCCTACTCTTCATATTCTGCCTACCTTGCACTTGCATACTAGCTCCATTGATTATTATGCCCCTACACGTTTTTTTAAAATTTTTTGAACTAAGAATACTTTTATTATTTAAAAATTATTAAATTATGAAATTTTATCATTGAATCTTGAAAAAAGACAAATAAATAATAATAAATATCGTTGTAATAACGTCTTTTTAAAATTATATGATAACTAAATCTTCTGTCTTCGATATTTCAGGCTACGAATAAGATATCGAGATACGGTTTTTACTAGCCTATTTAGGTATCATTTCACTACATTTTTATGAAAAAAAGTCATATTATTGCATTTAATTTTTTAGAGAATTTTGCAATTTTCTGTTATTATATCAAAAAACGCGCTCTAGCGGCATCACTAAGAATTAGACATATCACAGGTAAGATGGGTTTCATGGAACAATAAATGCTTTTTCCAACGAGACCAAGCTTGCTAAAATACGTTCAGTGGTTTAGGAGTTACAGCTGTTTATTTAAAAAAACATTGAATTACCCCCCACCACTTTATTTTAATAGATAAGTCAAAAAGTGTTAAACAAAAATTACTCGAGTAAAGCTTAGATTTAATAAGCATATATCTTTTGGTAACATTTACTAGGTGGATTTCAGTGAAAAATCACTTTAAAAGTTTAAGATGGCGATGACGCCCCCTGGCGACCATCTTGGAAATCTGAAAATAATTTCCGCGGTCTTCTTTTGGCCACTTTAGTCATAAATTTTTTTACCGAAAGTTTCCACGACGAATAGTTTCCGATATACAGCACTTTGCATTCTTATCTGGCCACCCTGTACAATTATGTAGCAAGGCTGCAGGTACGATTTTATGGAGTTGGTGTTCTGATGTCCCATTATTTTCAGGAGCTGTTGCTCTCCGACCCCAGCTTTTGCCAAAGAACTCACAGCCGAAGAGCGTATCGAATAATTTGATATCTTTCTTCGTTTTATATTCAATCCAGTCTTTTCCGCTAAAAATTTCACCCACGTACTTATTTCACATATGCCAACTGGGTTGTTCTTGTACCAAAACCCGTCCTCAACCTTATCCCAAAACGGACTGGGTGCTTTTTTAACATCCAGTCCATTTTGTTTGTTTTCACTTTTTCCTCTCTTGGATTTAAGTAGGTGATACAATCTAAATAAAAGGAAAGGATTTATGACTAGTATATTTGATATTTTAAATAATTAACCTAACAGGGTAGAGATTGGTGTTGTCCTTATTTTGTATTAGCCACTTGCTATCCGTCAATGATTTAGCACCCCCTTGCTCCGTTTTTTGCAAATACAGGATTATACTCTATTCGGCCAGTTGGACCCCCCCCCCCCCGTTATTGAGTTCTTGTCTGAAGTAGTAAGTAAGACAGTTGCAACCCTCTCCACCCCTCCAAGCTAATTCGTAAGACGCTATTAAGGACCATATTTAGGTATTCGGTTTTGGTGGATGCCGTCGTGTTGCTACCATTTGCGCACTCGGCTGGCGCCTCCGCACTCGATTAAAAAGACCTACTTTATACACTAGTTGCATAAATAACTATTTTCTGTAATCTCGTTTTACGAAGTAGAATAACAACGGTTTAGGGTTTATTGGTATTAAATACCGGGCCATATTAAGGTGGCGGTATGTAGATTGTACATATTACCAAATTCATTCATGATTTTTACATATTAAAATATATATATATATATATATATATATATATATATATATATATATATATATATATATATAGATTAACTGCGTGAAAATCCGGATGCGAGATCATTAAGATTCTGTACTTGAGCCCTTTCACTACATTCAACTTATGTCGAATGTTGTGTATAGAATGGAAATTCAGATAACGGCCAGAACTGGTTGGTTTAACATACCAATCCAGTTTAATAGTGTTGGAATTCGTTCTGATGACCAGGGTGTCCAGAAAGGGGACAGACCTATCCTTTTCTCTTTCCACTGTGAATTGGATGTGAGGGTTGAAACCATTGAAAACACTCAGCACATTGGCAACGTCGTCGACCGGTACTGCACAAACCAGATCATCAACATACTGGTAAAGAAACGGAAATTGAAAAGCCAGCTTGGGGATGCTTTCCTTTATGATGGTATTGACTATGATTTCGGCCAAAATGGGGGAAAGAGTTGAGCCCATTGGGGATCCAAAGATTTGTTTATAAAAATTATTATTGAAGGAAAAATATGTTGAGTCAAAGATGAATTTGAGAAGGTTAATAAACTGTGATTTGGGTATACTAGTTAGTGGTTCTATTAAGTTCCAATTGGTTTCAACAACCTGTATAACCAAATCTACAGGGATATTGGTAAAAAGAGAGACCACATCTAGTGAAATAATCTCATAATCAGGTGGTAATTGAAAATTATTAATTTTTTCGCTGAAGGCGAAACTATCTTTGATACGAAAACTATTATATTCATTAAAGGCTTGCCCTAAGATCTCTGCCAGATATTTGGACAGTTTTCTATCTGGAGATTGTGTCGAGGACACAATGGGTCGACAAGGTGTGTCGGGTTTGTGTATTTTGGGTAAACCATACAATTTAGGAGAAACCGAATTATGACAAATTAAGCGTTTATATGTGGGGTTATCTATGTAATTATTATTATGCAAATCTCTGATTAACTTATTATTCCTAGTCTCAATAGAGTTCTAACAATTTGTCGGACACCTGTCGCTGTTTGCTTAGAAATAATACCACGATTTTATCTAATTGACGGCCATGTTGGCCAAATAGCTAATAAAATTATTGTAAATCAAATTTTAAATGTGCTAGTAATTTTTAATGTGTAACCGACTAGATGTATGACTAAGTGTATTTATATCATGTGCAGCCCAGGTCTGTAATCTTGGTGGCCTACTGCCCCTGTTTATGAATTTGTTCAAATTTGAATATCTTCACATGCTTTTAAAAAACAAGTGTTTTGGTCCACAAGGTGTTAGGTAAGACTGTCACTTTCAATAACTTTTATAACAACGTTGCTTATTGTAAATTTTTGTCCATAGCCTTTGATAATGTTTTGAATATAAACGAAACGTCAGGCGAAACATACAAGTGGTTTTATTTCAATCTAACCATTAAAGCTTGGTACCTGTGCGTAGCACTGAGATTGGAGTTTTTCTAACCCTATCCCAGTCAAGAAATAACATTTTACTGTATATGTATATATATATATATATATATATATTAACATACATCTATAATAAAAGTATCGCCATAACTTACAATATCGTGAAAGTAAAAATTTACCAATATATTTCTTCCGCGCTAAAGTGTCTCCTCGATTAATCAATAAACTGCTCTCATTAAGCTGAAGAGAGTCCAGGTGTGAAAAGTTACGTTTGATCTATTTTATTTGAATTGAAATAGCACACAGGTCTCGTGCCAGCTAACAGGCGAGACTAGAATACTAGGCGCAAACAGCCGGCAGCGAAGGAAACCCTAAATTGAGTGCGTTATGTAAAGCGCACAGGACAAAGCTACTATAAGCTATTGCTTAATCTCGTCGTACCCGGAACCGCGGAGGCCTTGGCAGCTTTGATACGCTAATTGGTGCGCTTAAATGCAGCTTTCGTGTAAATGGGAAGGTAATGCAAACAATGTCTTTGCTATCAGCGCGCTATTAAAGTGAGTTGTGCAAATAAGTTCCATTTGCTATTTTTACAATTAATAACAGCGGCAGTACAAAAGGTAAATAGCGGCGTAAAGCAACTGAAGGGTGTTTTACAATTAACTAGCAGCGGCAATACAAAAGGCAATTTAATAGCATAAAGCAACTAGAGGTTGCTTTGCAATTAATTAACAGCAGCAATACAACAGGCAGCTAGTAGCATAAAGCAACTGAAGATTGCTATGAAGTGGAAGATATAAATTGACGCAATACTTGGTCAGCGCGAAGGCACGATACGAAATGCTATCGGCACCTCCAGGTCACCAGCTGGAGCTCGGGATATTGCCGTGAATGAATTCAATGACGCCGCGCACAAGAAACTTCTAACTTTTGTACCAGAAGTGGGGACCTGCGGCAACTATCTCGTCTCATCCACGTGGTGCACAGCCCGGGGACGTCGTCTTCTATAGATCGCAGACAAGGAAGCCACGATGGATGCAGAGGCAGCGACCGGAACAATTTGCGGCACCAGGGGCATCACTTAAGGCAGTTAATTGCAGCCCCGGTAATGAGTAGCGTTCATTGACGAAGGATGCCAACAATTACGCCCGTCGGCCATAAAAAGACTAGCAAAGCCTACCTTACGAATTTTAAACGGCCTGAAGATTTCTATTTCCGAACTATCATTCATTCCTGGTTCCTCAGAGAGGTGCGCGTGACATAGTTAACATCAAAATCCAATCACGCACCGGATTATGTGCATTTTTCAGGATAATTCACTCATCAAGTGTCACCAAAACGGAGCCACGAAAAAGCAACTTGTAGTTCGGAAGAGGATTTAGAAATGCCCGTTTTCCAAAATGGAAGCCGGAAATTGCATTGAATGTACAGTCGCGAAATTAAAAATCCGGGCACTTAATATGATTCAGTGTATACCATACTTTACTTTACTTATCACGTTACCTGGTAAAATTAGTCAAAGTCAAAATAATTACTCGTATATGACAGCATGCCTCATTGTTTAACTGTCAATTGTTAACCTCGAAACGCAAAGCCCAATTTACATTACCCAAAAATTGCAAAAATCCTCTATAAGACTCGCCCGGATTTTAATTCCGTGACTGTAATAATAATAATAATAATAATAATAATAAAAATAATAATAATAATAATAATCTTTATTCAACAGGTAAAAATACCCAATTACACAATAAATGTAAAATACAAGTAGCAAAAATCAAGTAGTAATAGCCGAGAGGCGAGTAGATACAATGGTCTTAAATTTATTCAACTTAAATTAAACAAATCAAGCCGAAAAAGTTGATCTCAAAGAGGTTGTAACAGGGGGGCTCGATTTTTTCCAATCAGCCAGACTAACGTAGAAGACCCAAATGAAAGTTGTGTGGTGACCCAGAGCTAAACAGATGCAAACGGAAGTGGAAACGTTTTACGAAACACTACACAAAGTGACGCCACGCTCACAGTTTTATACAAACTTAAAAGCAGTCGTTTAATTTGAATGAAAGTTCGCTCTGTGCGGTCAAGCAGAGAGGTCGTTTTATATCTCTGAGTGCATTAACCCACATTGTGCCTTATCTACGCAACTTGTGAATAGTTAAAATTTTCAGTTTTCAAAACGATTGCCAGCAATTAAACTAAATAATAGTTAGAAAAAGTTAACTTAACAACTCGGCCCATTAGGGCTGACTCACCTGATTACATAATGAATAACTAAACAAAAAATGAACCCAGTGATAGCACCAACAATAAAAGAAGTTCTGATCACCTGTCACCACCTGTTAGCGAGGTGGTCAAAAGATATACATAGAACCCGGATGATTTGATTAAGAACAATCGCTACTATCCTTTATCGAAACTAGAAACATCTGTTAGCGACACCCAAACAACGACTAATGATAGCAATCATATAATAAATACAGTGAAAATTTCACCAATATTCATACATAAAGTTAATAATCACCAAGAAATCGTTGCGGACATAAAAAAAATCACCGAGGATAGAGAATTCACAACGGCATACAATAGTAAGTACCTCAAAGTTAATCTTACTAATATTGATGACTATCGCAAATTAACTAAATTCTATATGAATAACATGGTAGAATTTCACACATACCAAAACCCTAATGAAAAGCACTTATCAATTGTAATTAAAAACTTACCAGTCTCGATTACCGAATACGAAATCAAGGAAGAATTATTAGCAAAGAAACTTCCCGTAATAAGCGTAACACGCCTGCAAAATAAAGACAAAAGACCTATCCCTATATGTGCGGTAATACTCTCTGCAACGAAACGGCCAACGAGATTTACAACGTTAAAACACTCTTTCATACAGTAATCACTGTAGAACCACGCAGAAAGTCAATAAACATTCCTCAGTGTCACAGATGTCAGCGGTTCGGGCACACAAAAAATTACTGCGCTGCAGAACCTCGTTCTGTGAAATGCAACAACGAACATGTACCTAAGGCCTGCACTAACACAAAAGAAGACACTTCTAATTAGTTAATTGTGGCACGGGCCCACCCACCAAGCTACCGAGGTTGTCCACACCACCAGGAACTCCTAAAGCAACGTGCCCCAATCAGAAATCCAAGACAAGCCAGCTCCTTCTCAAATACACCCAACAGCATCCAATATAGTCAAATCCTGAAAGTAAACCAACAGCAACACAACCAATTACCAAATGCAGACACGCAATCACCCCATTCCCCACTTCTTGTTACCATTCTACAATTTATTCAACAGTTAATTATACCTCTTTTATTTCAAATAAAAACTTTTATAACACAACATATCCTCCCAAATCTATTCAATGGATAATTCACCCAAAACTCTCCATAACCTCACACTCCTTCACTGGAATGCCAATGGGATCAAATCCCAGAGATCAGTATTCATATCTTTCCTTGTCAGATACAAGGTTGACATAGCATGTGTAAGCGAAACGCATTTAGCTGACGGAGAAACGTTTATGATCAACGGATATCACATCTTCCGCAACGACAGACCAGCACCAGCAGCATGGCGAGGTGTAGCAATAATAATAAAACGACAAATCCAAGTTAATACACTTATTCATATACATACTTTAGATCTTGAAACAGTCTCAGTTATTATCAACACTACAAGCCATCACCAAATACAAATTACTACCGCCTACAAACAGCCCCATAAAATGCTAAGAGAGGCCGAAATTATCAATTTGTGTAACACAACGATACCATCAACAATAATAGGAGATTTGAACTGTAAAAGCACCTACTCGGGATGCCGTGCAACAAATCCCAATGGAACTAAATTAAACAATATTGTCGTGAAACACCAGCTACAAGTCATAGCACCCAACGAATTCACCTATTATCCGTACAGATCCGATCACCAACCTGACATCCTGGACCTCATAATCACTAAAAACTTTAATCCACTCATACAACAAAAAGTAATGCCCGAACTGGACTCCGATCATCTTCCAATGCTTATAACATTTACCGCAGCGCCTGCCTATGTCCCCCTGCCTCCGAGGTTAATCAAAGGATATGTCAACTGGGAGACGTTCCAAAAACATCTAGATGCTCGACTTGTTAACCCTTACCATCTGGTAAACCAACAGGATATCGACACATAGAAACCCTCACTAAAACCATCATAGAAGCAGTATAATTCGGAACTAAACCCTGCCACTCCCAAAAGAAATACAATCCTAACATTTCTCCGGCATATATCCTTCAACTGATCAAACAAAAAAACAGAATTCGGAGAGAATGGCAAAGAACAAAAGCACCACCTTTAAAAAACCAATTGAATAATTTAACACACCAAATAAGAAGAGAGATAGATAGGTACAGGATTTACAACTATAAGAAACACGTCGAGAGCATAGGACCAACCGGTTTAGAACTATGGAAAGTCACGCAGAATATAACTCGGCAAACACAAATTATTCCGACATTAGTAACAGCAAACTCCACCTATAGCTCAGATGAGGAAATCGCAGAACACCTTAAAAAAACAAGCACTCTAACAATTTCTGACAATAATAGACCATTTTCCAGAATAGTAAACTATTACAATGAAACACACTTACCGACTACAGAGGATTTTAACAAGCCCACGACACCAAAAGAACTTAAAAGCTACATTAAAGTTTTACCTTTAAAAAGGCACCTGGTCACGACCACATATCCAATGTGATTCTTAAAAATCTTACTAAAAAATCACTTGCATACTTAGCCTCGCTTTATAATGATTGCATGAGAACTGGATACTTTCCTGTGAAATGGAAATTCGCTCATATTCTTACGTTTCAGAAACGCGGAACAAACAAAAATGACTGTAGCAGCTACCGTCTTATAAGCGTGTTGCCGACTCTATCAAAACTGTTGAACGAATAATTTCACACCAGCTGAATACATTCTTAGAGGACCTTAAAATGATCCCTGCAGTGCAGTTCGGTTTCAGAAAAGGCCACTCGACCGTACAACAATTGCAAAGAGTCGTAGAAATAGTCGAACAGGGATATGAAAACAAAGAATTTACTGTAGCTGCTTTTTTGGGCTTCACTCAAGCTTTCGATAAGATTTGGATGGAAGGGTTAAAATACAAATTATTGTACAGTTCTCTACCCCACTATGTGGTAGCAATATTATTTTCGTTTCTGGAAAATAGAACCTTTGCAGTTTGCATCAACGCCACCGTATCTCCAACAAAAAATATCCACGCAGGAGTACCACAAGGCAGCGTTCTTGGACCAACACTGTTCAACATATTCATCCATGACATTCCTATTCCACACATGAGTGAGATTGCTCTATTCGCCGATGACACAGTCATAATCACTCGGCATGAAGAACTCCACATCTCAATCGATCGACTTCAATCAGCAACCGATACGCTAAGTGCATGGCTTAACAAATGGTGCATAACTCTAAATCCTACCAAATGTGCAACGAAAATATTTACTTTAAAACGTATTACGAATCACAGAAACATAACGATTCTAGGGACAGAAATTATGTGGAAATCACGCACAGAATCAGTTAAATATCTAGGAGTTCAGTTGGACACACGATTAAGTTGGAGTCCACATATCAATGATAAACTCAACCTGGACTATGCAAGATTGAAGCAGCTCTACCTGCTAATCAACAGGAACACACCACTACGCCGCGATTGCATACTACTACTCTACACATCACTCCTTCGACCAGTCCTAACATACGCTTGCCCAGTGTGGAGTACAACTTCTAAAACTCTTCCAAAACAAGGTGCTTCGAATGGCTGTTAATGCGCAATGGTTCGTGCGCAACCAACAAATACACAGAGAACTTGGAATCGACTCTATTGAGCAGTTTATCAAAAAAACAACAAAAACATTGTACGTACTCCAGCAGTTGGGCCATAATAACATACATATTCGCCTCAAAAGACAACTTCCCCAGGATCTCCCACTAAGCTCAGACTACAACAACGAAGATAGTGAATAAAACTTAAAAGTTCGAGGAACCAATCTCCTTCGTGTCAATAAATTTATGTGAATAAAGTACTCTTACTATTTTATCAAAACCATGTATAACATTGTAAAATGTTGATCTGGCAACTTTAATAAAAAAACATTGGATGAAGCGAAGAAAAACGCACGCGCGTTATAATAATTACAGGATGCTAAAGAGGGGCGTAGTTTACATGGACTACGATTCAAAGGAATGGTAGTCAGTCAATGAGGCACTTATCATACTACGAATATTTCACTGGTACAAAAGCTTCCGACAACGGCTATCTCGACGACCGGGTGCTTTTTCCACCCTCTCGAAGTTTACGTCTGTTTTGTTCCAGACGCAGCACGCAAGTAACGCTTGATTAGTTCCTATTCCCGCGCTCCGGCCAGTCCCTCCTGTTTTGCCTCCGACTTTGCGTTTAGCCATCTTTTTTACACCTAATACATTCGTCGTTTTCATAGCTTAAAAACTCCGTCTAGCACCTAGCTTTTGAAGCCCGAACGCACGTGTATTTCCGAGAATTTCAACTGGCGTTTGGTCGTACAACGAAATTTGATATCGCACGTGTTTTCAAAGTTCTATCAGCGTCCCGATGGGAAACTTTATAGACTGAAATCTGTAACTACGGCATAGATAAACGCGGCCTAAAACTGCAAGAAACGCTAACATGGGATTAGTAATACCGGGTGTCTTGAAATGAATTACACCTAGTATGCTTTGAATTTCCCATAATGCAATCCAAACCTTTACTTAAAATTGGCAAGACTGTAAGTCTATGTCAAATTCGACGTTAGCAAGTTAGATTTTGCGTCAGTTTGTGTCAAAACTGACGCAAAACATAACCTGATAACCTCGAATTTGACATAGACCTGCAGTATTGCCAATTTCAATCTAAATTTTATATTACATTATGGGAAATTCAAAGCATACTAGATGTAATTCATTTTAAGACACCCGGTATATGCAAAAATGTAAAACTCATAGCAGACCTAGTTTTATGGAAAAAGTTAATTAAGTGGAGTTTTTCAGAATCACAAAAACGATCCCATTTTAAATTTAAATAAAACAAGTGTCCTTTGAATGAACTAACGTTTTCATCAACTAAACGCATTGGATTAAATGAATGTTATCCATTATTATTAAACTTCTTATTTACATTTACTGGATGCTTAACTGCCGGTTCACAAACGTTTTGTTTTCCATGACTCTGAATTAATACAATGGAATTTTAATTCATACATTTTAACTTATTAAACAATAAAATTATTTTTCAATAAAATTTGAATTTTGACTATTTTTCTAATTCTGATTTCTGAGTAACTTTTATATTTTTAATTTTTTGTATTTCTCTTTTCTTATCGCAGTAGGCTATAGGTTATAGGTAAATCAGAAGTCGAGGTAAAATAAAGTAGAAAACATACTTTTGTCTATTTTTGATGTGATATCATTTGGCATTATGCTTTATTATTCAATAAATTCCAGCATTTCCAGAAATATTTCTTCCTAACAATTCAAGTTGGAAAAAGTTAGGTTATGATTAACGTTTTTTAAACATTTTAAAAATAGCAATAAATCTACGAAATTAATAGATCTTTGAGAGTATAATAATTGGATATAAAATTATGGAAACAGAGTCATTATCAACGAAACTAGAACGAGTGTGCAGGGTGTGTTTAAAAATATGTGACCGAGATTTGAAAAGCAGATCTGTGTTTGGTGAATTAATCGAGGAAGAAATCTTGGATGACAATTTATTTTTCGTCTATGAAATACTATGCGGTGTAACTTCAATACAGGTAAGTAGCTGAATAAAATGACGATGCAAGTACTAATATTTTCTATATGTAGGTCAATAAAGGGGACGGTTATCCGACACTTGTGTGTGGAGATTGTATGTCCAATGCAAACATTGCATACAGATTTAAGAGACAGTATGAGCAGTCTGATGCCATATTAGTGCAGTGTTTAAAGGAACAGATAGTAGAAAATGTTATTGACGAACCGTTTGGCAAAGATTACAAACAAGAGGCAACCGAAAGGATTGAAATTGCAATTGAAGATGAAAATGAAGAAGCAATAACTGCTACAGGAACAGCAAACTTTAGCAGCAAGAACAGTGTTGATGGAATAAAATTAGAGTCGTGTATCACTACTGATATATTTAACCTATGCGAAATTGAGGCTGAGAACGTTAACATCGAAACAATTTTTGAAAATTTAAACTCTGCTGAAAGTGAGGATAAACCAAAAATTAAAAATATAAGCATGGTGGATGAGAGCAAAATTGCACGCAAATGCCCTGAGTGTAAATACATATTTCAAACAGCTTATGCTTACCACAATCATGCTTGTAATCGTGACGACTTGGAGCGGAAATTATGCCCAATCTGTGGTAAGAGTATAAGCAAAAGTCATTACAATAAACACTTATATATGCATAGTGGGCGCAGAGATTACATTTGTCACATATGCAACAAAGCATACAATGCTTCTGCTTCGTTGAAATTTCACATGGCAAAGCACACTGGAGAAAAGCCATATCTATGCTCACTATGTGGTAAGCGTTTTATCCAGCCAACGGCTCTCAAATACCATATGCGTTTCCACAACAACGAGCGCCGTTATAAATGCACCTATTGTGAGAAGAGCTTTGTAATGCAGTGCCATCTCGTTGCCCACGAAAGAGTCCACACTGGACTTAAGCCATTTGTTTGCGATATATGCAATAAGGGTTTCACGAGAAAAGTAGAGTTAAAAGGCCATACATATTCGCACTCTGGTCAGAAGCCCTATAGGTGTCAATTTTGTGACAAAACGTTTGCTAGAAAAACACATTTAACATTGCACGAAATGATTCACAGTGGGAAGAGACCGCACGAATGCAACATTTGTGGGAAAGGTTTTATGCAGAAGCAACCATTGCAAGTTCATCTTAAAATGCATAAGCAGAAAGAAAATAGCCTAAATGATGGAGAAGTTGCAAATGAGGAATACCATGAAGATGAAGACTACAATAATGAAATTCAAGAGTTTGTTTAATGTGTTTTTACAAAAACTCGAAATGAGGCAAGTTCTTTATTGTTTTCCGCATTTATGTTTACCATTGTAAATATTGTATATGATTTGTATGCTATTTTGTAGACTGTTATTTATGTTTTAATTAAAATATTTGTGTGAACACTATATTTTTTTTATTATACCTGCATCAGAATCGCCGTTTAAAGCACGCCTGAGCGTGCGAATACAGGCGATTAAAGCTCGCCGAACTTTAAAGGTTGTCAAGGAAACGACCGAATGCAACAAGGGACATGGACGCGACAAAAACGTAAATAATTCTCGTAACTATAGTAACAATAGTATTATGCCCTCTCGATTTATCACAACAAAAATTATTTCTAAGTTTTTAGTGCGTAATTTATTTCCAGTATTGGAGGTATAATAAAAAATAGCGTAAAGTATTCGTGAATAACTGGTCTTTAAAACACTTGCTCTATTTCGAGCACTCCGGCTACGCCGTCGCGCTCGAAAACTCGCGCGTGTTTTAAAGACCTTGTTATCCACTCATACTTTAATATACTATTAAAAAGAATTTAAGGACTAGTTATTAAAAATGATTACATAACAAATTTTCTGTATAGCATCAATTATTATAATAGTTATTATTATTATTATTAGTTACATAAAGGCAGGCGGCTATTAGCCGATATGCCCCATACAGTGAACTTAAGCTAAAATAACTAAAAAAAAACTATATGTCAGAGCTTAGGGGTAGTTCAGGGCGTAACCACTTCGATTTTACACATTAAGTCCGATAAGCACAGTTTATTTGGTTGAAAATTAAAATAACCAATAAATAGCCCGCAATGGCGAAATGAACATAACTAATAACAAGGGTTGGAACGGTAATGGTCCGGCGCCCGCAACTTCGTCCACCACCTTTGCTTTTCTATACAAGAATGCCCTGATCTCGGCAAAGCTACTCATTCCCATATTGTTTGGGTCTTGCAGGCGCCGTTTCATTCAATAGGAAATTACCTATCGCGTTCCTTCTGTGAACTCATAAACAAAACAGTTCAAACGAAACATAACATAACTAGAAAACATAACTCATAGGCGGAGCCATTAGTCCAAATATTTTCGGCGCCGACACGGCCATTCTGACATGTGCACGTCCACGGGCACTAAAGTCCTTCAACTGTACGAAAATAAATCAGTTACTTAACCGCTCGTTCATCCTGATCAACAAATAAACAACACATCAATCATCGACTTTCACAATTTTGAAGAAAACAAATCAAACTCTTTTAGGTAGTGCATACCTAAATCCTCTTTCAAATAAAGTACACAATTCGACTGTTACTATCAAGCTCAACTTCCGATATTCAACTAATCGGGATCAACGACTACACTCAGGTCTTCCGATTAAACTGCTAATCGGGATCAACTACTACACACATGTCTTCCGATTAAACTGCTAATCGGGATCAACTACCGGTCTTCCGATTACACTCTTAATCGGGCTCAACAAACTACCAAAAAGTTCTTCCGATTAACTCCTAATCGGGCTCAACCACCAAACCGGTCTTCCTATTAAACCCCTAATCGGGCTCAACACCTTCCGATTAAACTCTGAATCGGGCTCGACACCTTCCGATACACTCAGAATCGGGATCGACTCATAATAACACATCTGACCAAGTTACATCTCTAGTCAGGATAGACTCAAACAGTTCATCTGACCAAGTTTTATACCTTGCCAGGATCGACTAAAAACAATGACAATTCATCTCTACAAAGATCAAATTAATCATAGGTTTTTTTCCGCCGACACGGAGCCATCTTCCTCCGAGTCAACTAAAATTTTGCCTTGCCCCTAGGGGACACTACTTAACTGATCGGACTCAAACTTAAATGTTGAAGTAACCTCGGTACCGGCGGTCAAGCTTGATAGCATTCGTTCGTTATTTTTACTGAATACAAAATCACAAATGACTTTATTTGTGCCTTTCCAGCAGTCTTAGAAACTGCATCTCGTGGTAAACGCTCAATATTTTCACTAGCAAGGTGTCTAATTTCAGCCAAATTCGTAGGTTCTTCATTGTCAATTAAAATTTTGTGTAACTCTAAGGATTGTAGTACATCCAACAACAATTTAGCGGAGCTAAACCCTGTAACTGAGTGCTTTGTACTGTTCAATGTCAACCGGACCTCACCTAAACTATCTTTATAGAGTAATAAAATGCACTTATATGTTGTAATTGGAACAAAAGCAACGAAAATCAGCACTTGTGAAGCAGTCACCTTGATCACAAATAATTCTACAAGGCCCTCCAAAAAGGTAAGTGTGTTCTTTCAAACAATTTAGATACCTACGTTGCAGAACAATGAACATGGTAACGGCATCAATTGTAACAAAAACGTATTCTTTTTATCGTTTAGTTTTTCAGAAATATCAATATGTACGTGTATTTTTGGTAAGGAATGCATCTGAATTTGAGTTTTTCCCGATTTATTTTTAGATGTCTTTGTTACCAAATATTTCTTGGAAGGTTAGCTCTCAGCCGGCCCAACCACCCTTATTACTCTATGTATGAGATCATATTGTCTGTATGTGTTTGCAAAATGCTAACGCAAGCATTCTAAGATTTCCAAGGCATCCTGCACCAAGATTCGAATCGAAATACACGTTCCCACAAATTGCTTATTGAATTAGTGCCTTTTACCCAAAATCCCGTAACATCTTACATATCAAACAATTATCCACAAATTTATGAACAGTCTTGACATTTTCGAAACCAATAAATTTCGTAACTTATGAGAAGTAGGGTCGAATTCATTTGACCGTAGCGCGGCAAATGCTTTGTTTATTTCCGGATCACGTTGAGTCGTCACACTGACCCACTCTTCATACACGACGTTATGAATGACTGTTTCACAAAACCAATATTAGTGGATATAATGTAACATATGATGTATTGCAAGAAAAATCAGCTAGTTTTATGCGTTTTTTTTTTCATTGCGATAAACGATATTGATTTCAAAAGCTTGCAGACCGTAAAATGCCTTTGCCAAAAAATGCCTGTAGCATTAACAACCGCTAGTTTCAAGCTCGTACAAATGATAGCCCAAATCCGAGGCGACAGTGCCACTCGAATATGAAATCTTGGCATTTACACGAGCAGCTATTAGTTCCCGATTTAACAAGGTAGCCTAAGCATTCAACTTCTGTTTTGATTACCATTTTTGCTGACATGAACTAATCCGGCACAGTACAAAATAAAACCTCTATAAATAATCCTTGCATTTCTACGACACTCGAGATTTGCTCGGTACACAAATGATCCGCAACCAATGCCGTTTAAACAAGCCACATTGTTTAAACGTTTTCCATAATAAATGGTTTGCTACAGTCTCTAATCAAGGAGCAGTCTGAACCTGAATTAAACAAAAGGAAAGGTCTCACCAATTTTCACGTTGAGCTGTCGATGCTCTTTCCACACTCGCCTCTCTGGAGCACCACCCTTCATTTTCCGACTACCCTACACGTCCACATTTCTGGAATTTTCCATGGAAGAACGCTTTCCTTTCTGTAAATGGAGACGGCGACAAAGTTCGACGCTCCAATCTAGTATGATGACCAGACGGAAATTGCGCTGAACGTTGGTCAACCTCCCCTGCAGCACGGTACACATTTCTTTGGCATATCTTGGTCGCAACACCATCGCGATTTTACACAGGGTTATCCCACTTCTGATGTCAGAGCTTAGGGGTAGTTCAGGGCGTAACCACTTCGATTTTACACATTAAGTCCGATAAGCACAGTTTATTTGGTTGAAAATTAAAATAACCAATAAATAGCCCGCAATGGCGAAATGAACATAACTAATAATAAGGGTTGGAACGGTAATGGTCCGGCGCCCGTAACTTCGTCCACCACCTTTGCTTTTCTATACAAGAATGCCCTGATCTCGACAAAGCTACTCATTCCCTCATTCCCATATTATTTGGGTCTTGCAGGCGCCGTTTCATTCAATAGGAAATTACCTATCGCGTTCCTTCTGTGAACTCATAAACAAAACAGTTCAAACGAAACATAACATAACTAGAAAACATAACTCATAGGCGGAGCCATTAGTCCAAATATTTTCGGCGCCGACATATATTACCTATCTAAGTATAAATCAAGACTATTCTTAAACATATTTACATTAGTAGAGTTAACAACTGTTTCTGGTAAATTATTCCAAAAATTACAAACACGTAAACTAAAAAAATACTGTCGTGGTAGTTTTCTAAATTGTACTTTGTACAATTTAAAAGAATGGCCACGTCTACTAGAATCGGGGTTGAGTATGAAAAGTTCTTTCACATTATTACAAGAGTAGAAATCATTAAGTATCTTAAAAGTTTCAATTAAGTCTCCGCGCAGTCGCCTATCAGTTAAGGAGGTTAGACCTAAACATTGCAATCTCTCGGGATAAGTTAAATGTTTGACGGACGCAGACAGCTTACTAAATTGGCGCTGGACGTTTTCTAAGAGACTAGTGTCTTTAATAAAGTACGGAGACCATACTACCACAGCAAACTCTAATATAGGTCTGACGTAACTTTTGAATATTTTGAGAGCAAGTAAAGGCGTTATACTGACGAAGGCTTTGCGAATTAAAAATATTATAATATTGGCTCTTTTTGTTATTTTAATAATATGCGAGTCCCACTTTAAATCACTAGTGATAGTAACTCCGAGGTCTACTTGAGAAAGAACCGGCTGTAGTGGTGTACCGTGAATGTAATATGCATGACGCGGGTTTGTTGGTCCAATATGCAGCACGACGCACTTGGTGACGTTTAAAGATAGCAACCACTTATCGCACCAGGCACTGATAGTATGTAGATCACTTTGTATGATAGCGCTGTTGGTGATGGGATTATTATAAATTTTAGTGTCATCAGCATAGCAACTTCCAGAGTATACAATGCTTTCGAGAAGGTCATTTATGAACACCAGGAAGAGCACTGGGCCGAGGACAGAACCTTGCGGTACTCCGCTTAACACTGGATATTCTTCTGATAAGGAATCACCTACTCGCACGCGAAACTTTCGACCACTCAAGAAAGATGTAATCCAAGATAATAAATTACCTCTTATACCGTGATACTCCAACTTATAGACGAGTCTTTCCAGTGGAACACGATCGAAAGCTTTCTCGAAATCCAGATATATGACATCAACTGGTTCGCCATTGTCAATGCTTCTTGTCCAGTCGTTGACGCACATTAACAAATTAGTCACAACTGAACGGCCAGGTATGAATCCATGTTGCTTCTGAGAGATTCTAGAATTTTCCATTAGAAATATGATCAATTGATCAACAATGATTCTTTCCATAATCTTGCAGACTACAGAGGTCAAACTGATAGGTCGATAATTTCCTGCAGTTAATTTGTCACCTTTCTTATAAACTGGAATAACTGTAGCACATTTCCATTGCGATGGTAGTTCCGAACTATCCATTGATGCTTGCATGATATTACACAAAGGAGTAGCTAAGGATGACGCTGCATTTTTTAAGAAGTGGGGATGAAGATCATTGAGTCCAGGAGAAGAATGCGAATCTAAATTTTGTAAATGTTTCTCGACAAGCGCTGGAGTAAACTGTACATTGCAAAGCGAATTTGGATTCTTCTTGTTATCTTGTTATTTATGTATTGAGGGCATAATCAACAGATTATAGCACTCGGGAATGCTTCAAGTGCAAGGCGAAGCGGAGAGCGTTGAATTTCTTGAAAGCTCCATCAAATTCACATTAGAAACAAAACAATGAAAGGAGTTACCTTTTCTTGACACATTAATCACGCGAACAACAAATACTTTTGAAACATCAGTACCGTAAACTGGGGCTACGTTGTTATTAAGGCATTATAGCCTCCTACAGTGTGCCAAAGAGATGTTTTTTAGATGTCAATGATTTTTTTAATTTTTTTACTGGGTGTTCAAAGTTACTACTTTGAACAGACATTTAAAGAGCAGAATTGTTCCAAGATATAATTCCTGGGGGTTACTTTGAACACTCTTAATGTGAAATAAAATTAATAGAATTGAAATTAATTTGCATATAGTAAACAAAAAAATACGTTGATTTACTCCATTTCTCCCAAATAATGTATTTAATTTTTCCTAATGATGAAAACTTTTACTCTAAAAATAAAAAATAAATTTCTTAAATTAATCAATTACTGCTATCCTCTACTCTACACATTAAATTGCACCATACGATAAATGTTACTCAATGTGGAGTTTTATTCAATACAATTGTGACTCTAGCTCCAGCCTATATTAGTATTTCTACGCGTTTAAATTTGTACGTCGCTAAGACGTCACAATCAAACACTTGAATCTTTGTGCACGTGGATTGAACATAAATCAAACTGACCCAGCGATGCCCGACTACATTTACAGCAGAGTTTTGAGCAATTCTTCTCAAATTCTCCTAGAAAATAGTCCAAATAAAGAGGCCCAGATAGGTATTAAAAAAAAGGCTCAGCTCTAACTAGAGGAGTTGCTAAGCCCTCTGGGCTTAGCCGAAGCCGCTAGTCCGAGACGTAGATGCCGTCCAGAACTGTAAGACACTTTGTCAGGCCATTTTTTATTTTTCTTAAATTCATAGAGTTACATTACCATTTCGTATAGTTTTGGGACAGAGTTGGCGAGCCTGCCTGTATATCGGGGCTATCTTAATCATAACTTATCGCATAACGCTTTAGCTTCTCGCATCAAATAAAGATTCAGACACGAGCATGGCTTTTGGTTCTATTTAAAGGTTTAGCACACCGCGCCAATCTTTACATCGTTGTTTTATGCAGATGCGTGTCCTTCAGTTGTGAGAACGTCTATTTTCAAGTCATTTAAAATTTAGCCCATGAGAGCAAATAGTGTAGCTTCTACCTCTGTCGCTTGCTAGCAATCACGCGTTGTCGGTTCAGACGCAGCTTGCGCTGTGATTGGCCACACCTGCATCTGGAGATAGCAAGTTTTGAGCGCGAAACTCCGTTTTAACGTCGGTTTTAGGCATTCAGTTTAGGCCCTTCGCAGAGAGAAGTTGACATAGCGTGCTGGGGTTTCCGCCCCTCGCCCGTATCGTTCGGGTGCGGGAGCGGTTTGTTTTTGGTAATTATTTGTGACTCCTTTAAGTTTCTTTCTTGTGCCAGACGGCGCTTGGCAAGCTTTGAGAGTACTCGTGTTTTGCTGGTGATGTCTGTTCGCGGGTTTGTTTTGGCCACTCTTTAGTTATGGAGGCTCGTTAGGCCCATTTTCTCCGTCATTTGTTAGACGGGATTCAATGCCGAGTGAGCTAATCAACAGCCACGCTGATATCCGTGTTTTCCAAGGGGGCATAACACATTCCACCCACGCCTGACGCAGGGGACCATTCCTGACGTCACTGCATTTCGCCCACGCCACGTTATCCAAAGTGTAGCGACAATCGACGCCTGCACGAGCCCACTACGCCCTTCGCGAGGCCGATCTATCAACCAAGCTAACATTTGTGTTATAAACTGTTGCGCCAGCATGTTCTTGTAATTAAACTCACATATCTGTGCCCGGCGCTCAATTAATGTCTGGTACACTCTTGTACAAATCTAACGTTTGTGTTCTAAACTGCTTTGCCGCAAGTCAGTATGTTTTCGTGATTTAAACTCAAATACAAATTTCACGCTTGTCTAATACATTTGTTTAGTCGTAAGCCGACATTTAAATAGAATTGATTTTGACTTGATGTTCGCCTTAGCAGTGCGTTGAAGCTCCTAGATAGGGCGTTTCCATGCTGGGTTTATTCCTTTAAGTTTTTATTCCTTTCACTATGCTAAATTGATGTACGTGCCGACCACGTCGGTACAACTGTAAGTTTTCGGTCATGTGAAGTGGCCCAATAGATGTATTAACTGATTAACGACTTATGATTTTTCCTGTCTTGTGCATGTTTGTTTACAGGGTGACTAAATCACTGTGTTAAGATTGATGTAAGGCGAGGTCCGGACGTGGTGAATGACCATTGCAGGTAGGTTGGCGAGATTGTCGCTGCGGTGTGGCTTCCAGAATTAGTATTTGAGTATGTTTTGCCTCGTTTGACTTTCAAGGTTCGGTTAAACGTGGGTCTCCTTGAGTTGGACCTTGTGGCGCCCTTTTATTTGATAACACCCTATACATATCAACACGCTTGCCCTGTGGTGTCTCGTTTAGGACCACGCCCCCTCCCTGAGCGTATTTGAGCCGCGACCTTTAGCCGGTTTCTTACGATTTGCAGGGTAAGTGTGCACATTTCCAAGACTTGTTTAGCACTCGCACTCGCTCATCCGTGAGTGTCGTTAAATCAATTTGATACTGTAACAACTTGAATCCCTAGACCCACCTAGAAAACCTTTTTTCTACAACCACTACTAAAAGTATGCCTTTTAGCACTAGCTTGTTTCACCAAAAATGACGTTTTATAAATCAGCGTGTTAAAAGTAAACAGGGAGTGATGAATTTAGAATTTTAAACAGGAAGTAAATGAGGTTACAGATTATACATACATACAAACAGGAAGTGCGGATATAAAGTTATTCCAGTTATTTCTTTCGTTATAGGTCAAGTGTTTTTTAAATAATTAAAGCATTATGTAATGAATAAAGTAAAATATGTACTATTGCAATTACCTTTGATAACTAACTTTGACAGCTACCGGCTGCAGAAACAGTCACCTGCTCCGTCACGGCCATTTCTTTACTATGACATAATATATAACTCATAAATGCAAACTTTTGTGAAATCGACATTTTATTGGTCTCCAAGAATTGTACAATCGGTCCGGGTTACGGACTATAAATACATAGTATGTGTGTACTTAACCCAGAACTTAAACTATACTAGTACATGTCATGTTGAGGAATGCCCCAGTGGACATTCTCAAAAAGTATATAAATAGTAGGACAAGATAATGGGTTTTGTAATCGTTATGTGAAGCGTTTTGGTAAATTATTTGGTTTAAACCTTTTCAAGCGGCGTGGTTATTCTTCTTCTTCATCAAATAAAGTGTTTGCAAGTTAATTGAGGTGAGCAACAACCTTTTCCCTGTATTTGCTGCTATATGTGGTAAGTTCTTCTCGTATAGTTGGTAGACCTAGATCATTATGTAGCACTGTTTGGAACATACCAGGTGGCATTGGCTATTGCACGTAGAACCTTATTTTGAAATATTTGTAGTATTTCGACGTTGGAATTACTTGCAGAACCCCACAGATGAATGCCGTATGTCCAAATAGGCTTTAGAATTACTTTATATAATAAAAGTTTGTTTTCGAGCGAGAGTTTTGAAATCCTACCAAGAAGCCAGTACTGATCGTCAAGGCCGCCGCAGCGTACGCCAAGGTGTCAACCGAAGCAGCACTCCGCCCATTGACCTGTCGCTCCAGGAGCTGCAACAACGGAGGGCGGCCATAATCCAGAGGGACCCGGCACAGCTCCGCCTACTAGGCATTGAGGGCAGAGAGATCGAAAGCACCGTGGACATGACCACGGTCGAGCACCCTGCCGAGACGTTCACTCCGACCTTCTCCCTGACCGAAAACGACGCGCACGTCATTCGGTGCTATACCGATGGCTCTAGACAAGACGACGGTGCAGCAGGAGCTGCCTTCGTGATTATGCGCGGAGACTACGAGATCAATAGTAGGAAGGTGAAGCTCGCCGATTGGAGCACCGTCTTCCAGTGCGAGCTGGTCGGACTGCGAGCCGCGCTGCAATACACCCGGGCCAACCTCTACGCGTTCCCAGCGATCTCGGTCCTGACGGATAGCAGGTCGGTACTTACGGCCTTGCAACACATGAGGAAGCCCACCGAACTGCAAGTGGAGGTCCATTCCCTGCTCCGGAAATTGTCAAGAGTAGCGTCCGTCAGACTACATTGGATCAAGGCCCATGTCGGGATCGACGGGAATGAGCGCGCCGACGAGCTGGCCAAAGAGGCGGCAGCGGCAAAAGAGGCACCAACATTCCATGTCGTGAGCCGGGCGTTCTGCAAAAGGCGACTTGCTTTGCTCAAGGCGGAGCAGTGGGAGGCACGCTGGCGCACGGCCAACACCGGTAAGCCGGGAGAGCGCCTGATTCCAACAATTGCCACCCGGCGCGACGTCATAGGCAGCCTGGACCACCTCACTGTACATCTTGTCACTGGATACGGGCGCTTCGGGTCCTACCTCCACCGGATCGGCAGACGAGACAACCCAGTCTGCGCCTGCGGAGAAGAAGACGACACCCCCGAGCACGTCATCCTACGTTGCCCCCTCGAACGACAGCACCGCGGAGCCGCCGACGCGCGACTGGCCTCGCTGGGCCTGACCTGGCCAACCACCATGGAGGAAGCGAGAGAGCTATCCGGGGAAAGGGAGTGGTGGCTGGCTCTTCGAGAGTTCGCCTCCAGAATTCAGCGCCTCAAACCGGGTCGCGAGTGAGGCGCACGAATCAGTGAAGACGGGCGAGTGCTGACTGACTGCGGCCAGGATGGTATTGTTTAGTGCGTAGGATATTTAGATTAAGTATTGTAAGGGCTAAGTGTTTAGTGATTTAGTTTAGTCTAGGTTAGGTTAGCTTTAGTTTAATTTAAGTAAGTTAGTAAACGCACGCTGTCCACGGCATAGAAATAGGTACAGGAAGCAAAACGGGTTGGTGTAATGCCGAAAGGCGGGGCACCAGCCAACATTTGTAAATATGTGTTGGCAAATAAATTGAAAGTACTACATTTGACGATATTTGATGCCTAACTGTTTCGCTTAGGAAATATATGCAATCGCCATGTCAGTCGACGTTCGACATGGAGACCTAGGTATTTGACAGTTTCTGTTTGTGGTAGTTGGGTACCGTTTAAAGATACAGGTGGGCAGGTTTGACGATTTAGAGTGAAAGTGGTGTGTGCAGATTTAGTTTCAATGGCTTTTATTCTCCAGCGTTCTAACCAATCTTCGTAATGATGTAGATGTGTTTGCAAATTCCGTGGGGCAACAACGGATGTGACGCTAGAATTGTGGTATCATCTGCATAAGTGGCGATTGTGGTTTGTCTGGTTACAGGCATGTCTGCTGTATATAGGAGTATAATATGGGCCCAAGTATGCTTTCTTGAGGGACCCCTGAGTGAATTGGATAGAGTTGCGTGCAGGCGTCCTGATATTTAACTATAGTTCATTCAGATTCAAGATAGAGCAAAATCTGCAACCCAAATTACAAATATCAGCAGTAAGTTGATTACTAATATGATTTTATTAAAATCTAGATCAGAGAGATATGGCTGTGTTGTTGTCTTGATGAGTGTCAAAGTCAATGTGTCATGTTTTTAATATGAATCTTTGCTTAAGAAAGGCATTTGCAACATTTTTTAGGGAATAAATTTATTCTCAGGTCACATTCAGCAGATTTCATTTAGGTAGACATCGCACAATTTTCTAATTTCAAGCTTTGCAAATTTGCCAAAAACTATCCCCTCTATATTATACCGAGTGACCATAAATGGTTGTGATTGTTTTTTTAGGTTGGCACTGTTTATGTTGGTGGCACTGTACGCCTATGGCAAACTCGAGGTTAGCAGGTTAGATTTTGCGTCAGTTTTGACACAAACTGACGCGAAACCAAACCTGCTAACCTCGAATTTGACATAGACTTACAGTACCACCAACATAAACAGAGACAACCTAAGAAAAAAAATTACAACCATTTATGGTCACCCGGTACTACGTACATCCCATGATCTACATTGTAATAAAATCAAATTATTAATCAAGTGACTGCTGATATTTGTAACTTGGGTTGCAGATTTTGCTCTATCTTGATTTTGAATGAACTATAGATAAGTTCTATCAGTAAGGTAGGATCTTAGTAGCGAGTATATTGGATGCGGAAAAATGCATTTCAGTTTGTAGAATAATCCTATATGCCAGACTTTGTTAAAAGCTTCACTTATGTCCACACAGACCGCTGAACAATAGCGTTTGCTTTCAAAATTCCTGTTGATTTGGTGTACTATCCGATGGATTGGTTCCGTGGTACCATAAGCTTTTCGAAATCGAAACTGGTGTGAAGGTATTGACTGTTGTTCGGAAATTATTGGATCTAAGAGTTTTAACAGGATTTTTTCAAACACTTTGAAAGCACTGGGAGTAAGCTGATAGGCCTGTAGGAAGTTACTTCACCTGCGCATTTTCCCGGTTTTAGAATCATAGCTATCTGTGCTACTTTCCACTGATAGGGGAAGTATTCTAATAGCATAGCATTGAAAATGTAAGTTATAACTTTAAAACCTTTTTCTGAAAGTTCTTTTAGAACTTTACCAGTTATCAGATCATAACCTGGTGCCTTTTTAGGATTGATGGTATGATATATAATTTGTTCCACTTCGAGCTGATTTGTTTTTTTTAATTGGCATAGCCATCTGATGTGGAGTTCTTAGCTGTTGAGTAATTTCTTCTTCTATTGCTGGGAATTGAGATGGATTCGTCTAAAAGACTGTGAGTAGGTGTTTAGCAAATACCAGTGCCTTTTGCTGATCAGTTCTGGCCCAGGTGTTGTCTCTTTGTCGTATTGATGGAATTTGCTGTTGGGGTTGCTTCAGCTTTCGAGTAGCGTTCCATAGAGAGTAATCTGTGGCTCCAGTTGGAGTTAATGTACGGAGATAGTCTTTTATTGAATTATTTTTCAGCTCGTATAGCCATTTTTTCAGGTTCTTTGCAATTTGGTTGTATCTTTGCTTATCAGATGGAGCCCTTGTTAGATGCCATCGTTTTCTAGCTTTTCTTTTTTCTGTAAGTTTATCCTTTAATAAAACGGGGAGTTTGTCGAGCAGTCGCGTGTCATTAAGGTCAGGAGTTGCATGCCACGTCGCAGTTTGAATAGCTTTGGTGACTGTTTCTATAGCGACTTCAGTATCAATTTCGGCTTCGTTTCATAATTTTCATGTCTCGTGCATAAACATCCACTTTTAGCACTTGTTGCACAAATAGCTATTAAGGACACCCGATGCCGAACTCCAAATCTCCTACCATATTTGTGTGGCATACAAATATTGTCTTGAACCCACTCCCCAGGTCGTTTTCGTGATTTGTTGGTTCAGCATCTGATCACGATGCCCCAGCATCTGGGGTATAGTTACCCTTTTCCTTAGTAAGAACTCGTTACACGGGACTGCAAAAACGACAATAATACGCTCCCAGAAAGGCAGCGATAAGCATGCAGGTTTCTGTGTGCGACCCACCAAGTCTTTTTACCTCTAGAATTAATTAAAGATACGACCTACTTGTACAAAGACACTATTTTCAGCATATGTTGTGCAGAATGGAAAGACTATTTGACCACCTGCTATAAAAATAAATAAAGATATATAGCCGCTACCTGTATAATAAAGTGTTCATCATTCCAAAATTAGATTTGTACTGCCAAGAAAGGGTTACCATCATCTCTCATTATATAAAAATGTATATCTTTAGAAGCATTAAGGTGGGCCATTTACCCATTGAAACAAGACCTTGACCTGGATCCTGTGAGAGTGTTTAGAATAGTATTTGAGTATACAAACGATATGGGAATATATTTTCTTTATTTATTTATTTAATTCGCACTCAGCCAACAGCCGTTAGGCCAATTATAGGCGTCGCTGTGCAGTTATGAGGACTTCCAACCCCACTAACGACTGTCATGATGTTGTATGACCGCCAGGACCAAATTTTTTCCGTGATAGCCGTACCGCGAGGCGAATGTTTGTGAATGTATGAAGTCATAATTACGCTTACTTAAATTTAAAATTGCCAATGTGTTCTGTGCACACCGTGAAGCGAAAAGAAAGGAGCGAAACGTTGGCAATAGATGACGACATGTTCTCGGCGAGAAATGTAAGTCGGTCGCTTGCATAAGTGAACTCCGGGTAAGCAAGTTTTGAAAGGTGTATCACAAGGGAACTACAAGCAGAGAAGCGTTTTAAATAGCAGCGGGTTAGCTGCACAGAATTGCCGAATTCCTGCAGACATTGTAGTTTGGCGTTTTGCTGGCCAGGAAGCCAAACAAGGTAGCGGCCGCGTCATCGAGTGGCGCAATATTAGAAGCACCGCCGGATCGACCTGCGGTAGCCCAAGTTCAGGTATTACGCCATTGGTATTTGGTAATCATCACTCTAAGTAAGTAAGTAAGTAAATTTATTCATCAAGAAAGATGTTTACAACAAAATGACACACAATTCATTTACAAACAGATTTGACATAGTTACAACATAACCTTATAAACTGAGATACATTTGTTGTCTGTTTCGCTTCATAAGGCATTTCATTATATAATTATTATAAACCTTTGTAATATAGATTTTTCTGTGAACATGCTTTCGTTGTTGCAGGTAATCTAAAATTATTTACACTTCTTGTCTCATAACTATGTATATCTCTATTGTATACCATAAATTTATTTAAATATGCAGGTAGTTTGTTATTAACAATTTTAAAGATAAGAATTAACGTTTAAAATAAATTTGCTGTTTAATACTAAGCCATTGCAGAGTTTCCAACATTAAATTGATGCTGGTTGGTTTATTACCAAATAGAATGATAGGGGAAAGTGGTACATACTGCGACATGGTCTATAGTGAGAGATTAATTCCTACATGCTTCTTAATCGACCTGGTAGTACAATATTTGTATGAAGTAGTGTTAACGTTCCAATATAACCAATATAAATAGCACAAACATCATTGAGAACGAGATAGCATCGAGAATAATGGCCGGGAATCGATGTATGTACTCATTAAATGATATTATGAAAGTTAAATCAACGTCCAAAAGCTGTAAACTACGCTTATATAAAACAATAATACGTCCAGTGGTATGTTATGGATGCGAGGCTTGGACACTAAACAAAAAACTGGAAGAACTTTAAACAGATTTGAACGGAAAGTGCTAAGGAAAATACATGGACCAGTCTACGACCAACAACTAGGAGGATGGAGACCCAGAATGAACCATGAACTGGCAAGACTACGTGATGGCCCCGACATGATAGGATGGATAAAGAAACAGCGTATACGATGGTTGGGACACCTATGGAGAATGCCAGAATCAAGAGTAGCAAGAAAAGTACTAACACAGGGGCCGACGGTAGAAGAACTAGAGGAAGACCCAGAAACCGGTGGATGGACAATGTTTCTAAGGATCTAAAAACTTTAAGGATACGTAACTGGCCTAACTTAGCCCAAGATAAACAACAATGGAGGAGGGTGGTGCAGCAGGCCGAGGCCCTACACGGGCCGTAGCGCAATCGTGTGTGTGTGTGTAGTGTTAACGTGCCGCTAAGTTATATTTTTTGGTGATATTTTGACTTTACATTACAATTGTGTAGTGAACTGGTAAATGATCGTGGTAAGTGACAGTAGATTTGTTTTTGGTTTAATGTTGTTGGCCACAATTTCTACATTATTAACAGCAATCAAATAAAATTTTTGCACATAACCTCACTAACGTGTTTCCCCCCTTTGAATAAATAGAGGGAGGAAGGAGCTTACGTATCTCTACTGTATAACAGCTACCGGGACGGAAGTAGCCATCTTGAAACCCCACGAGTGACTCATAAGCTGTCATTATGTTAGTTGCGCGGCTTGTGTTGTCACAAACCAAGAAAAATTCAAGTGCTGGAATAACATTTCATCAGTAAATATCAGTCTATCGATACAATAAGTTAAATAGGTAAATTAAGAAAAGTTTTGACATCATTAAATTACAAAACAAAAATGATAGTTGTGACCTTCAGACGTCACTTAGCAGTCAGTGGCGTGTCGATCCCATTTTCACCATTTTAACCTTTCGGCGGCGCGTCGAGAATTTTCGCCAATTGCATGCATAATACGCAAGCGACGGCCAGTAAACTTAAGGTATTCCTTTATTGTTTTGTCTACCAGCAGGACTTCCAGTAAGTACAGCCCCTGAAACTAATTTCGACGTATTTCTTGTCAATTTATTCTGACGGATGCACAAGTTGCATATTTACAACGCGCGCCTGCTTCGAATGCCGTGTAGACCTTTAAACAAGTACTGAACATCTATTGGTAGAAACTAGTTTATTTCAATGTTTTTAATCTTCCCTAAGGCATGTCTTTTTTGCTTATCGATTAGCATTAAACTGCTCAATTTTTATCTAATTTAATTACCTACGTACTTCATATTTGCGAGGTCTAAATGGCGAGTATCAAGTTTTAGTAACGGTAATGAGAGCGCCCGATAAATTTATGGTTCTTTAACTTCTGAAATAGAAATGGAGCCAAATTTATAAGTAAAATCATGTCCTAACCCTTGTAGCTTGTAATCTATCTCCAATTTAGTAGAAACCCTAATAGAGACATAGAAAAATCTCAAAATATAATTATTTAAAATATGTAGTGAATATATTCTAAATTGTCCGTATAGCACGCCACTGGCAAAGCGGAAACACCTATCCGCCATATTCAAAACCTATCGCGGACCAAACGTGATTGTTTAAATGCTCCTTCCTCCCTCTATTTATTCAAAGGTTTCCCCCCAAACAATGCTGTGTCTGACAGATTCTAGTTCGACCAGAACCATATAATTATTAGATGTTTGTACTATTACACAGTGGTCTATACTGGGACAAAATATGGTGGTCCATATTGGGAAATATAATTTTAGCAATATATTTTTTATTATACCTGCATCAAAATCGCCGTTTAAAGCACGCCTGAGCGTGCGAATATAGGCGATTAAAGCTCGCCGAGCTTTAAAGGTTGTCAAGGAAACGACTGAATGCAACAACGGACATGGACGCGACAAAAACGTAAATAATTCTCGTAACTATAGTAGCAATATTATTATGCTCTCTCGATTTATCACGACAAAAATTATTTCTAAGTTTTTAGTGCGTAATTTATTTCCTGTATTGGAGGTATAATAAAAAATAGCGTAAAGTATTCGAAAACTCGCGCGTGTTTTAAAGACCTTGTTATCCACTCATACTTTAATATACTATTAATTGTATGCATTTAATTTCAGAATAAACACGCCCCGAGATTCCAGAAAGCTACAAAAAGATCAAATAAAAACAAGTGTTGAGGTTCACAGTGAAAATAAAATTGATATGCAGATTCCAATCGAAGATATTATACAAAATAATATAAGTAAGTATTATAGCGGCTGCTAATGAATATGGTTTAAGCAAGTCAGCAATTCACCGAAAACTACAGTAGTATAGAAACACTGAAGACAAAAGACATGCGTTTAATTTTGGACGAAACCATAGTTTCACACCTATTTTTAACGCTTACGAAGAAAACCTTTTAGCACAATATTTAGTTAAAGCGTCTCAAATGTGTTACGGGTTAACTATAAATGACACTCGTAAGTTGGCATATAAATTTGCTGCAACAAATAACAAGAAAGTCCCAGATTCTTGGAATAATAAGCAAATAGCGAGCCTGGAATGGATGCCCCTGTTTAGGAAAAAGAAACCCTATTCTGAGTTTAAGGTCGCCAAGCCCACTAGCTTGAGCAGGGCGACGAGTTTTAATGCTCATAATTTGTCGCTTTTTTTCAATAATTTAAGAGATGTGATGACAAAATACAAGATTAATCCATCTCAAATATATAATTGCGATGAGACGGGGGTGACAAATGTACAGAAACCACCTAAAATTTTAGCAGCGGTTTCCCAAAAACAAGTTGGGAAAGTTACCTCTGCCGAAACAGGAACATTAATAACAATGTTTGCGGCAATATGTGCTGATGGTACTTTTGTGCCCCCATTTTTTATATTTCCTCGAAAAATATTTAAAGCCCATATGTTGACTGGTTCACCTCCGAGTTCAGCAGGGGCAGCTCATTCTAGTGGATGGATGACAGCCGAAAATGTATACATCGAACACTTCCTTAAACATGTATATTGCTCCAAAGAGAATCCGGTCCTACTGACCGTGGACAACCACGAAAGCCACTACGATGTTAAAGTGCTCAAGATTTGCAAAGAAAACATTATTTTGCTCACATTACCTCCGCACTGTAGCCATCGGTTACAGCCGTTGGATGTTAGCTGTTTTTCACCATTTAAGACTTACTAGAATAGGAGTGTAGACGACTGGATGTTCAATTATGCCGGAACACCAATGTCAACATATGATATTGCGAGTGTTGTTGGAAAGACATTCCCTCTGGCCTTGAACCCACAAACGACAATGAAGGGATTTGAAAAAAAACAGATATATCACCATTTAATCCCGACATTTTCCAAGAATTCGATTACTTGTCATCATTTGTAACTGATAGACTACAAGTTCCTGAAGCTAGTACCAGTACAGCTAGTAAAAATCAGAAAATTTTAGATAATGACGGATATGTAACGCCTGAGGAGGCTAGACCTTCAAGTGCCTCAAATAATACTACACACCAAACATTTGTTACACCACTGGAAATTAGACCTCATTTAAAAGCCCCTGAAAGAAAAGCTGTAAGGAAACCGAGAAGGAAGTTGCATTCTATGATTTTAACCGACACTCCTAATAAAGACAAAATAGAAGAAGAGTATTTTGAAAGAACGCAGAAGAAGGAAATGTAACAGCAAAAGGCAATGATGTTAAAGCGGGCCAAAGCTATAAAAAGGAAGATTGTATGTGAAAATTCATTTGACAGTGACGTAGAAGATTGCGAACTTTGCAATAATTCCACAGATGCAAGTGATGAAGAAGACTTTGATGAAATTAACATAAATATCGAGGATTTTGTTTTAGTAAAATACGCTTAAAAAACAATAAAGCACTATGTAGGGCAGGGTAAGAAAATAGAAGGGGATGAATATCAAGTACATTTCTTAAAAAGACTTCCTCGCAATAAGTTTATATTCCCTGTAATAGTAGATGAAGATTTTGTTGTTAAAGAAGACATAATTGTAAAACTACCTTATGTATCAGGTGCCACTGAAAGAGCTGCTCGTTGAATGACTTTCGAAGTTGATTTTAATAATTACAATATGGTATAGCATTGTATAGCAATTACTTACAAGGTATAAGTTTTTTAAATGTTTCTTTTATCTGATTTCGGAGGCTTTCACGGCCATTGTCATGAAGTTATATGTGGAAAATGCTAATTCCTAAGCCCCGCCCACCGCCACTAAACAGCGACGGCATTTGCTGAACCGCGACGGCGCTGCCTATAAATTCTTTCCTTTCTCCTTCCGATAGTTGGTCGAGTTTCGCCTCTGACGTGGTTAACACGTTGAGTTACCGTGCTCTTCTATCCCTTCCCTTGCAAAAGAGTTTCGCCTTTGGCGTGGTTAACAAGTTGAGTTTTGCACTGCTGAGTTTATATCATTAATATAGAGGATACACAATAAAGGGCCTAAAATTGAGCCTTGAGGAACTCCTAAACACACTTCAACTGCTCGAGAATCTTCACCTTCGTATCTAGTAATTTGCTGACGGCCACATAGGTAATTCTTGAACCACCTTAATTCGAATCCCTTGATTCCGCATTTTTCCATTTTTGCTAAGAGCAGATCTCTGTCGATTGTTTCAAATGCTCTTTTCAGGTCTATGAATGGTGCTATTTTTTCCTTGTTCTATACCCTCTTTCCCGAATTATGTTTCTTCAAAAGAAAACGTCGATTCCACTATGGAAGTTTTATTATAATAATGAGTTCTTACAACTACAATAGCTTCAGTAAGACTGCCGATAGCAGGCTCGGAATGATATTTATTACTATCCTAATCAATAAGATAAGGCAAAGTTCGTTTAGGAGTAATTCTCCGGACGAACTAACAAATAGCACAGAATAATACCCTAAGTCAGAATGGCCTCTCTGTGTCGGCGCTTTTGATGTCAGCATACTCATTTATTGTGACCTTGAAATTGTCCGCCATGATCCTAGTGGTGTGCAGAGGCGGTAAATTCAAAATTATGCTCCTAAATTTTAAACTGAACAGAAATATCTGTACGTTTAAAGTCCATGCAATTTATATGAAAATGCACAGTACATCATGTGCCACCAAAAGATCTTTTCTGTGCACTCATATTATATTAATATTTTAAAACCACTTGCACAAAAAACATAACCTTCTTATAAGGGGTCATTGACAGCCACAAGTACCTACACGTGTAAAATATGGAAAACAGCTGACTGCACACCACCAGAACTCGCGCATGCGCAAAGAAAAAACTAGCTGAATTTTAAGCCGACAGGCCATTCTATATTATTCTGTGCAAATAGTGACAAACAATAATAAATAGATAATACAATCTATGGTTACAAGTAAACAATGATGAACGATTTGTAGTTTATAAACAGAGCAGGCCTTGCATTTATACTATTTTAGCAGTGTACAACAGTTTAGTTACAAAATATACCTAACGTCAAAATCAAGGTCCCCGAGATTATCACGTTGACACTTCATGAGCGTTTAATAAAATGCCACGAAAAGGCAGCATTAATAGTAAAGCTAAAGTAGCTATAAAACGCTGTTTTACTAATATAAAAGATATCAATGGTAAATTAAGTAAAACAGCCATCATTGGAAGAGTTGGTCAAATCTTTGATGTAAGTATTAATTATTAAACCATTATAAAATTTCTTACAATCCATCAACAACCGAATGACAATATGAAAAAGGAAAAAGATTTTTTAACTTGGGAGGACTATAGTTTCAGGGAGGATATTAAGAAACTTTGTAATTTTTTTTACTTTGGATAGTTTATTGCGATGTGCAAGAGAGGAACTAAATTATATCAGGACTCGTTCAAAATTATACTACACATTAAAAAATATATATATTGCGAGAAGAATCATGTAATTTCGACGAAGATTACTTCTTTGTAAGAAGAAATAATACTGCCATATTCAAGTTTTGAACGGACAAAGGCGAAATAAAGCGTAATTAATGCTGAAGTATTTGTGAATTGTTTACAATTACGCAAAATAAAACCAAGTATTTTGTAGGCTGAGGCAGCCACATTATTAATATTAGTGATAAACGTAAGTTCATTATCAAACAGTATGCCTAAGTCCTTTGTTTGTTCAAAGCGTGCCAACACTATTAAATTGATTTTATAGTCAAAGAGATGAGAGGAGTAAATTTACGTGTATATGTCACAACTTTACATTTCTCTATATTTAACGCTAGTTTATTTTCGATACACCAGTTGAGAAGCAAGTCAACATCCAACTGCAACTTAACACAGTCCTGCTTGTGATCAACTCGTTGAAAGATCTTGACATCATCAGCAAAATGTTAGAATTTAACTTGATCCCTATATCATTAATACAAAGTATGAATAATAGGGGCCCTAAATTAGAACCCTGAGGAACTCCGGAAATGGCAGTATAAACCTTAGATTTGAAACCATTATACATAACATACTGAGTTCTACCTTCTAGATATGTTTTAAAAAGATCGATATAAGACTCGCTAAAGCCAAATCCTCGAATTTTAGACAGTAAGATACTATGTCCAATCCTGTCAAAAGCCCTTGAGAAGTCAGTGTAAACAACGTCCACCTGACCCTGTTTATCTAAGGCTTCAGCAACAAACTGGGTGAAACAGCTCAAATTTGTAATTGTAGAACGTTTTTCTACAAATCCATGCTAGGGAGATATGTAGTTTTTAACATTTGAGTAAATATGTTGAAATAGAACCAATTCAATGACTTTTGCAAAATTGGACAAAATAGCTATTGGACGATAGTTAGAAATATTAGAAATGTCACCACTTTTGATAACGGGATTGACTCGAGCCATTTTCCATCTTTGTGGAAAGGAGGTTTTTATTCCTAGATTAATTATAGCTAAGAGAGGGTGAACTAGCACTGCAGCACAATCTTTTATAAGAAAACTCGGCACTTGGTCAAGTCCAGCAATTGACTTGTTTTTCAACCTTCGTATAGCTGCCATAATATCATCTTCAGATACGCAATTAATTTTAATAAATGGCATGTTATTATCTAAATATTTTGTTCATCAGGAGTAATAGCTACACCATCAGGAGGCAGATAAACTGAATAAAAATAATTTGCAAAACCATTTACTATCTCCTGTGGAGTATCATAGGTGATATCACCATTACGTAATAGTCCTGGTATTCTACTATTGCACCTTTTGCTTTGGATATACGACTAGAAGTTTTTAGAGTCGGTATTGATTGAATTTTCAACATCCGTCAGATATTTAGTATAGGCCTCTTTTATTTTGATTTTGGCTAATGAACGTAATCGCCTAAACTCATAAAATTGCATTAGTGAACGCGAGGATTTATATTTGCTATGATGTTTATTTTTCAATTTTAGAATACGTATAATTTCCTGTGAATACCACTTAGGATATACAGAATGCCTACCGTAGAGTGGTACGTGCATATCGAACACAGCATAAAGAATGTCATAAAAATTATCACATGCGTCATTGACATTCCTACAATCATCCAAAGCAGACCAATTTGTCTCTAATAATGTTTCGTAAATAGCAAGAAAGTCAGCCATACGAAAATTGTAGGACCTATTAAATGTATTAGCTTCGTATATCCAGGTTCATCAATTATACTAACCGACAGTTCTCCAACATTAGTCACAACCAAGTCTATCATTGTTCTGCTATCTTTCAGTATGTGAGTATAGTCGTTAACAATCTGCACCATACCTGCTTCCGCCACCCACTTTTTCAGTCTGTTTGTGTATGTTTCCTGGCTAGATCTCCAGTATATATTATAATCTCCCAGAATTACCACTCTCAAACCTGTCATAATCAGCCTCTCACCAAGTTCCTCAAAGAAATCCAGAAACTGAGCCTTCGAAAAGCTCGGCGAACCGTACACCGCAACCACTAACAAATGCCACTTATTTTCAAAACAATTATTCAATAATTTCCATCTACTGCATGTGTCTCCACAATTTGCCAACTCAAAGAAGAACTAACATAAATGAGCACTCCCCCTGTAAATCTGCTATCAGAATCTACTCTAATTTTGCTATAGTTAATTATTTTGATTTCACTGTCTTGAATATCCTTTGTTAAATGAGTCTCGCTTAGCACTAATATTGATGGTTTGTAAGTCTCAACGAAATACAAAATCTCATCATGATGCGCGGTTACACTCTGTGCATTAAACATATAAATATTTCTTTTCTGTTCCTTATTATTTGGCGCTAGTCACATTTTATATTCTATTCTCTCCCTTCTTCTTTCAAGCTGTCGAACTAGTACACCACACTCCCTGTCAAATGCTCTGTGCCCCACGTCTAGTTTCAAACCTAGTTTTTCATTGGCCCTCATACAATTTATACATTTCATTACCTCACTGCTGAAGTCATTCTTTTTATGTTCTTCTCCTCCACATCTCGAGCATACTTGTTTATCCCTGCTTACGTTCCTACAATCAGCCGCCTTATGGTTGTAGCCCAAACACTTAAAACACTGCACAATATCTACGTAGTCAAAAACTGCACAAACATTACACCCTATTCCAGTTTTCCTCGGTCCATTATCTTTTGGAACAATTCAGCGTCTACCTCCAATACAGCCATAAATCCATTTTTTGCATTTTTAACAACCTTTATTCCAAATCACTGTCACTGCTGATATACGAGTTCTGCTCGATTAAGCACTGTTTCAGCTCCTCCCTAGATAATTCTTTCTCAATTCCGACCACCTTCAACATTGGCTTTCCATTTACTCACTTCTTTGACATTGTATTTTTGACCCAGTTTTTTTTTTCACCTCATTCTTTAGTATTTGTCTATCTTGATCACTCACAATGCACCGCTATGCCACCATTTCTAATACCACTTAATTTTTCCATCCCTATTCCCAATTGACATGGAGCCACCACTGTCTTCACCTCGTCTTTGGTGGTTACCCCATTTTGCCCGCCTTTCCCTTTTGGTCGTATCACCAGAGTTTGTGCTTCTCCATTCTTCAATCTATCCGCATAACTGTCATTTACCTTCATATGCTGCTTCTCCGCAACTCATGTCTTAATAATAGCAACGTCCTCTGCAATTTCATCTACTATACTCTTTATTTTAGAAAAACCATTCAGTTTGGCTTGAACTCCCAACTTTTCGTCCATCACCTTACTTAACTCATTCTTTATACTATTTATCACCTTCTATAGCATTATCTAGTCTTTCCTCAAACTTCTTTCTATCTCCCAAAACACCATCTGTACACTCTCGACACAAATATACTCCATTTACTTGACATCTCCACTGTCAATGTCAAATTTAAAAAAAAATTCTTGACTATACCTCAAAAATAATGTGTTTTTTATTAGACTGTACAGTAATTTAATTGTTAAAATGTGAAAAATAGCAGTGGTGCCAACATAAAGTCAGTTTGACAGTGCAGATGTCAAGTAAATGGAGTATAGCTTACGACTCTCCCCGTTTTCCATTGAAATGACCTAATTTCAATTTCTATAAATATTTTCTTAGAACACTTCTCACATATTGATTTTTTGCAGTAATCACACAAAAAACATTTCTTTCCTATGTGCCCCTCTTCAACAGTATGTCCACATTTAAAGCAGTTCATTTTGCCACCTAACCTCACAAATTCAGCATTCCACTAATATCCTATTTTATCATATTTGTGTCTATTAAATATCACTTGCTCTTCACATAACGCATCAATTGTAGCTAAAACAGGTTCCGTAGGAAGCTGAAAGAAGCTACATACATAGCTCTGGCAGTAGAACCAATTAGCCAGGCTAGCGCAGAACGAAAGCCCATTTGGATGCCACTATTGCGCAGAGAATTACAAAAATAGTTTACTGCACATACAGCGGTAAGATATATATAAGTTTATAACTAAAATATATAACTGCGCTGGTGGCCTAGTGGTTAGAGTGACAGACTAGTAATCACAGCGATCAGCGGTGCCGGGTTCAAACCCTGGTGGAGGCACGAGTGTAGAAAGACGTACGATATCAGTCCTTCTCAGGACTAACCAGGAACACCTGAAGATGGGAGTAGATCAAAAACTCCCGAAACGTCGTGTGATATACACCCTAGACAATGGAAAAAGTACGATAAAACATATCATAATAGGCCACTGCCAAAAAATTACATTCAGAGAACAACTTGACGTTATTGTTACCATAGTAATTGCATGAAAAATCCAATATTTACCTTTTGCATCACCATAGTTTTTCTTATAGTCCAAAAGCCAGCAACTGATTTCTTACAGTATTTTTAACAAGCGTGTAACTGTTACGGAAGGTCTCTTTGAATATACTGAGAAGGGAACCCGAAGTCTGGCAAGCCTGCGGTGGTGGTTTTAGCCCCCTTGCGTCCTTGAAGGGCGGAAAAAAATAATGTGTCAAAACTGACACAAAACCTATGAATAATATGTTGGTAACACTGTAAGTCTATGTCAAATTCGAGGTTAGCAGGTTAGGTTTTGCTTCAGTCTGTGTCAAAACTGGCCCAAAACCTAACCTGATAACCTCGAATTTGGCATAGACTTACAGTTCCACCAATATATTATTCATACGTTTGAATTTCCACAGCCAGCTGAGGATCAGTTTTTTTTTATCTCTCGATGTTTTTTTACATAGCAAAGCGGCAGACTTGTTATTATACATTATACAATTTACTCCCAAACTTTTGTTTGTGCTATGGGTTTCCCTATTTCCTCCACTATCGCCAATCTTGTTTTGGAGGAAATAGAAACCAAAATTCTAAATCGCAACAACGATTTCTCTCTTTATTTAAGATACGTAGACGACATTATAATGGCTACTGATTCAATTAATAAATAAAATTTCTTTAACCTTTTAAAAAATGTACACCCAAGATTAAAATTTACACTTGAAAATGAAAACAATAATGCCTTCATAAACTTTCTTGACCTAACATTAATCAGACAAGCTAATGGAAATATATTAACGAATTGGTTTCGAAAAAACATAAAAACTGATAGATATTTAAATTTTAACTCTGATACCTCAATTAAATACAAAAAAAGTGTAATTAACAATTTAGTCGACCGAGCTATTAAACTATCTTCACAATAATTTCATAAAAGAAACCTAGAAATCATTACAAACATTTTAATCTTAAATGAATATCCAATTTATTTTATTAAAAAACAAATTAAAAATCGAATTAATACAATTAACAATTACAATAAAATAAATCAATCAAGAGATCTACAACCAAATTGCTTGGGCAAAGAATTTAATAATTCATACATTTCTAACGAAAAGAAATTTATTTCCATTAACTATATCCCAAAACTTCCTGACAACATTGAAAAAGAACTAAGTAAACACAATTTCATAACAACATTTAACAACCACAATAAATTTTTCAAACTTAAAATACAAGACTAAAAATAATATGCAATCAAAACTGGTTTATCAAATTGACTGTAATAACTGCAACTATATCTACATAGGACAAACAAAGCAGCTATTAAAGAATAGAATTAATCAACACAAATACTCAATTAAAATTAATGATTTTCCCCATGCCAATAAATCGCTACATAAATTCAAGTTTAATACACCTAAGATCTTATTATAACATAAAATCGTTGCACTCTTTGTATGTTTGCTTGTATGTTTGTTCGCTATCTCCTCCGAATATACTGGCCCGATTACGTTGTATGATGGCTTAAAATTTTGCTAATGTTTAGACTTAGATCGTAGGCCGGTTTTTATTTTCAAAAAAGGTGTGAAAAAGTTTTAATTTGATTAAATTGCGTCTGTGGGCGTGGGCTGTGCTGCGGCAGCTGGTGCCTCGGGTGATTCACTAAATATGTTCATATGCTATTACAGCAGCTGTTCATTCAACCAAGCAGACTTGGTCTGGTGGTAGAATTCCCGCCTACCACGCGGGCGGCCAGGGTTCGATTCCCGGCCGAAGCATACTTTTTTTAAAATTTATATTAATGAATCTCTCTTAATTTAGCGAACCGAAGCGTAGTTCGGGTGACTCACTAGTCTTTTCGGGTGACTCACTAGTCTTACATAAAGAGAGTAATCTAAAAAAACGTCTATGCTTGGAGATGATTGAAATATAAAAAAGCCCCAATGCTATTAATTATAGAACTGATATTGATAACCTCAGTTCTATCTTATAACATAAAATCGTTGCTCTCTTTGTATGTTTGTTCGCTATCTCATCCGAATATACTGGCCCGATTAAGTTGTATGATAACTTAAAATTTTGCTAATTTTTAGACTTAGATCGTAGGTCGGTTTTTATTTTCAAAAAAGTGTCGAAAAAGTTTTAATTTAATTAAATCGCGTCTATGGTCGTGGCCTGTGCTGCGGCAGCTGTTGCCTCGGGTGATTCACTATGTTCATATGCTAATACAGCAGCTGTTCATTCAACCAGGCATAATTGGTCTGTTGGTAGAATGCCCGCCTACCACGCGGGCGGTCCGGATTCGATTCCTGGCCGAAGCATACTTTTTTTTAAATTTATATTAATTAATCTCTCTAAATTTAGGGAACCGAAGCGTAGTTCGGGTGACTCACTAGTTATAACATAAAATCGTTGCTCTCTTTATCTGCGTGTATGTTTGTTCGCTATCTCCTCCGAAGATACTGGACCGATTAAGTTGTATGATGGCTTAAAAGTTTGCTGATTTTTAGACTTAGATCGTAGGCTGGTTCTTATTTACAAAAAAAGTACGAAAAAGTTTTAATTTAATTTAATCCTCTAAGTAACGGAGCCTGTCGACGTTGGCTACGGTGGACCTGAGGTAGAGTGCTCGGCTGTCACGTGGGCGGCCCGGGATCGATTCCCAGCAGATGCATCCTTTTTTTAAAATTTATATTAATGAATCTCACTAGTCTATCATAATTTGCTTAAATAACAATTTTGTCTTATATTTGAATCTAATAATTTACACTCATATTCATTGCTATTATATTTAAAACTAACGTTTCAAGTAAATCAAATTTAACTTAATACGTCTCTGCTCATGTCACCTGCATTTCCGAACTTTCTACGCTTTGCGCATTGCTTGATAACTTAAATATGTGAACGACCTTTCAAGCTCCTTTATCTTTGTTCATTTGCATTCTGCCTTCAGAACAGCTCAAATATGGACTGTACTTAAAATGAATAGCTGCTATTTTTACTTCCTTTTACTATAAAGGAAGTATTGGATTCACCCCAAAAATTCGAAATTGAGTTTTCAACGGATCTTCACGTTCTAGAGTCCCCTGATCCCAAAAAAACATATTTTTTCATTGGTCTGTCTGTGTGTCTGTCTGGCTGTGTGTCTGTCTGTGTGTGTGTGTCTGTCTGTGAACAGAATATCTCCAAAACGGAAAGAGGTATGGCGTTGAAACTTCATATATAAGTTTTGTGTACTATGTAGATGCGACAGCAAGCTTTTGAAGAAAATCGCATAACCGGAAGTAGGTGTTTACTCTTGTGATTTTTAGTTTTTTTCGATTTTTTCAAAAACGGCTCTAACGATTTTTTTTAACGTTACATTTTTATTACATTTTTAATGTGTATTGATGTGAGATAGTTGATTTTCCAGTTGAATACTTCTAAAATGGGTTTCTTTTGTTTTTTTGTCTATTTTTACTTCCTTTTACTATAAAGGAAGTATTGGATTCACCCCAAATGGTTAAAAATTAAAAATGAAATTTTTGACTAATTATAAGATCACTGTAAAAGGAAGTTGTGTGAGTGTATCACACCAGATTTTTTTTTTATTAACTCTTATTTTAAATAGAACACCCCGGTATATTATTACATTTTTGAAATCAGCTTAAAATTCTAGAGAAAATTTGTCTCTTCAACTAACGCTCTATTTTGTACCGTTTTTGTGGAATTTGTAATTTTTGAAAATTTTTGACAAATGCTTAAAAATTTTAAATCAAATTTTTGGCTAATTATAAGATCACTGTAAAAGGAAGTTGTGTGCGTGTATCACACCAGATTTTTAATTAATAATTAATCTTGCAAACTTTGAAAAATATCGTGAAGGAATTTTAATCTATTCATGTAAGTACACATGTAAAAGGAAAAATTTAATTGTTCACTAATCCTATTTTTTCTATTTTCAGAATGTATTAAACAACTAATTTCTAATGAACCTTTAATATTACTGATGAAGCCATTAAAAGTGGCGAAACGTCTAATTTTTTAAATTTTACTTCAAATTTAAATTAAAGTATATTTCACGACTATATGATTTTTATTTATCATCAAAAATCATACATTCTAAATGTTTGACTAATTTTCTCCTAAATTACTTATCAAATTTTACCCAAGTCAAATTATAATTTTTTTTAACTTATACTTTTTTCTTATTTTTTTTCACCCTTCAAGGACGCTAGGGGGCTAAAATCACCACTGCAGGCTTGCCAAACTTCGGGTTTCCTTAGCAGTATATTCCAAGGATATTAGTTATTAAATTACACTAGGGCAGGCAGCCTCTAAAGGCTGTTGAACCCCCCTGGTTCTTTAAGTACATATACATTATATAAACTAAAGCATACTTAGTATTAACAAGAAATAAATAATTTCAATAGTAATAAACAATAGAAACAAAAATTAGTTACAAAGAAAATTCAAATGTACATAATATAAACTAAAGCATACTTGGCATTAACATGAAATAAACAATGTCGATAGTAATAAATAAACAATAGAAACAAAGGGACTTTTCAAGACAGTTACACTCTTGTTAAAAATACTGTAAACAAACCCGTTGCTGGCTCTTAGACTATTATCACATGTATTTTGTAGACCTATTGATGTCGATTATTTTAATAGGAAGTTCTCAATTGACCATGACTATCTTTGCGATAGCAATTTAGTTTCTAATTAAACAAACAAAACAGTTCTGTTTATAAAGAAAAAAGGTGTTAAATCGAAATTGTCTCAATTTTTTTTAGTAATTTGTAATAAGTCAGCCAGCTATACAAATTTAGGTAAGGTGGTATTACATTACAAGTTCGTAAATATAATTTCACAGAGATGGTAAACAACTCGCCGATTATCATTTCTATTTCTAAAAAGTGTGGCTAATGATCTCAAAAGTGGCTCCATTCTTTTGTAGTTGTTCAATTAAAGAAGTCTTTGAAAATACGGATGCCGGTGAAAATACCCCGCCTCTGTAACAACAACAGGATTATCATTGCTTAAAGTTTCAACAGCAAGCAAAACATATTTTAATATAATAAATGTGTCTAGATTTACAAAAACTTAAAAGTAAGAACTCACATACCGAGGAGGTAATTTTTCTGACTCTGTTAAAATCACAACGGCAGAGAGAGTCAGGGCAACACAGGTAAACCCATATGCTGGATTGCTCCCACTTACTTTTGCCACAAGTTTCTTGTCAGGGGGAGTTCGATATTGATCAATACAATCGCCACGTTCTTCACTCCATCCCTCACCATAGAAGATAAAAAAGAATTTTTGTCGCTCCAGCCTGTCTACTGCTGGACTTTCATGTGAAATGTAGCCACAGCTAAACAATCTTGGGTACTAAAAATGCCGCAATTACAACTTAAAAGTAAATAAATTGCTGCACTGGTTATACTTTTAGCAGCAGATATCTTCCCAATTTGAATTGTGTTAATATACCAAATATTATTTCAAAAAATAATAACTGCAATAAGGTTAGAAATGAGCCGACCAGCAAATACGAATGCATTTGAACAGGTCTTTTATTGTCTCGCTCATAGAAGAATTGTTTGGAGAGTAAAACTGTGTAATGATCGGGCATAACTATTGGGATGACCCATTTCTTGCCAAGACCCACAATGTCGGATTTCCGAGGAAATCTGTAAGAATCATTCCAAAACACCCAAATCCAGTAACTATATTTAATTTTTTTAATAATGGGCAATAGTCTGTTTTGAGAATGGCACAACATAATACCTTACAGATAGCTTGGGCTTCACTTCTGGCAATGGTTTTAGTTTACGACTGCTTTTAAATGCCAACAATTCTCTGTACTTTCCTGCAGCACCCGTCATAGTTTCCCACGTACCAAAATTGATAGCTGGCCCAGAAGTTTCCTCTTCCTCGTAACCATGCAAGAAACACTCCATAGAGTTTAATGTTCCTAAAAGCACCTTCGATTACGACAAGTTAAGAATAGCTTTCATAGTCCACCATCAAAATTATTTTCTAAGAAAATTAAACCGAGGTCAACCGGAATGCTACCAAATCCACACGCGCTGACAATATACACCCCCTTTTCTTCCGCAGCTTGATGGTATTTTTCTTGCATCTGCTCAATGAAGAGGGGCTCTGCGCAGACATCCACGTGGTGCGTGCCGGTTTCTATGCAGGCCTTCACCACAACCTCACCGTATAAATGATAGGGGCCACAGCAGTTGATGATAATTCTAGCACGGGCAGTCATTTTCTTAATTGATTCTTCATCGGCGACGTCAGCAATTACAATCGGAATAAAACTGAGGTTGTTCACACCTGGTACAAGTTTATTATAAAGTTAAGATTTGACTATTTTATAGAAGTCACACCTGTTCGCTTGGCCGTTTCCACCAACACATGTTTTAGTTTTCCTTCGGACCTTCCCGCTATACCCCAAGTTAGAACTCGTCCATCTGTTTTAGTTAGTTTAAGCACCTGCGGGAGCGTAAATTTGCCTGTATAGCCTGTAGCACCAAACACTATAATGTCTAGGCGTTCTTCCATTGTATCAATAGTCCTTTCCTGTGTACCTATAAAATATTCATACATAAAACACATTAAATGGGAAAGTTATATGGGTGACCTTGGAAGAAGATTTTAGGTATAAACCAAGTGCGAAGCTGAGGTGATGGTCATTTCCCGCAACCGTTGCATGGCGCTACCTTGACTCATAAATTAACCCTAATGGACGCGCGTAGTGGGTAAAAAGTACCCACACCTAGAGTTAATTGTTCTAACCGACTTGTTTTTAAAGTTACGTGCTGCCGCCCTTCAGCACAAAACAATAACTAATCCCTTCAGTACCTTCCAAATGGACTGTTCTGAAGGCATACCTAGAAGTTGTTTTGTGCCTAGAAGCATGTTATTTTTAGAGCAATCACTACTTGTCAGCTGCAGCATAAACTACACCAGGATTTAGGTTTTTCGAAAACGCGAAAGTTAAAAAATATAAATTTATTAAATTAAAATTACATAAGAGTTACAACAAGCAGCGATTTTAGCCTACAAGATTATAACTAACTCGATATGAATGTGGAACCTATTTATATATTATCGTTATCGTGTGAGACTCCCTGTTATCTCGACCCCAGGTCAACAGATAATCTCTAGGGCAACACATAACTCTTCCACCCTTAAATTAAATTATACCCTGATGGGGTTAATTTTATCAAGCACAAGGATTTCCTTTATTGCTTACTGATGCCGCATTAGGTGAAGTAGCTTGTGTTTTAATTTTCCTAGGATGTAGATAACGTTTAGTACAAAGATATATGATTATGAAAGCTATTGAGATATAAATTATTATGACCCAAGGTGATATAGTAGTATGCATGAAAGTCGGTTCTTTTATCTTATTTATAGCTCTCTGAACGTCTATCATTTGCGTTTTTATGTTGCTGATATCAGTGTTATTTATGCTGATGAATTTTGGCATTTCTAAGGAAAAGTTTATTGTCGGCTTAGAGAGGTTAAGCTCCAGCACGGGTATTTTTGGTATCACTTTGGTTTCATAATCGTTCCTATATGACTTAAGTCTATATTTCTTAAATTCTATCATGCAATTATTATTTTATAGTAACTAAATTAGTTCCCTTTTTTATGATGTCATTGTCGCTGTTTATTTGACACCTTTTTCTAACGACGGTATCGTATTTAACTACCACTATCCACTGCGTGGGCGATAATTTTCTGACATAATCGGTAATTAAATTGAAAGGTTCTGCGATGCATGTGTTATAGTTTGTTGAAAATTGTAGGAGCTGGATTTCGCATGGAGAGTCTTCCTGTATCTGTTTATGATCCGTTTCGTGACACAGATACTCGTTGGTGGTTATTTCGTTGCATTTTTCATTGTCCAATACGTACCTTTGCTCGTTTATTAAGGCAAATTGTGCTTTAGGTTGGATTAATTGATATGTGTTATTCTTTTGGATAGGTAAGGGGAATAGCTGGTAATAATTTATTGTAACTTTGGGGTTCTACTAATGGTATTCTGAGGATAAATATTATTTGGGAGTTTTTTATATATGCTTTAATTTTAATTGTCTTTTCTAGATATAGCAAGTCGTTTTGTTCCTCATTCAATGGTGTTTCTATGCTGCCGTCTGTTTTGGCGTTGATCTTCCTTATTTCGTTTAATAGTTCTTTGGGGCTTATTATTGAAGGATGATACGATTCCAATTTGGCGAATGTTATTGCAGTTTCTAGCTCTGTCAGGATATTATTTATGTAATTTAACAGTAGCAATATTTGAAGGTGTAGGTTATCTACAAGTATTCTTTCGTCTGTTTGTAGTTTCCAATATTCCGTTTGTTTCGCCAATCTTAGTACCTGTGAGATTTTATACTGCATTAATATTTGATTACTTTTCAGAGTGTTTATAGATTGGTTAAATTTCACCATCGCGTCTATGTTTAACGCTATCTGCTTATTCACCAGAGTTCCTAACCTTCGCTGGTTCGATATTAGTTCGTTTATTGCCTCTTCGTATCGTTCTGCATCGGATTGGTCCAAATTACCTGTTATAGCTTTTATGAGGGATCCAAGTATTTCTATAGCTCTTTTGTGTCTTCCTTCGGGTACAATTGTTTCGAATTTTTCTGTTATGGCTTTGATTTGTCTTTCTAATATTACTCGGTAATTCTGCATTTCTACATTGTAATGTTTCGTTGTTTTGTCCGATTTCGGCATCGTTGTTGCGGTTTTTAATTGTATATAATTTACCCGCAAATTGTCGAATTCTTCTTTCAGAGTTCGGAGGTCGTAAATTTGAATTATTTCCCACCATGTTTCGATAGTTCGTGCCCGTCCTAGCTTGATTGGTAGTAGGCCTGGGTTGTCGTTTACTTGCTTTATTTCTATGGTACATTTGGCTCCTCCTGCGATCCTTCTGAAACAATAGAGCGTTTCAGTTTTCTCGTGTGTATTCTTTTCGTTTTGTTGTTTTTGTCTTTTACGATTGCTGTATTATCGTCTTGCATTTTATAGATTTCGTAGGGTCCTATATATGGGTTAGCGATTTTGTTTCTCTTTTCGTTTCTGATGTAAACTATGTCCCCTATCTTAAAAGCTGTCTCCTTTTCTATTTGCTCGTTTCGTTTCTCTATGGTTTTTTCTTTCTGTTTATGTGCGTCCTCTTTCACCCTTTGATATGTCAGTTTTAATTTCTCCGCATGCTCCTTGATGTAATCTTGGTAATATCTTTTGTCGTAGTATAACTCGTACGGATCTCTATGGTTTGTGTGTCCAAATGTTAGTTCGCTGGGTGTTAGGCCGGTGACTGTATGTATCGAATTGTTATATGCTATGATAGCATAATTCATTAGTTTAGATAATTCTTCTTTCTGGTATTTTTCTTTCAGAATCCTTAAGTGTTCAATCAAAGTTGAATGGAATCTCTCCACATTTCCATTTGAATTTGGGTTGTATGGGGTTACGAAGTGAATTTTTATTTTATGCGCCTCTAATAATTGTTTAACTACGTCGTTATTGAATTCCTTTCCGTTATCACTAGTGATGCTTTCAGGAGTTCCATAGTATGTGAAATATTTTACTAAACTATCTGCTATTTCAATTGCGTTATTGCTAGATATGGCTAACGCTTGTCCCAACTTGGTGAATCCATCTACTAAAGTTAAGAATTTTTGTCCACTGATTGAGAACGAGTCCATAAATAACTTTTGAAATGGTTTGTCTGCCGTTTCTGTAAGGTTTAGTGGTACTTTAGGAGGTTGTCTGTCGTATTTGCTTCTTTTGCACTCCTGGCATTGATTTATGAAATTTGTCACGCTTTCCTTTATGTTTGGCCAATAGTATTTTCGTTGGATTTGTTTTATAGTTTCTGTAATCCCGCGATGATTGTTCTTTCCTTCATGTTGGTTCTTAATGACTTCTTCTTGTTCCTCCTCTGTGGCGATGGTAATTAATCTCAGCGTGCACCTGTATAGTCTGGGACCTTTGTCGGAAAAGTATTTTGTATATATCCGGCAGAAGTCTTTATAAAGGTACTCTTTTTCGAAGTATAGGTAATGCTTTCCTTCCATCATGTAATCTCGTATTAATTCTAGGATTGCGTTCTCGTTGTTTTCTTTGGGTATTGAAACTTTATATATTTTCTGCTGTTTGTTGATCCTAAGTATGATTTTACTAGCGTCTGTGAATATTTCTGTGATTAAATACTGCACGTTTTTGCTATCTATTGCTTCGTCTAATATTGGTATCGAAATTCTAGGCTCATTTTGTTGGGTTGTGTGTATCGTATCGGTGATCTCTTGTTCTTGACTGAACGTAGTATTAACCAATTCGTCAGCTGTAGTGGCGTTAGGGTTAAATTGTAACAGTTCCTCCAATTCCTTTATCAAGTCGTTGGGTTCTTCACCTACGTTTCCGGCTATGGATTGGTTTTCTATTGCGTTGATGTTTTCTATCTTTATCCTAGATAGAGCATCCGCGTTTGTGTTGTATTTTCCCTTTTTGTACACAATCTCATAATCGTATTCTTCCAATCTCAGCTTCCATCGCATTAATTTGGAGTTCGGTTCTTTTAATTTGAATAACCAGACTAGTGGTCTATGGTCAGTGTAGATGGTAAACTTTCTACCGTACAGGTATGGTCGAAAATATTTTGTTGCCCATACGATGGCCAGTAGTTCTTTCTCGATTGTGCTGTAACGCTGTTCTGTTTCGCTCAGCGTTCTAGACGCATATGCGATTGGTCTATCGGCTCCTATTGTTCCTTGCGATAGTACAGCGCCTAGGGCCACATTACTTGCGTCGGTTGTAAGTATGAAAGGTTTTTCGAAGTCCGGGTATTGGAGTATTGGATGATTCATCAAGATGTTTTTACATCTCTCAACCGTGTCTCTATATTCCTGATTAATTATGATTTCGGCGTTCTTCTTCAAACATTTAGTTAGGGGTTTAGTTAATTTTGCGAAGTCCTTTATAAACTTCCTATAGTAACCCAATAATCCTAAAAATCCTTTTATTTCTTTCTGGGTCTTTGGCAATGGATAATTTTTGATGACGTTAATTTTTTCCGGGTTAGGTGTTACTCCTTCGCTAGTAATTACATGTCCTAGATAGGCAACTTCCTTTTTCAAGAATTCGCTCTTATCTAGTTGGATCTTTAAGTTTGCTTGTCTAAGCCTGTTAAACACTTTGCTTAGTTTTTCTAGATGTTCTTGTAGTGAAGTGGAATAGATGATTATATCATCCAGGTATACTAAGCAGGTTTCGTCTTGCAGTCCCCTGAGTATGTTGTCCATTACTCGCTGGAACGTCGCCGGGCATTCTTTAGTCCAAATGGCATCCGTTTAAATTCATAATGTCCCTGTTCTGTACTGAATGCTGTCTTGTCGACATCTACAGGGTCTATCTCTATTTGGTGGAAACCTGATGCAAGGTCCAATGTGGTGAAATATTGGCTTCTTCCCAGTTTGTCTAATATGTCTGTTATATTTGGAAGTGGGTAGCGGTCGTCTATTGTTTGATCGTTGAGTTTCCTGTAATCTATTACCATACGGTACTTTATTTTTCCGGATGCGTCCATTTTCTTTGGTACTACATGAACAGGGCAGCTCCATGGAGAATTTGATTCCTGCACTATGCCTTGCTGAACGAGGTCGGTTACTTGCTTCTTTATCTCTTCCCTCTGCGCTGGTGATTTTCTATATGCTTTGACGTATACTGGTTGTGTATTAGAGAGGTATAATTTATGTTTGATTTGATTTGTGAAAGTTAAAGGTGTTCCTTCTATATGGAATATATCTTTATACTGTATACACAGATGTTCTATGCTTTTCTGTTCTTCCTTAGTCAGATGTGCTAGCCGCAAATTTCTTTGCAAGTTTTCGTACTGCATTTCTTCTATAGTTTTGGCATTAGGCGGAGTGTCTACATCCAGTTCTGCGTCGTGCGTGTTGATTTCAATGGGTTCTACCGTAACTGGGTTAAGTACTTTTAGTGTTACTGTTTCGTCGGTGCTATTGCAGATGGAAGTGATGGCTTGGTATTGATTTATGGTTACTATGGCTTCCGGTATTTCAATCCCTGGTAATATAAGTTGGTAGTTCATAATGGCTGTAGGACAATTTTGCTTTACTGGAACTTTAATTATTTTTCGCTCCCTCGGTCCGACCGTGATGACGTCATGGGTTTCATCTAAATATATTGCTATATTTGTGTTTTTCGTTTTTAGTATTTTATTCTTTATGTCGATGGTTGCTTGTAGGGATTTCATTAAATCTAGACCTATTAATCCGTCGTATTGTTCGCTGAAGTCGAATATGTAGAAGGTATGATGTTTTCTTGATTTAAATGTTTTTGGCAATGGAATGGCTATGGCAAATTTGTGCGTTGTTACTGCATGCGCTGTTTGTATTTTAAATGGTTCTTTGATCACAAAATTTTTAAAATACTTTTCTGCCATTCTTGAGCTAATTAAGGTTTTTGTAGATCCAGTATCTATCATAAATTTTGCATCTATTTCTGGTAAATATATATAGGGTAGTCTTGTATTTGTCGTCACATTTATTTTTACAGTGGTTGGAGTTGTTTCGGTCCATGGTTGCGGATGTTTTCGTAATGGCATTACGTGTGGTCGTTGATCGGGGCTACTCTCATAAAATTTATGCATTCCTCGGTCTCTGTAGGTTGTTCGTGTTCGTAGGTTAAATTACTAGCGTAATATTCTTCAGAGTATTCTATTGGGTTTTCCTCTGCTTGGCTTACACCTTCTGGATCTTCATATTCATGGTAATACAGTTGTGTTGAAGTCCAGTTTGGTCGGGGTTTTCCCGGTATTATCCTGCTGGAATTCTTGTTCAGGCTCGTGTTGCCCGAGCACACTTCCATTGGAGTAGGTGTATAGGGTTTGTCGTTTTGGTTATTAAATGGTGGTTTTCCGAACTGGGCGTTTGGTTTGGGTTGCCATTGTTGTTGTGGCGTGAACGTCTTCGGTTGGAATGGATTGTTGAATTGCGGTCGATTTTGCGTCGTCATACTCCAGGTAGGTCTGGTCTGCGGCGCGATAGCTGGTGTATGATGGGGATAACGAAACTGTGGAACTGCCGGGGCTCCTTGATGTGGGAAGGGTTTATTATTTGTTGAAAATGGCTGGACATATTTTCCTGGCGTTACTCTGGGGATTGTTTTGTACTGAGCACTTTTGTTGATAGAGTTGTATCTTCCAGCTACATAATTGAAATTTTCTTCGTCTATGACGTGAGACATAGCGATTTCCAGCGTTTCCGGCATCCTGTAGCGTATTCGGTGACCTATGTCTCCTAGAGCTACTAAACCTTGTAGGTAGGTTTGTAATGCAAGGTCGTCGTACATTGCTACCTTCATGCTGGTGTTGGCTGCGTTCGGGCTGGTCAGTTTTACTTTGTTAAGAACAAGGCTTCTGGTATCTTGACATCTTATGCCGAAGTTATACGCTGTTTCTCCTTTTTCAGGTCTCAGGTGCATTAATTCTCTCATTAAGCAGCTTTCTGTTCGTTGGTCTCCGAAGTGTAGGGTTAACATCCTTTTTAAATGAGTCCAGCCCGTTATTTCTTCTCTCGTTCCGATTAATTGCAGAGCCCTTCCACCTAGTTTGCTGATGATGACTCGCAACAAGAATTCGTTTATGGGGTCGTCGGCGTTGTCTTTGTTGGCGAAGCTTTTCACTAGGTACTCGCATCCTGATATAAAGGCTGCGAGAGTCGCCGGGTCTCCTTCATAGGTAGGAACAACGTCCAGCTGATTCCTCGTGACGTCTTTAATGGTGTACGACGGCATTGCTATATGTGTATTATTTAGGTTTGCAATTTCTTGAGTATTGCTTGAGGTAGGTTCCTCTTGAATATTAAAGCTAGATTCACTTAGGGATAAATTATCGAATAGGGATTCTAGATCGGAGGGATTTACCATCAGCACTTAGCGATTTGAGCAAAGGTACTTACAGCATCAAAACCAAGGTGATCCAGAGCATCCCGTAGTCGTGTTGGCCTTGAAAAGTTTGATTCGCAGCTCTAACACTTCACTATAATTACACAATTACTTGATATGAACTTCAATTTCATTCAAGTATTTTTAAAGCACTTGCATGTGTTAATTCAATTATACCCCCAGGTAGGATCAATTTCTGGATTATTAAGATACAAGTCCTCGAGAGGAGTGTATCCCCAGTCAATTTTCACCTCTGGCTTATTAAGGTAGCCTTGAAAATTAATAATTTTTATGAAGTGTTTTTATTCACTTATATTATTTCAAGTATACGCTCTGCTAGCGCTAATTCCAGGATTATTAAGATACAAGTCCTCGAAAGGAGTGTATCCCCAGTCAATTATTGCTTGCGGTGTAACTTGAAAGTTACTTATTTTTATTTTACGTAATGAGCGATTCTGAGCTCGATGCACTGTAAACCGTAAACACGGACGTATTCGAAGATTTTGATTCTAATACTCAGCACATCCTACCGACTGCGCCATTTAGGTTTTTCGAAAACGCGAAAGTTAAAAAATATAAATTTATTAAATTAAAATTACATAAGAGTTACAACAAGCAGCGATTTTAGCCTACAAGATTATAACTAACTCGATATGAATGTGGAACCTATTTATATATTATCGTTATCGTGTGAGACTCCCTGTTATCTCGACCCCAGGTCAACAGATAATCTCTAGGGCAACACATAACTCAGGTAAATTTTACCCATGGCGCGCGTCCTTACGTTTTATAAGCTGCTAGTTAGTACTTGTGATTTGTACCGTGATTTTTGTAAAGTCAAAATTGCTTAAAAGACAACAATTTGAACATCGAGGAACAAGCGCGTAGGAGCCAGGGGGGCCAGGGGGGGCCAACGCCCCCCCCCCCCTAAATTTTCAAGTGTTCTTTTTTTCTTTACTACTATTATTTGTCTAATTCCATAAAATTTGTTTTTTATCAGTACTATTATTTGTCTAATTCCATAAAATTTGTTTTTTATCAGTTGTTTATAATGTTTTTAATAAGTTCACCCTGTTAAAATTTTTAATTAATAATTTTGGATGTGGCGTCTTGTGCACTAAAAAGTCGTGAGAAGAAATGTGAATTTTTACTGTTCTTCCAAGAATTTCTCGGTCGCGCCGACTGCAGCTGAGCCGAGAGTTTTCCGAGAATTGGGCAAGCAAAACAATTGCAGCCATTGCCGCATTACTCATTTCAATGTGAATCGGCGTAGAGTGAACATAGAAGAGTGGACTAGTAAATTACATTATGTCTCAGAGAAAAATAACCAGTTTTTTTATTACATCTTCAGATGCTGACAGTAATCGGGACTCTAAAAAAGACGGACGGGTACATTAAAATAACATTTTAAAATTCCGATTTTTTTTAACGAATCGTATTTTTGGTTTTTAATGAATATTACATAAAATTTATTACGATTGCATTTAAAGGAGAACCTGTAAATTTAGGTGCCCGTGCCTTAGTGCCTACCTAATAACACCTAACAACAACCTAATTTATTTCAGATATTGCTGGCACTGATGCGACTTGTGTTATCAAAGGCGAGGAAAATGTTATTCCGTGTTATTCCTACTACATCAAAAAATCAAAATAGTGCTAGTGAATCAGCAACTTCTTTAGTGGAGACAGTGAATATTGAAATAAATGATAGTGATGATAAAACTTTTGCTGATACTGGTAGCAACTTAAGTTTAAGTAAGATTTGGGCTGAACAGAACAGAAGCGAATCAAATCCTGAAATGTTAAAAACAGCACGTGAATTATTATCACTATCACATTTTTCTGAAGCACCATTCCATCCCAAAGCAAGTAGCATACCTAGACAAATTCTAGGAAGCAGGGATAGAAAGTTTCAGGATGAGTGGTTTGTCAGGTATCCGTGGCTTCATTTTGACATTAACATTGAAAAGGTTGTTTCTTATTTATGTGTTAAAGCCACTCAATTAAATCTCATAACGTTCACATACAAGCTGCAGGATGCATTTTTAACCTCAGGTTTTAACAATTGGAAAAAAGGAGACAAAAAATTTAATTTGGATGAACGTTCTAGTCTTCATCGTGAAGCTGTTTTGAAATTAGATAATGCAGAAAAGAGAGAAACTATCGCCAGTAAACTAAACATGATTTGCGTAAGTTATCAAAAAATAGCTCGAGCTGCTCTAGAAAAAATCTTCACAACTCTTGCATTCCTTGCAAAGCAAGGTTTGGCTATACGTTCTCATTCCGATTATGACAGCAATTTTCGAGAACTTTTAAATCTGAGAAGTGAAGATTATTTTCATCTTAAATCGTTTCTTCAAAAAAATCAGTTTTTGTCTCCTCAGATACAAAATGAAATAAATGGCACACACTATTTTAAGGGAAATTTTGTTAACCATCCGGAATATACAGTTTAGTTTGATTGTTGATGAAACATCAGACATAACTAATAACGAGCAAGTGTCAATTTCTGTGAGAATTGTGAAAGAGACTTTTGCAGTGAAGAAGAATATTTTCTAGGCTTATATACTACTGCTTCGACTACAGGAGAGACGCTTACACGTTTAATTCTAGATTGTTTAACACGATTTGGCATATCTCTTGATAATTTACGGGGTCAGTGTTACGATGGAGGCGCTAATATGTCGGGTACATACAGAGGGGTTCAAGCAAGAATGTTAGAACTACAACCTTTAATACCGTATGTTCATTGCAGTAACCACAGACTTAATCTTGCCCCCCAAGATTCTGTCAGAACTGTGCATATTCTCCGAGATACAATGCAGTGGTTGAATGATATTGGTGTTCTCGTGAAAGAATCACCTAAAAGAACAGAGTTATTTAAAGATATTTGTAAAGAACTCGATTTAGATGAAGGAAATCCTAGACCACTGTGTCCAACTAGGTGGACGGTTAGATTAAGTGCTGTTGCCAATGCTTTAAAAAATTATACAGCTATCATTGATTTTTTGGAAAATATGGCAACTTCAAAGGACCCTATTGCGTCAAAAGCCCGTGGACTTTTCGACAGAGCAGAAAAATCCATCAATTATTTGGCTCTTCTTGTATGTGAAAAAATTTTTGCTCCAACCGAAGAACTTAGCTTGATTCTTCAAAATAAAAAAACCACCTTTTATCGAAGCCGGACAACTCGGCGCCGCCAACTCGGCGCCGCCACTTCGGCGCCGCCATCTCGGCGCGGGACCAGCTCGGCGCCGGGACAACTCGGCGCGGAGCCATCTCGGCGCCAGCCAACTCGGCGCGAGGGCATCTCGGCGCCGAATTCAAATTTGCAAACTACATTGTGCACTACGTAAGAAAATTATTATCAAAAAATAATAAAGTGATCGCCAAAAAGCTGTCATCAAATGAAAAAAAAAATTATTGAGAATTTCTTGGAAAATCAAACATGACCACCCGAGGTGGTTGCAAAGTGATCACAAATGAGCTAAACAAAAGTTGTCACATGACTTCCGTTATCAGTAAAATTTTACGTTTTTTTTTTAAATAATTACGAAGCAATTACTAGTCAAGATAGAGACACATTTTACGAAAAAAAGTTTTCTGGCCTTGATATTGTTCAGTCAGCTAAAACTACCACACAATAAAAAATATCATTGAAATCTTGATTAAATTCCGAAAAATAGCACTTTTTGGATTTACACAATTTTCAAAAACGCCATTTTCTAAGTAAAGTGCTTTTTATATGACAAATATTTCTTTAATGTTAATTTTCCAAATCAAAGAATTTTATTTTTAACATTTTGTTTATTATGAAATAAAAAACTTTTTGAAAATTGTTTGTTTTTCCATAGCCGTCTTTGTTAAAAGTAAAATTCTTTGATATGGGACATAAAAGATAATGTGAGAGATCAAAGTTGGCAGAGGATTTTGAAGTTTGGTATAGGAACCTAGATGTTGATTCGAAAACAACTTCTCTTCATAACTTTTTGTCGTATTTGCTACATAAAAGACACGCTACTCTGCAGTAATAGTTATTTACTTAACAAGTTCGTAATTTTCCCGAATGAACACTTTGTTTGCAGCACTCCCTTCGGTCGTGCTGCATGTAGTGCGAATTCAGGAAAATCTTTCCCGAAGGAGTTACGTACAATGTTTTTTGTAACGAATAACTGAAAATATTTTAAAAAATAAAAAAATTATTATTTAGTGTTTTACTAATTTACTGAGTTGACAGCACAAATCACTAAACTTTTATACCTATCCTACGCACCTGTTAGTTTTTGTTGACGTTTACAGCGCCTCTGGTGTTTTCAGGCGCAATTAAACCAATGAGGGACAATCCTCTATATAATAAAGGAGAACGATCCTGACGTGTGTGTCCCGAGGGCCCCCTTAGAGATTGGCGGAGCCCCGAGGGCTGCCTTGGAGAGGGGCGAAGCCCAAGGGCCCCCTTGGAGAGGACGGAGCACCGAGGGCCCCCTTGGAGAGGAGAGGGGCCCTGAAGGACCCCTTGGAGAAGGGCGGAGCCCCAACAGCCCGATTGAAAATGGGCGGAGCCCCGAGGGCCCCCTTGGAGAGAGACAAAGCCCCTAGGGCCCCCTTGAAGAGGGGCGGATCCCCGAGGGCTCCCTTGGAGAAGAGCGGAGCCCTGATGGACCCCTTGGAGAGGGGCGGAGCCCCAGAGGCCCCTTTGAAGATGGACGGAACCCCAAGAGCCCCCTTGGAGATGGGCCAACGTAATAGGCCTAAAATGGTGGTAAATTGAATAGAATAGACCGCACAATAGCGCGCGCAGCCCCGTTTATTATAAAAACTTACAAAAAACACAATTCCCCTAGTTTTTGTTGAAAAGTAAAAAACATTGCAGTGCGGGAAAAGTAACTTTCGGCGTATCGGGAATGACCGGGAAATATGAATTTTGAAGTCATAAGTACAAAAACAAGTTTTTTTGAAAACTTTCAAGACATATTTGATTTTTCAAAACTGAAATGCAGTTAGAAATTCGCCTTTAACCAAGCAGGGCTGAACCCCAAAAAATGAAAATTTAAATCGAGAATTTTTTACCTTTTACAAGAGTCGTTTCACGTATCCGGGGACACACTGTATCTACAGGGTGATTTTTAAGTTGATTCTTTCCTTTTGCCAGATATAAAGCTAAAAAAAGTAAGCCATTTACCACTTTTGCGAAATATCAAAACTAACGGAGGTACAAGGTATTAAAGTTTCAAAGTATGAACTAAAATTACTGAACGAAAATTAAACTAAACTTAAATGATCAAAATTATCAGCATTCGCTTCTACACACACATTCCGCGTATAAGAGCAATGCGGCAGCGGCATTTTGACGACACTCCCAGTAAATAATAAGCATATTCACTCATTCATTATTTTCATAAACATGAGCCATTATTGCAGCAATAACATTAAGAAAATTACAATGGAAAACTAGTTGACAGATCATTGCTTGACAACAGAGATAAACAAAAATAAAATTGTCCAGCCGCCTTTGCGCGAAAGTTTAGTTTTTAATTTGAAACTTTAACACCCTGTACCTCTGTTACTTTTGATATTTCGGAAAAGTGCTAAATAAAAAAAAATACTTATTTTTTTAGCTTTATTTCCTGGTAAACGGAAAGAATCAACTTAAAAATCACCCTGTATATAAATGTATATATAAAAAAATATTGGTAATGTTTACATTTCACTTTATACAGGATGACAGCTTGTCCGAAAACCTATTTAGCCCGTATTAGATATATTGAGTGATTTTTACTTAGTTAAAAGTGAGGTTTTTCGAAGTTGTGTAAATCCAAAAAGTACAATTTTTCGTAAAATTAAGCAAGATTTCCATACAATTTGTATTATGTGTTAGTTTTAGCTAACTCAGCAATGTCAAGGCCAGAAAACAACTTTGTTTCGTAAATGTTGTCCCTATCTTGGGCAGTAAATTCATTTTTCGTAATTATTTTTTAAAAATGTTGAATTTTACTGTCACGTGACTACTTTTGTTTCGCCCATTTGTAATCACTTTGCTATTACCTGTAGTCGTTAGTGTTTGCTTTTCCAAGAAATTCTAAATATTTTTTTTCTTTTGATGCCAGCTTTTTGGCGATCACTTTATTTATTATTTGTTTATAATAATTTTCTTACGTAGTGCACACTGTAGTTTGCGAATTTAAATTCGGCGCCGAGATGGCCTCGCGCCGAGTTGGCTGGCGCCGAGATGGCTCCGCGCCGAGTTGTCCCGGCGCCGAGCTGGCCCCGCGCCGAGTTGTCCCGGCGCCGAGCTGGCCCCGCGCCGAGATGGCGGCGCCGAAGTGGCGGCGCCGAGATGGCGGCGCCGAGTTGTCCTAGACCCACCTTTTATGGAGCAAAAAAAGCTATTGACACAGTCATTGGAGCTTTAAAATTATTAAGAAATGAAGCATCTTTTGACAAGATTTGGAATCAGACAGAAGCTATCGAGTCAAAATTCAATTTAGAGAAAATAAGGTTACCCAGAAAAAGAAATGTTCACGCAAAATTGAATTACAAAGCCAAATCAACAACTGATTTTCATTTTTCTAATACAAAAGATATGTGCCGATCCATGTATTTTGAAGCATTAGACACAGTGATCGGCGAAATCGAAAATCGATTTAATCAATCCGGTTACAAGGACATAATTGATTTAGGGCACATATTGCTTTCTGGAATCAAATCAGAAGAAACAAATTACATAAATTTATTAGATCGTTATAATATCAGTCATTCAAGGTATCAAACACAGCACGAGATGTTTAAACAAATAATTTTATCGGAGCCTCGATTGGGCAGTGTTATTCCCTAGATGACGTCAGAGAAAAATTTGTTGGTTTAGCTCCAGAAATTCAGATGCTGTTCCCTGAATTGGAAAGCTTAATTAATTTGCTACTTGTTGTTCCCGTTACAAGTGCAGGCGCTGAACGGTCTTTTTCTATGTTGCGACGAATCAAAACGTACCTAGAAGTACGATGACGCAGGAAAGATTAAATCACTTGTGCATTTTACATACCTACAAAGAACAAGCATCACTACTGAATGTCGATCGTTTGATAGACGAATTTATCGACGTCAATACACATCGACTCACAATATTTGGACAAAAAAGTGGCCAGAGTTAATTTAAGTCGTAGATACCTTTGGCGTGAACGATGTCTAATTGGTATGTTTACATGTGAGGAAGCCAGAAAAATTCTTTCAATTTTCTTAAAATTATTTTAATGTGTACCTACCTATAGTTAAGAATCCAAAGGGTTCAGTTTGTTTTTTGCACCTATTAATTAAGAAAGTTTTTTTTATTAACATTTTTATGTAATTTTTTTATAAACAATGAATTATAGTTTTGTTAAAATAAAATGTTGAAAAAGTTACCTACCATTTTAAAAAATTGGCCCCCCTAAAATTGAAAACGCTCCTACGCGCTTGGATAAGAACAAAAACTGAAATGCCGGATACAAAGTAACGTTGACGAAACGACCAAACAAATGAAACAACATTTACATTAAAACGACGCAATGTTATTAAAAATTTCCGTTTTCGCATGGCGTTTATTAAAGTGCAATAAAATCGAAGTGAAACGTTGTATTATTGCAAATAAGATATGTTTTCAATCTCTAAAGTGTAGCATTTCGTTTTTCGAAGAACTACCTATTTGGATTGACTAATTACCTATAATTGGAAATACAAGTATTTTAATTTTGAATCGGTTTTTTCCCTCTATGTATATTACGTATTTTGTAAAATATGGCGTTGCGCATATCTTGTATATTTGAATAACATTAATTTATTTTGGAGCTTATTTTAGCAAATAACCTTTATAATAAAACGCGGTTTAAGTAATCAGGGCCGTAAATAAGCAAAATGTTACTGTAGGCAAGCCAACATTTTTGTGCCCCTCAGTACACTAACGATAGAGGTGACATAAAATACTTATTTTAGTGACTTCTGCATTTATTTCAGTATGTATCATGTAAAGGGTGATCCAACGGTTAGCGTGGATATTGATTGTCGTTATCTGATATATCTATATCGCAATGGCGATGAAAACATTTGTTGACAAAAGTCAGTTATAGACTTTGGCAATTGTAACATTGGAGTTTTTTTCAACCTCACAACGAGTAAAAGTTATTCAAACGTACTACGAAAATGATCGTTCCGCCAAAAAAACATTTCGTAAAATTCGAGACTACTTCGGTCAAAATAATCGTCCTAGTGAGTCATGAATCTGCAGAGTAGTGCGACGATTTGAAACAACTGGATGATGGAAGATTGTAAAGAGTATCAGCATCATCGTACAGCTCATTAAAAAATATATTGCTGGCGTGAGTGTTAATGTGCGTGAACAACCAAGAACTTCAATCCGTCACCGGGCCCAACAATTGGGTATGACCTATGGCACTATGCAACGGATTTTAACATGCTAAGAGAATTTTTGAGGCCTAAATTGGATGAAATGGATATCAATCAGCTCTGGTTTCAGCAAGATGGCGCAACATCCCATACAAGCCATAAAACAATCGCCTTATTGCGCTCGAAGTTCGACGATCGCATCATTTCCAGAAACTGTGAAGTGAATTTTCACTCATGATCCTGTGATCTTACTTCTTCAGATTATTTTCTTTTGGGAGTATTTGGAAAATAAAGTGTATACTAATAACCCACAAACACTTCACCAACTGAAAGACCACATTCGAGCTGCATTAGATACCATTGAAATACTTTTACTGCGAAAAGTTATCGAAAATTTTGACGTTCGAATAACCTCCTGTCAACGAAGCCATGGAGGTACCTAATATGAATGATATTGTTATACATAAATGCTACATATTAAACTTTCTGATATAAAAACTATTTCAGGCGTAAGTTTATAAAATGAATTTTTATTTAATGAAAAAATCCACGCTAATTGTTGGATCACCCATTATATTGAAAACAAATAGGTAGATATTCAAAACTAAATTCAACAATTTTAATTTAAAAGTTTTAAAAATAAACAACTAACTGTTAAAATAGTATATGCTAAGGTTAAAATATTTGGTAATTTGTAAAGGTGCATTATTTTTAAGTTTTGGTTACTATGCTTACCATTTCTGGAAAATGTTTAACCCTAAAAATAATGCAATCTTGGCAAATAGTACCAAAGTGGAGGTGTAACTAATGTACCGCGTCAAAGCATGTGTGCTGGCCAGGGATAGAATTCCAATCGGGGCAGAATATTTGATGTTCTTGCACTGGCGCGACGTATGTTTGTCAAAGCGTCCTATTTTTCTGAGTTGTTGGCGTATGCGATTATTCGAAGCAATAATTAATTGTAATTGGATGAGTTGCAACAATGCGTTGCTAAGCGTATTCTTAGTTAATGCGTCAGATGATAGCTACTGTAGAATGCACATGTTAGTTGCTTTCATCATGTTAGTAGCTTTTTTTGGAAACTACATCAAACGATAGATTCCAGAGGTTCTTGCTCGTGATGGATGACTATGTGATAATTAAGGAGAGAGAAGACATGTTCCGGCTAGAGATCCCTCGAAGATATGTTGCTCCGCCTAGTGGTTCTGCAGCGGGTAGCAGCCGAGCGGATTTACTGATTTAAAGTAAGTGATGTAATGTGAAAGATCAGTAGACATCGGATACTTACTAATTCTATACGGGTTGCAACAATAGTTGAAGTTGAAGGTGCTAGGGGGACGGCCACCCCCGGTCAGTACAATCATTTTAATATAACACAAAAACGCGTCTAACACAAAATAAAGTATAAATAAAATTAAATAAAAAGACAAAAATATAAAACAATAATTCTAATAACGGGAGTACATATTATATTATGAATACAACAAAACATATATTATTTCCTTATATATAAACTACCTGTAGTCTGCGGCGCATGCCGAATTTAAAGTTTCGCGAGTTAGTGTGAGGTGCGCGCAGATCTTCCTGCCACCAATGCCACCTGAACTAGCATCACGCGGCGAAGACGATTTGTAAGGGTGTAGTTAAACGTAGCGTTTGGGCGCATTCAGTAAGCGAGTAATATACTTTCTTTATTATTAGACGAAATATACTTTTGCTCGTAGTTTTAAAAACACAACCAATCGGCATAATAAATAACTGTTTTTTGCGATAATATCCCTATTAAAAGTAATTAAAAGTTTGTTTACAAAACCGGAAAATAGTAAACCGTTGAATAAAGTCTTGGTACTTTTACCTGTTTAACATGGCATGTAGTGTTGTCCTTTATTATAAAGGTATGATGCGTGTCTGCCTGTCTGCGTCTGTCACGTTTTTATTGTTGCCAGTCAGGCGCAGTTTGTTCACATTACAAATCAGATTCCCTCTAGGAACACGGGTTCTTATTCCACGGAATGCGATTTTCCCTTTCTTTGTGAATTAATGTAATTCGCATTTCCTAGTGTTTTCTTTTACTATTTCAGTTTTATTAGAAACACAAACAAAATAATGGGCATTCGAATAAAAAACATAAAACGCAATTCTAACTAATAAGTTCACACGATTATACATAGTATCATATGAGCACAAAACATAATAATAGTACTTAATAGCTATTTATGCAACAAGTGCTAAAAGTTGACGTTTATGCACGAGACATGAAAATTATGAAACGAAGCCGAAGGCTGAGTTTCATAAGATGTCTCGTGCATAAACGACTTTTAGCACGCGTTGCATACACTATTTTATCTACGACCTTAATTTTACTGTTATTAATCCATAAATATCGATTTAACAAAGGTTTGCATCTACGACACACTTCAAATTTATGTCATAATAAACAGTAGGCCTTGGCGCGCGGGCGAATATTTTCGAAGCCAGTACTGTCAAGGTCAGTTACGAAAGGTAATTATTAATACTTCACATCTGACAAGAAGTAACTAGAATAACTTTACAAATTCACTTCCAGTTCGAAATTGTAGATTTATAACCTCACTTCACTTATACCACAGATGCGCTTAAAGTAAACAGCTGATTTCTTTAACCACGCTAAACGTAACTTTTAGTGAAACAAGCTAATGCTAAAAGGCCTACTTTTAATAGTGGTCGTAAATAAAGGTACTTTTCGTACCTGTCACCTAACCTTAAAAGTTTAATTTATTGGTATTTATTTTAGCTACAAGTTTTGCTTCCCTTTTTTGTTGCAAATTTTTAAATATATTGTTCAAATGAGATAATTTGTAAGGGGTCTCTCTATTGATATTAAGCCTGTGTGAGACACTCTGTCTTAACATATAATTGACTGTCGAAACTTCGTAATTTGTTATAATTTAAAAAATTATCGTTAGCATGGAATGTAATGTGTCGACCAGATAGGGAGCAATTCCCATGATTATAATTAGCATTATTTAGGGTAAAATCCTTAATATTACAAATTAATTTGTCCGTAAAATTTACCACTCCTTGATTTGTTTTTGTTTCATTTGTATGAAGAAAATATTTTTCCCACTGCCATTTTGGCGCCCCTGGTCGCTTGCCCCTGTAAGCAGGGGCCTACTCTGCCTATAGCTAGTTACGGCCCTGTAAGTAATCAGTAATGAGATCCGGAGGTCGCTATTCGATTCCGCTTAATAAGGCTTTAAAGGAGTGCTGACAAATCTTAGTTTCGCCTTAAGAAAAAAATACTTATGCAACTCAGAATACATTATACAGCCCTACAACTCAGAGTGAGTCACTGACAGCCACTGCTAATCACTTCATTACTCTTATCTCAACTTGTTTACCGGTCTCTAACCAGGTTTTGATTTCAGATGGGGCAGCAAAACTTTTAGAGGGGCAAACTTATTTAATTTATGTAATCATTTAAAATCAGGATAATGTCAAAAAACTTTAGTTTCAAAGTTAAGTAATGACTAATTACAAAAAATAAAACCTTAACAAAACACAAAAAACATATATAAAATACATAAGAGCACATTTAAGTAAAATATAAACTAAACTGTAGCTTAATCAACGGAAAACGGACACGGCAAATAAGCGTAAACCATTTTAATATAGTTGAAGTTTTCTGTTCTTTCTGTTATTAAATTTGTGCAAGAACACCTCAAAGTTTATGTTTTTTGTCTGATTACTCTCAAAAGATAAATATACAGATTGGCTTAAATTAGCTTTTTTGTGATTTTATGTAACTATTGTTTTTTTATATTAAAAAATAACGAAATAGTATTATATTTTTCTAGTAGACAAGACAATGATTTTAATGATTAATTTTATTTTCTAGTGTGGGCAACTTTTCCTTTCAGAGTGGACATTGCCCACTCTGCCCCCCCCCCCCCCCTAGCTACGGGCCTGCTTGTTTACAGCTGAAATCCTTTATCTAATAGACTTGTCTGTCCATCCTTCCGGGACGCTGTTTCAGCAGCCAAACCGTAAGAGATAGAGAAAAAAGTTATGAAAGTTATATGTTTGGAATGGTCATTTCAGGTCAGGAACCGAATTTCAATCTCTAACACTAATTATTATCGTAATTATCCTAATCCGAACTTTTTAGGTTAGATTCTAGGCAAATTTTATCAAGGCGAATGCGACTGGTAGTTTGCTACCAACAATGACGTCATATACGTACGTGTGGTGAATACGCGTTCTATTTGCAAAACGGTCTTTTTTGTTTTATTAAATGAAACATTTGTCTCACTGGACTGCTAGTAATTATCTATTTTGTTTGGAGAGAAAGGTGGTTTATGACTAGAATGAAATATTTCTTCACTTTACGTTTGTATTAATTTAATGAAGTCGCCCTGCGAAATGAAAAAGGTAATATTAAAATATTGAAATCTTTTGGTACTCTTCATGTCAGATTGCAAGTATCGATGTTCATTCGAATTGGTTATCCTCACTTTAGAAGATACAATTTTAACAAAAGCATTGAGAGAACGTACAATTACAAAAAAATAGTTCGTAGTTTTGACAAAGAAATCTAACATGGAAAGTACTAACACAATTATGTTTACAATGGGCTCAAAAATGAATTGCTTCTGTAAAAACAATTTGTTAGGTGTCTACTCTGCAACTTAAAAAAATTAATAAAATATAAGGTGTATTGTTATGTCCAAAAACTGTTAAAATGAGGTGGAAAAGAACATTTTAAGTTTTTGAAAATGAAAGAATTGTTTAGGATAGAATTACAACAAACTTTTGCCCAAAACACATGCACATCTACAATTTTATCTAGGTGAGTAATTATTGTAATTAGACGCAATGTTGATTTAACGACGTTTACCTCACAATTTGCTTGTCTAATTCGCCAACGCTATTTTTTTCTATTGAAATTAAAAACCAGTGATGCTCTGAAATGAAAATTTCTAAATTGCCTATGTCTGAAGGCACTAATTACATTGTCAGTGACTAATTGGGTTGGCAATAAATATCTACTCTATTAAAGACCCAAGGATTTTCTTTAGTTTTCCTTATAAAGGGTGTTTATTAGAATTTGTGGTCTAGTCGGCTTTGGAACTGATGAAGTCATGACGTGCATTAAATCATATGGCTGATAACTGACACTGGTGACACTGTAAGTCTATGTCAAATTCGATGTTAGCGTCAGTCTGTGTCAAAACTGACGCAAAACCTATCCTGCTAACATCGAATTTGACATAGACTTCATCAGTTCCAAAGCCGACTAGACCACAAATTCTAATAAACACCCGTTACTTTTAGTGCAGTGGGCCGGGCTCTATAGCTCAGTGGTAAACATTCTGGCTACTGATCTAAGAGTCGAGAGTTCGATCCTCGATCCCGGTGAGGTTTTTAAAAATTAAAAAAAAAATGCGGATGAAAACTAAGGTCACTAAATGCATAAAGGTACCGCCATTCCATTCCAAGATTTTGTTCTCCCAAATTAAAACAGCAGAACATTGTAAGAAAGTGAGAGTGAAACACTAATGACAGGAACCCCAAATTAAAAGAGACAAAAGATAAAGTACGTTTTTTTTTCTATAATTACTGTCAAAGTGTTACAATGTTGGTAGATATGTGATTAAAACGATAGGAAATTTTTATACCTCGTGTTGGTAGACTTTTAAAAATTATGATTATGTGTCAATTTTGAATGTCAAAGTTTTTTAATTTGAACTCTTGACAAATTTCTTTAATTTTGCAAACGTTCATTATGTTTATTTTCAAATATTGTAAGTTTAATAAATAATAAATTTGCAATATTTTACTATGATGTTCGTTGTACCCACTATTATGACATATCTGTCAAAATGAAAATCATTTTTTAGTGGAAAAAAAGAACTAAAAAAGTACCAGCATTATTAAAACTAGGGACCCTGTAGGAATGCAACTTATCCCCTAGAAAGTTCACCTTGAAAATTATTATAGAAAAAAATGTACTTTACATGTTTGTACAGTTGGCGGTACCTTTATGATTTTGGTAACCTTAATGAAAACCTCTACAGAATGCCATCATGCGGAAGTGATGTAAAGCCGTGGGTCCCATGTTACTACGATGTGTAGCATGTAAAAGATCCCTAGCTAGGTGTTTGATTCACACAGATGCGTGCATCAAAACCTTTTTGCTTATAATTATTCATGTAATTCAAGTCATAATTGTTCTATCTCATTCAAAGGTCGTGGTAAAGTCAAATTTGCATCTTGCCGTATTTGTTTGCCTCTGTTAAAATTGGAAAGGAATTTGTAAGCTTCCCTTAATGGCTTTTAAGCGGATGAATACACTTTCTAATAGGACTTAAGCCGACTTAGCGTATTTGGGACTCATGTGTTTATGGATTTCGTTCAATACAATGCCTCATTGAGAGAGCTTAGCATTAAGATTTCTTAAAATAAGCATTTATTCCTAAACAACGTGCGATGCTCCGATTGGCTACGCAGGATCGCCGCAGCCAATAGTGTTTGAGCCTGTCAATTCAGCTTCAGTTAGATTCAGAATTTCGAGTAAGCAAGTTGAGCTATGCTTTGTGCTGGTTTGCGGTCGGTCTAGCTCCCTGGTAATGACGTTTCCAGGTTGTTTTGTGTGACGGTTACGCGCAATTCGCTATTTTCGCGTGGCCAATCCAAGCGTGTCACAACAGTTGAAGCTATTGTAAAAAACCCTCGGTCCATCAGTGACGTTTGTAATCGTTGTTACTCAATATACTCGTGTTTGTTAAGTCTTGTTTCACTCCAACAAATAACTGAACCCAAGTCAAGGGTTATTAAGTGGCAGTTCCCGGCAATCCCATTGAACCGGAATTCGCAGCGGATTAACTGTGGCCCCATTCGTGGAAGCCTCTTTTCAAGTTAATCATACAAAAAACACTAGGGTTGGAACTCCTTAGTCTCGGCAAAATTCTAAAGTAGGACTAAGGTTCCTGGTACTCTGCATGCTTAGACCTTGCTCATGGGGTTAGAAAAAAAGCCTATGAAGGCCTACTTGCTAGACTCCCTAGAGTCTCCCCAAAAATACTACTACTACTTTAGTGGAGTGTGGTCTCTTGACGTGTGTTGTGCACATTTTCATATACAGACTATCTGCACATACTTGGTACACACGGTAACTAGATACAGATACGGTTTAAAATTTTAATGGCCAGTATTCTAAACGATCAATAAATTATTAGATAACTACTTATGGAGTAAATTTACTTCCCCAGTAAACTGATAGGCAAATAAACAAAAGCGCATCAAAATTTGTTTACTAATGAATAAAATGTCATAAACATTAACGTTTGATGCACTTTTGTTTACTTTAACAACGAATTAAAGTTAACCTGTACAAATGTATTAGCCGAATAAAGTTATTTTGGGTTTATAATACACAAATCTACGGAATAAATTAATCTATTCTCAATAAAATTCTATTTAGGAAATAAAAAGTTTTATGATACCGAGCATAAGACAAACAAACCGTATCTGTATCTACTTACTGTGTGTAGTGTGTACCTAGTACCTGCAGACAATCTGCATATCAATTTACCATTTTGTTAATTGTTTCCCCTTTTTACTATTTTATCGTATGTTGTTTAATAATTTATTTAAATGCAACTATATGAAAAATTCAATTCAAATACAACTTTCCCAAAAAAGGTGCAAGCCGTACAGTATTCTCTGCTGCGCCGTTCGTGGCTGGATAAAATTTCGGTGTGGTTGCGTGTCGAATGCCATTTTTCTGTAGAAACTGTTCAAATTCTTTTAACACTAGTTGCGGTCCGTTATCACTTACCAGCAACTTCAGAATTCTCAAGCTGGCAAAAGTTTATCTTACTTTTGCAATTGTTTTTGTTGAAGTAATTCTTTGCATTCGGAACACCTCTACCCCTCTACAGTAAATATGTAATTCCTGTGTTCTGAATTTTCTGGGTATTACTACTCGATATTCCCACATTATGCAGTCATTTCGGCTGTTAATTCCATTCTATTGGTGAAATACGGTATTAATTCCTTTTAATCCACTTTGTTTGGCCAGCCCTGTTGTATATAACCCATTACTTTATTTCCGGCCGTATTTCTTTGAAATTCGTCAGGGTTTCCAATCCTTCTATGAAGTGGTGTAACAGTCCAGAGTTTAGTTACTAAAAGGAATAACCTACATTTGAATAATCACAAAAACCTGATAGACAACTTAAAGCACTTAAGAGAAATACAGCTTGCATATACATCAAATAGACCTTGTTGAACTGAATTAGGTGGTTATTGGAAATATTTTGAGAATGGGAGACACCACTTCCTGTTTTGAATAAAAAACAGATTAAGGCTTCGTGGCGTCAGCAGAAAAAGCCAAGCTAAGAACATATTCCTAGCCTAAAAGGATACACTTTGCAACTGTAAGGTTTAAATTAGTATAATTCTACAGTATATTAAGAAATAATGATTTTCCAGGCAAATAGGGTTGATTCATTAGGCAGTTTTTCACTAGAAAAGCGGTTATTAGTTAACTGGTAGGTAAGAAATAGGATAATTCATACAAATCTTAATTGAGAGTATCTTTGGTTTAGCTTTTTGGCGTCCCTTCTAATCCTTGCTCTTTAAACGCAACAAGCCATCATGATAGGGTGGAATAGAATCCTCCAGAGTCGTAGCGAAACCTTATTGAAGGGTATAACCGGGAAAGGAGGACCATATTAGAATTGTGTTAATTATTAGTAAAGAAACCGCACCAGAGAGAACCACTTCGTTGGTTTGGCGATGGGGGTCGTTCCAGTTACACAAAGTTCAACTCGATGGACAAGGCAGTAATTGCTGGCACCATGGATTTTTTGTTTTATATCTAGGTTAGTCCTAAAACTAAATACTGTTCAATTAATTCATAACATAAAATATGTCAAGTTACTACCAAATAAGGGCATAGGCCATATTATCAACAGTCAAAGGCTTTATAATAACGTAATAAGACAATTAATTACCTTCTTAGTAGCCAAGCAAAACAAACCAGGTTATAATTTTATAAACGTCAATTTATAGGGGTTTAATGTTATAAAGCAGAAGAATGGGCATTTCTTATACTGTGGAAATGTGAATTGAGTTAAACGTGAAACCCATTAACAACATTACATACATACATACATAATCTGTAACCTCTTATACCGTTTACACAGTGTCGAGGCGCCGGGCACACCGAGCCGCATTAACAACATTAATTAAAACTATAAATAAGTTAAGCGGGTATACAGATCTCTTTAGATTTATCTTACCTAAAAGTGGTTAAATGTTAGTAAAATATAGAAAAACTATAAGTTGATTGATCAATGAAATCAAAATAATAGTAACTTTAATTCAATATTTCTATATAAACTGAACTGTAGAAAGTACCATACTAATTAACCATTTATCATGTTAAACTCCCATTTGACAGAAATATGAACGTTGAATTATAAGATCGAATGTAAATATCTATATCAAAGAAAAAATTACAATTTAAAATAAAATTGTTGGCGTCCAATACTTCTTGTTTAATGAACTAAGACCTTTATGCGAAAGTGAAGTAAACAAAAATCCCACACTTATCATACCCTTATCGCAGCCCAGGATTGAGCTAGTCGGAGATGTGTGAGCCGTCTAAGGTAGGTTATAATAGTTGGCACAGTGGAAATAAGTTTCGATGTGTAACTCTTTTCTGTGGTCCTCTGACCTTAAAGGTGATCTTGATAAATAATCTGCGTGCTGATTATTTTCTCCTTTAATGTACTCAATTTTGTAGTTGAATCCTGCTATAAATGTAACCCAGTGTTGTAACCTGAGAGCTGCCATAATCGGAATCGCCTTTGTTTCACCAAATATTGCTAGGAGGAGCTTATGGTCAGTTCGTAACACAAGCGGCTGTCCTAGTAAATATTGTTGGAACGTTTTAATCCCAAAATAAATTGTTAGTGCTTCTTTGTCCACCATCGAATAGTTTTTTTCGCTGCGGTTAGTGTCCTCGATACGAACCCTACGGGACGTAATAACCCATCTGGAAATCTATGGCTCAAAGCTGCTGCTATCCCCACTTGTGATGCATCGCATTCTAAAACCATCGGTTTGGTTGGGTCAAAATATACCAGTATCCTGTCCGAAATAATCTCAGTTTTTGTCCGAAATAATCTCAGTTTTTATTTTTTCAAATGCTGCTTCGCAATTCTTGTTCCACTTAAATTCCTTCCCATTTTGTAGTAAGTAATTCATAAATGGGAGTCATTGTGGCTAATTTTGGCGTGAATTTTGAGTAATAGTTAACTATTCCAGCGAATGAACGAGTTTGCGTCACCGATTCTGGGGCTGATGCCTCGAAAATTGCTTGTATTTTATCCTTGGTTTTCCTAATGCCCTCTTTATTAATAACATGACCGAAGAATCGGACCTCGTCCTTGAAAAAAAACACTTTTCCCATTAACGCCTATTTTATTCTAAATTGCCTATCTTAAATCGGAAGCTTGCAATCGACTAACTCGTGAGAAGGGCGTGTGATTCTTCCGTTCGAAAAGAACAGGTCTAAATTTTCAGGGCGCCAACTGGTTCCTACTGCACTGCTTTCACTCAAATGGTAGCAAATTACAACATAAACAATGAAACCCAGAGTTCATAAAATTGTATAATCGTAATTTCTCATTCAGGTATCTATATGGTAGCTTTTGGTTACAATATGAAGGGCTGGTTTCGTTCTCCCTCAGCCTACAAATTTAAGTATAGCGATGACTTGGGAACGCTTGTAAATTGTTAACCAACACCCACTCAGCTTTTTAAATTTGTCATAAATCTCGGTTTTACTAACGTCTGAACAATGCACTCAGCTTTAGCTAGCGACCAAACTAGTTCTAAGAAGCATTACATAATACAATACAAGGCAATTTCAATTTTAAACCGCCCAAAACTGGATGTTTCCTGTAGCACAGAAACGGGATCTCCTGAGAAGTTGACACGGCCTCCTTCACCCAATAGCATCTGCGACGTTCCCCGAAATCCATCCACTAGCACGATTAACAGGGAAACAAGGCAATATGGATCTCGTACGCCCCAGTATAACTCGAAGGGTAAATGCGACAGCGCGTACGAAGCGGAGCTAAACACTTATAGGATGAAAGCCGCAGAGCGGCTTCTAGATCACACAAGAAAAATTTCACCATGTGCTCTTTTAGGTTAAGCTTGCATTGTCGCAGTTTCGAGGAAATCTGCTTCAAGTGATGGCTTTACAAGTTCATAACAATAGACAAATTCACAGTCCTTCCCCTCCTTAAGATAACTCCAGAAATCGCACCAGGAAGACAAAATGAGTCGGCATATTTCCATTCAACCACGATTCCCTTGTAGCGAAAATAACCCAAAAAAATCTCTCTCGCCATCTAGTGATGAACACCAGCACTATCCATGCAATTATTAAAACTATAAATAGGTAATTCTATTTCATTTTCTAATCTATACATATATAAAGGAAAGTCACAACCCTGACTAATCAACGCAGAACCGAAACCACTGGCACTAAAAACTTGAAATTTGGGTGGAAGGTTCAATTTGTTATGTAAGGTAGTGCTAAGAAGGGATTTCTTGAAATTCGACCCCTAAGGGGGTGAAAAGGTTTTCACGAATTCTTCAATATCTCTTACACCCGATAAGATATCAATTTGGTGTTTGCTTGCAAAGATTACCAATGCCAATACCTAGAAACGTATTTTAGGATTTTTCCCTAATCAACCCCTAAAGGTGCAAATCTGGATTGGGGGTGAATTAAAGAACCCTTCGTATCTCCTATGTTTATTGAGTTACAACATTCTTTTTTGGCATATGAATGTATTTTTGAAATATTTAGAAAACGGTTTAAGGGAATTTGAAAATTTTTAATCCTAAAGGGGTGAAAAGGGGCAAACTGTGTTTACACGAATTTCTGAATATCTCTTAGACCCGATAAGATAGCGACTTGGTGTTTGCTTACATAGGTGTCCAATAGAAGTATCTAAAAACATATTTCAGGATTTTGCCCTAATCGACTCCTAAAGGTGCAAATCTAGATTCGGGGTGAATTAAAGAACCCTTATTAACTCCTAGGTTTATTGAGCTCGAACATTCATTTTTTTTTGGCATATAGATGTATTCTTAAAATATTTAGAAAGGGATTTTACAATTTTACCCCTAAGGGGGTGAAAAGAGGTAAACTGTATTTTCACTATTCCTCAATATCTCTTAGACTTGATAAGATATCGACTTGGTGTTTGCTTGCATAGGTATCCAATACAAGTGTCTAAAAACGCATTTCAGGATTTTGCCATAATCAACCCCTAAAAATGCAAATCTGGATTCGGGGTGAATTAAAGAACCCTTTGTATCTCCTATGTTTATTGAGCTAGACCTGCTAGAGCATTCTTTTTTTGGCATATAAATGTATCCTTAAAATATTTAGAAAGCGGTTTAAGGGATTTTAAAATGTTACCCTTCTTCTTCTTCTTCGTCGTTTCTTCTTTATAGAAGAGTCGTGATCTCTTGACTTCGTTAGTTGTTTTGGTTTCCTATTCTATGAACTATTGTTCTCCATCTTTCTCTGTTTCTTGCTTTCCTTGCGGCTTGATGGACCATACTGTTGGTGGTATTCTTGATTAGATCTGTCCATCTTCTCGGGGACCTCCCACGAGGCCTGGTTCCTTCTACTTTTCCTTGTATTATTAATCTTTCTAGGCCTTCGTTGTTTTGTCGAGTAATGTGCCCGAAAAGTCTTAGTATTCGTTGTTTTACAATTTGTGACAGGCGCTGTGGTTCGTTGATTTCTTGCAGGATTGAGACATTGGTTCTTCGTGCTGTCCATGGTATTCGGAGCATCCTTCTCCAGGTCCACATTTCATAGGCGTCATTTTTTTTATGTCTTCTGATTTTAGGGACCACGTCTCCGCCCCGTATAGCATAATCGGGAAGATGAGGGTTTTTATGAGTGTCTTTTTAGTGTTCATGGAGATGTCATTGTCTTTCCAGATTTTCTGCAAGTCACGTGTAGCTCTTCTTGCCATTTCACATCTTCTTCTAATTTCCAGGGAACTGTTTCCTTCATTGGTTATGAGGGCTCCTAAGTATACGAACTGATTCACTACCTCACAACTTCTTATTTGCACAATGTCTGGTCTGTTATTGTTTGCGCGGTCGATGATCATGATTTTTGTTTTATTTTCGTTGATTTCTAGGCCATAGTTGTGACTTTCTTGTTCTAGTATGTGAAGAAGCTCTTCTAGTTCTTCTGCGTTATTTGCGAATAGGGCTGTATCATCCGCGTATCTTAGATTATTTATTTTATGTCCGCCGATAGTAAATCCTTTGTCCCAGTTCTCTAGGGTTTTCCGCATTATATACTCTCCAAATATATTGAACAGAATTGGGGACAGAATACATCCTTGCCGTACTCCTTTGTTTATCCTGCAGGGGTTTGAGAGTCGATCTTCTATCTGTATTACCGCTGTGCTTCCATAATAGAGGTGTTGGATTAGTCCTGTGAGATGGGGCGGCACTCCCATTTCTGCGAGTATTTTCCAGAGTTCGTTCCACTTTATGCTGTCGAAAGCTTTTTGATAGTCGACAAAGCAAATGTAGACTGGTTTGTTGAACTCTCGTGATTTTTCGATTATTTGCTTGAGGTTTAGTATTTGTTCGCGTGCTCCTCTGCCCTTCACAAAGCCGGCCTGTTCCAGTGGGATTTGCCATGATAAGTAAGGTTTTAGTCTTTCATTTATGATGCGTAAGAATATCTTGCTTGTATGGGATATTAAGGCAATAAGACGGTAGTTACTACATTTCTCTTTAGAGCCTTTCTTATGTATAGGTATAAATGTGGATTTTATCCAGTCATCAGGCCAAGTACCATCTTCCCAGACCCGTTCGACTAGCTTATGTATAATGTCGATTCCCGTTTCACCCATGGCTTGTATGGTTTCTGCAGTTATTCCGTCAGGGCCAGGGGATTTATTAGATTTTAGTTTCTTTATAGCGTGTTCTACTTCCTCTCTTAATATCGGAGGTTCCAATTCCGCGAATTCTACAATTTCCACCTTGGGTTCATTGTTGTTAAATAGTGTATCGCAGTATTTCCTCCATACTTCCATTATTTCGTTGATTTCTGTTATTTTGTTTCCATCCTCATTGTGAATAGTCCATGTACGAGGTGCATAGCGTCTGGTTATTTTCTTTACAGTTTGAAACAGGTCTTTGGTACTGTTTCTTTCAGCGTGAGTTTGTACCTCTTTACATATTTCTGTTAGATAGTCATTCTTATCTCGACGACACAGTCGTTGAATCCATGTTACCCTTAAGGGGGTGAAAAGCGGTAAAGTGTGTTTTCACGAATTCCTCAATATCTCTTAACCCGATAAGATATCGACTTGGTTTTTTGCATGCATAGGTATCTAATACGAATGTCTAAAAACACGTTTCAGGATTTTCCCAAATCAACCCCTAAAGGTGCAAATCTGGATTCAGGGTTAATTAAAGAACCCTTTGTATCTCCTATGTTTATTGAGTTAGAACATTGTTTTTTTGGCGTACAGATGTATTCTTAAAATATTTAGAAAGGGGTTTAAGGGATTTTAATGTTACCCTTAAAGCGGTAAAGAGGGAAAACTGAAAAGGGGTAGGGTGTTAAGTTTATCTTGCTAAAATTTATGAATACAACATTTAGTTTGTACATATATATTTTAATTTTATCTGATTGTTATACTAAAACTATAGTTTTATCAATATATACAAGGTGAACGACAATTACGTACACATCTCCAGGGGGTATGTGAAGCATTAAAAAAGTTGTGGAGGAATTTTTTCGAAAGAATTTTGTTTCCTTTTTCCTACAATATTGTTTTGCAGCGTTTGTTAGTTTAGCGTATTGAGTGGGGGGAGGGGGGCGCCCTAGAATTCATTTGAAATTTAGAAAAAAAAATTTTGTTGCCCGTACGAAGAACGGGCATCTTGCTAGTGTATTTATAAAATAATTGTTTTTTACCACGTCCTATTTACAAACACTGGCTAAATTCTAATTACGTTACATTTGAAACAGCGATTGTTTTCAAACCTACACCATTGTCCTTTCTGATGTTCCTTCCCACAACATCTGCATTTATAAGCCGCATTTCCCGCGCTTGGTGTAAGGTAAAAATGTTGTGAATGTTGTCAGCTCTGTTGAGGTTTCCTTCTCCTGTTGAAGTTGGTAGCACTGCTGCTTCCCCCAGCCTGTGTCGCCTTCGATGGGTTGCCTACGCTCTGGACCGACCCTTGCTGACAGCGAAGCTTCCTTGCTTAGCGCCATGTTGACCGTTTCTCACAGCGTTTTGGTATCGGAAAATTCTTCTTCACACAATTTATCTAGTATAGGTCCTTTCACCAACCCGGTTACGTATTTGTTCTTAAGCACTCTGTCCAAACTTGCCCCGAAACAACAATTTATAGACAGTTTTTTTTATTTTCGCATGCCACTCGTTTACAGTTTCGTCCTTTCGTTATACCACAGCGTAAAACTCGATCCGTTCTCGGTACACCGACACTTTTGGGCTAAAGTATGATCTTAATAATTGACAGTTGTTTATACGATTTTGCGTTAGGTAACTTGGGGTAACACAGATCCCTTACTAACTTGTAGGGACGTATGCGGACCAGTAAGACTTATTAAGACAGCCGCACGCCTTTTGTCTTCTTCGTCTTTGATAACATTCGCGGGAAAGAATTGTTCCAATCTCTTTTGATTCAGCACCCAATCGTCCGCGGCACTAACTCTGCCATAGACCTGATTAATTTTCTTTTGGTTTAATTTTCCGCTTGAGTAACTGTTCTCCGACCCGAGTGTAGTGCTTATTTAATTAATATCTAACAAAATACTGCCCCCACACTCACTTTATTTTCCTCGTCCCCAGTGTAATGTCTTTGGATTTCAATTAAACATCACTGATGTTAAAAGATAATTTATTCTCATATTAATAACGTACAACAGTGGAACGTGTCCGAATAGCTTCACGGCAGAAAGAAGTGAAGTGGCGCGCTCTTTTCATAACATTCTTACATTACTTAGTAAATAAAATACCTAAAATAAACAATTATGACTTCAACACTCCACAGTTACTTTTTTAAACAAATTTACGATGCCGCAGAAAAGCAAAATTGTTCCAGTCAGCTCAACAGAAGAGGGGCTGTAAGAAATTGCTCGTTCGTGGGGGCTAAAACAAGTTGTAACCACAAGGTACCTATACAAATTTGGATAATTGTCAGCCACCACCTGTTGCGTCTGCCTGTAGATGACATAGTACGCTCAACTCTTTTATAGGAAGTTGTCAGTTCCCAGAGAATCACTTATCGTTATAGCCGAAATACTAAATCTACATCAGAATTCGCGTAACTACACACACCGGCAAAATTAGAGAAACACAAAAACGTCATATTGGGATGTGCTATAGCATTATTTAACTCGATTATGTTTTAAGCTTCAATGTTAGCAATACACACCTTTAGAGGATAACAAGTAACCATATAACAGATGAACCTACCTAGTTCAAACAATTTACTGATTGAAAACTGAATACAATGAAAAACTTCAGAACAAAAACTATTGTCGTCTCGTTATAAAAAGTAAATTTTTTATTATGGTACTATTTTTTTTAAAATTTCCTATGAGTATCTACAATCTGCCCTTAGGCAATAAGTAGATGTTGTAACTTACAATAAAATAAAATAAACTAATATAATGCATTAAATAAACTAAATAAATAAATCGTAATTAAATATAGAAGTCGTAAATAAATAAGTAAGTAGATCATAAATAACTAAATAAATCAGTAAGTAAATAAAAAGTAAAGTAAATAAATAAATAACTAAATAAGTAGATAATAAATAAATAAATTAAACTAAATTAAATCGTGAAGTTGGTAACTTACATTAAAGTTCCAACGTTCTCGTAACCTAATCAATGATTATTGGTATGAACATAGGATTCATATTAACACTGATTTATTGTCTATTGCTTATGTCTAATGTGTGACAACGTTTTAGTCTGTATATTGTTTTGCTATTGTCTAATAAAGTTATGGCTAGCGGATTTGGATGGCGCTCGAGTCTAACATGTATTTAGCACTCGCGCACTTTGCTTCTTGTAGTACTGTGGGTATGTGTAGAACATGTATGTGTGTAGGTCACGATGTATGTTTTCATTGTTAACAAACCCCGGTGCATCTGTTATTGTGGTTAGGGTTTTTGACTGAAATCGTTGCAGTATTTCAATGTTCGATTTACTCGCGGTGCCCCACAGTTCTATACCGTATGACCACACTGGTTTAAGCGTCACCTTGTACACAGTTAGTTTAGATTCAAGTGAAAGTTTAGATTTGCGTCCTATCAGCCAATGAAGTTTGGAGGATTTGAGTCCTATCTGCTTTCGTTTGCTAAAAATGTGTTTCTTCCAGCTAAGTTTTCTGTCGAGGTGCAACCCCAGGTATTTCGCATCATTAGCCGGTGGTAGTGGTCGTCCGTTCAGTGAGACGCCAGGCAGTGCCGGCGTTAGGCACAGGCAGAGCAGGCGGCTTCCTGTAGCGGCACATTTAAGAGGGCGGCCCTCGCGCTTTTAATATTTACATACAAACTCGAAAATTCAAAAATCGAAAAATCGTTGAAATGGATCTTTTCTAGTAAACTCTAATAATCGGTTTTTTTCAAAATTACCGTAAACTGGGGTGAGTTTGATTTCGCGGAGCGACGTTGATATTCCTGCGGAATATGTTTAAAATAAAAATGAGGGGAAAATATTTTTAAATGAAGGTTGACGCAAAAAATTTGGCACAAAAATTTTAAAATTAACAATTTATTTGCACCGCAGTACTTGGGTATAATGTGTTATTAGAAGTTAGTAAGTGAATCTTTTAATGCAGAATCCAACACTTTCTATTGTTGCCGCAGTAGAAAGAATTGAGTCCGTTCTTAATTATTTGAAAAAGCTCAGAACTGACGAAGAGTTCCAGAACCTCTTTATTACTGCTCGTGAATTAGCAGATATAATTGATTTGGTACCCAAATTCGAGGAAGTGCGAATTAAAAAACAAAAACGCAATTTTGAATACGAAACGAATGATGACCTAATGGAAGATTTAAAATTATTGAAGTTTATTTTAATTTGTTAGACGTTCCTATCCACTCAATAGGGAATAGAGGAACGTTTTCAACAGATATGAAATTATAAAAATACATTTGGCTTCTTACACTGCATTTCAAAATTAACTACATGGAATAAAGAAGATATTTTAAAGTATTGTAAAGATTTAGAAATTATACTGAACGTGAGCGATGATAATAAAAAAGACATTGATGCTATTCAACTGTCAGAAGAATTAATATTCATTTCAAGTTTGCTGAAACCATCAGATGACCCGAACGATGTTTTGAAATATATATTACGTAATGAATTAATACCAATTTATCCAAATTTCCATATTGCTTTAAAACTATTATTAACAGTACCAGTTAGTGTTGCCAGCGGAGAAAGGAGTTTTTCACGTCTTAAGTTGATAAAAAATTACCTTAAGTCATCCATGACTCAAAACCGACTATCTGGGCTATCTATTTTGTCCATTGAAAATGATGTTTCAAGAGCAGTAGACAAAGAAGATATACTTCGAGATTTCATAAACATAAAAACAAGAAAAAGATTTTAAACTTTTTGCTATACGTATAATTGTTGTGATTATTATTGTTTCATTTAATTTTTATTACTAATATGACTTTTTTTAATATATTTACGAATGAATAATTAATAAATCTTTGTACTTATTGTAATCGTATTATTTATTTTTTATAGTACCTACATACAAAAAAAATCCGTTTTTTTTCTTTTATCACTAGGGCGGCAAAAAAAAATCTTGCCTGTAGCGGCGAAGAGTCTAGCGCCGGCCCTGACGCCAGGACATGTTTCTGTACGCAGTGTAAAAGTGACCTGTGTAAATTTAGTTTCATTGGCCTTGACACGCCAGGTCTTGAGTCAGTCTTCGATGTTATTCAATGCTGTTTGCAATTTTTCCGATGCATAAGCTGCTACATCGCTTGAAGCCAGTATTGCTGTGTCATCAGCAAATGTAGCAGTTAAAGTATGTAGCGTATTTGGTATGTCAGCTGTGTAGATTTGATAAAGCACTGGTCCAAGCACGCTGCCTTGATGAACACCAGATTGTATTGGACATAAGTCAGTGATTTCTTGTTGATATCTGATTTGAAAGTATCTTGCAGTAAGGTATGATTGAATTACTTGATAGTATGTTGAAGGTAGCCTAAGTTTAATCTTGTTTAATAGACCTTGATGCCACACCTTATCGAATGCCTGTGTTATATCCAAAAAAGCTGCAGAACAATATTGCTTCTTTTCTAAGGCTTCACGTATTTTTTCTACAATCCTATGTATTTGCTCTATTGTTGCGTGTTGTTTAAGAAATCCAAATTGGTGTTCTGGGATTATGTCTCTTAATAGTGGTTTCATTCTTTTTAGAAATAGTTTTTCGAAGAGCTTTGCCAGAACTGGTAGCAGGCTTATAGGTCGATAAGATGTGACTGCTTCTGCGGGTTTCCAGGTTTTAGGATGAGTATCACTTGCGCTACCTTCCACTGCGATGGGAAGAGGCCCATTCTTAATATTGCATTAAATATATGCATAAGTGATATTAGGGCTTTATCCGGGAGCTGTTTTATAACCGTTCCTGTAATTAGGTCATACCCCGGTGCCTTAGAGTTCAAATTCCTTTTTATGATATCTTTAATTTCAGGTAACTTTATAGCTTTTATAGGCAGAGATAGTTGCAATGGATGATCTAGTATACTGATAATTTCATTATTTGCTCTTGGCTTACTTTCTGGGGAAATGGTTGAAACACTTTTTCTAGATGTTCCGCGAACGTTTCGGCTTTTTCTTTGTCCGTTCTTGCCCATGAGCCATCTGCTCTTTTCCTGATTGGTGGAATATTTTCCTGGGTTTTTTAATTCTTGCTGTAGCTTTCCATAGGGAATAATCAGTTGCCTCGGTTGGTGTTAGGTTTTCCAGATATTCTTTTAGTGCTTCGTTTTTCTCCTTAGCCAGCAGTTCTTTTAACTCTCTGACAGCTTCATTAAATTTTTCTTTATCTTGTGGAGCCCTAGTAATCATCCACGTTTCCCTAAGTTTTCGTTTTTCGCGAATGGCTTCTTTTACTTGATAGGAGCAGTTTGGCTGTTTTGTTGGAGTTTCTGCTTCCGGTGTTGAGTCCCATGCAGCTTGTTGTATTGTTGTAGTTAGGTGTTCTACAGCTTCGTCCAGTTATTTTGCAGTTTTCAGGGAGACGTTTTGATTTAATCTTGCCTCAATAAGTTCTCTGAACAGTTCCCAGTCAGTTCTTTTGTTTGATAGAGTCGCTGGTCTTTGTTTGTTTATTATTTTTTAGTGTAGTGTTATTATTATGAGCGAATGATCTGAGGATAGCTCAAAACTTTGTTCTGCCTGTAAATTATTTGCTGGAAATCCTTTAGTAACACAGAAATCTATCACATCGGGGAGTTTATTTAAGTCCGACAGCCAGTAGGTGGGATTTCCAGTAAATACAGTTTTTAAATTATTTTTGTTTATACATTTTGCTAGCTCACGCCCTTTGGAAGTTGTCAGCCGAGATCCCCAGTTCAAGTGCTTTGCATTGTAGTCTCCTCCTGCCACAAACCGGCTGCCCAGGGTTTTAAAGAATTCAGTATATTTTTGCTCTTTGATCATGTGTCTTGGGGGGCAATAAATTGCCGAGATAGTTATCGGACCCCTCATCTCTTCTATCACGACGGTTGTTGCCTGAATATGTTCAGTTTGGAATTTCCGGGTTTCATAATGTTTTATGGAATTTTTTATGATAACTGCAGTGCCGCCGTGCGCTGTACCATCTGGGTGCTTCGTGTCATATATGGTGTAATTGCGTATATGCAAGTAACTTCGGTTGGTGTAGTGTGTTTCTGAGATAAGCATAATATCAATGTTGTGCTCCTTTAGAAACGTATTTACTTCTGACCCGTGGTTAACAAGACCATTTGCATTCCAAACGGCTAGTTTAATCATTTGAGCCATTAATTAAGCTTAGCTAGTAGCTTTGTGATGATATTCATCATGGTATCCGTTCTTTCGGACATTTTTTCTACTAGTTTTTCTAGCCTACTTAATCTATCTTCGGACTGCACTCTTGGTTTGCTTGTTTGTGCTTCCATGTTTTTGAAGTCATTTCTCTCTTTCACTGTTGCGGCGTATGTCATTTCTTTAGTGACCATTGTTGAGGATTTTCTGTCTTGCGCGTGTATGGCTTGTCCCTTTTGCCTTAGTGGCGGAAATTTAATCTTTAGCGTTTGTTGGTAGACTTGGCATCCTTTGTAATTTGCGGGATGATTTCAATCACACAACGCACACTTTAGATCTGTTCGTTTCGAGATTTTACATATCTTGTTGCTATGGTATCTTCCGCATTTGTTGCATCTCTCTTGGCGCATACAGTATTTTTTGGTATGGCCCAACCTAAGGCAACGTGCGCACTGTGGAATTTGGCGGGTTTGTCGAACAGATTCTACTGATATTTTGCAGTACTGCAGATACTTTATATCGTATATACACTTATTATTTTCGTTTGGCTCTAGGCCTAGGAAAAACATTGGGAGTGGCTGATTATCTTTTCTGCTTTTCGCATTATAGATGTTTCTAACAGTGTGACCTAATTTAGTGATCTCATCTTTCATGTCTGCAATGTTTGTCGTGTGATGCATGTTTTTAATAACTACACGGAAAGCCCTTTCCTGTTTTCTTTGGAATGTGTAGTAATTTACATCGTTTACTTGAAGTACGTGAACTGCTGCGCGGTATGCGTCGTCATCAGTTGTCGTAAGTTTTATTTCTGATTTATTGGTCACTTTGATGACGTATTTATTTTTAATTTCGGTCTTGTTATTCAACATACTTATTAAAAGATTTACATCCGCTATTCCTGCAACGAACAGCGGGGGAGTTTTCGGGATCGATTCTTCTTTATTTGCATTTTGGTTTGCTATTTCGCTTATATGTTCAGGTGCTGCTTCCAGGTACTGGAATTTCTTTGTTAGAATTATAATTAACTTATTATAATCTGTAATAAGCTTTTGCCTGATGTTACGCGACCTCAGTTCTGGAGAGGATCTTTTAGTTTTGCGGTTATTATTGACGACAGTCCATTTATTTTCTCGTTTGTAGCGTTCGGTGTCTTGTTGTGCCATTTCTAAAGCCAGGGCGTCTGCTTTTTCCTTAATTTCGGCTTGCATTGTTTGTTTTTCTGTTTCTGTTACTTCCACTTCATCAGCAGGAGTGAGGTCAGTAAGCAATACATTTTGTTCCGTCATGATCGGTTTTGTTAGATTATTTAGCAAATTGCCATTTTCTACTTGTAACTGGCGTGATACCATGCCCGTAAAGTAAAAACTACGTACAGTTGGGTTTGCTGTGATAAAAGCCGGCCCTTAGGTGTTGGTGATTGGCTATCAGTTGCTGCTTATCAGGTTGAACTGGAAATTTTTCGCACTCTGTGAGATAACTGGCACAACCTTGTGCGACGATTGCTCGATGCAAAACTCATACTAAAATATATGGGTGTAATTAATAACGCGTGTTACCCCCACGAGCTCTGATTACTGCTTCCATACGTCTATTCATACTATGGATGATGCCATCGATGGTTTGTTGAGGCAGAGTGGAACAGAGTGCCGACTTTAACTCGTTTAGGGTTTGTACCGATGGATTTCTGACCCAGACCCGTCGTGCCAATATGTTCCATATGTGTTCGATGTCTATGGGACTCACATCGGGAAAACGTGCTGCCCAATTCATGGCATGAACACCAACTTCGAGTACGTAATCCGAAACACAGCGAGCAGCATGGGGCCGAGCGTTATCCTGCATTAAGGAGAAATGCCCCCTATAAATGGGGCAAATGGCACGCCATGATCTTGCAGAATGTCTGTGGTATACCGTGCATCTGTGAAAAAAACCTCCTGCAATAACTACTAATTTTGTACGTGCTCCCAAACATATCCCACCTCAAACCATAAGTGAGTCTCCTCCAATGAGCCTTTGGGGACAATGCTATATTATAAATATCGCTCCCCTCGGCGTCTCCACACTTTCTCTAACATCAATCACATTTATACAAATGTGATTTTCGTCAGTGAACAGAACTTTACTCCACTGCTCAAAAGCTTAAAATGGGTGTTCACGTGCAAACTCCAGTCTTGCTGTACGATGCCGTACGTCAAGTTGTTGACCTTTTGCATGGATATTGGAAGTCAATCCAACCTCGTTCAGTCTTTTCCTCACTGTTCTTTCACGGGCATCTTCTAAGGCATTTCTGGTCTGAACAGCCGTTAAACGTCGATTTCTGAGAGTCTGCAGTGTAATAAAGCGGCCATCCCTAGCAGTTGTTGCTCGTTTCCTACCTTCGTCACGTCTTCGTGTGAAAGAACCGGTCTGTCTAAACCTTTTTACATTGCAATGTACAACAGATACTGATACTCCCAGAATTCTGCTGACCGATCTGTAAGTATAGCCATATTCAACCATTGTTAGAGCTCTAGCGACATCAATTGCCGTTTTTCACAACAACAGAAAACAAAATCGTAAACTAACCAAGAAATAAGCACTTGTTTTCAAGAACACGAAAACCCAAGCAATATGTCAAGAATCAAACAAATGATAATTAGGCTTAAATGGGTGGCTAGAGTTAATGTTAAATTACTATTTTTTATTCATTATATGTGCAGAAGCAACCAGTGGCGTAACTACCGAGGGGGCAAAGTGGGCAGCGGCCCCCGGGCCCTGAACTTCAGGGGCCCAACGGGCCTCCTGAAGTTTAAAGCCCCACAGGTCCAAACTCGGTCCCTTATAAAGTTTCAATGAGAAAAACACTCGCTATTGTTCATTTTGCATTGATGTGTCTGTTTATGAATTAAAAAAAAATAATTGAAAAATGATAACCAAAAATGCTTTGGCAAGAATAGGACTTACACTTGGCAATTAAGGGGCCCGGTGAAGATCACGGCCCCCGGGCCCAAAATTTGAAGTTACGCCACTGGAAGCAACATTTATAATGAAATTGAGTCATATATTGTAATGATATCCCCTCTACTAAAAAAAGCTTTAGTAATAATATAAATGAATAATTAGCGCAAATCACCACAATTGCATAAATAGTTTCAATAGGAATTCTTGTATAATCTCAGGGCTTATTAAAATTATGTTTTTTATTATTTACTGTGCAAAATAAATAGTGTAATTGCCTTTCTTATTTTATATATTAGCAATTTGTTTAAATAATCTGCTCCGGCTTGCATGAGAAAAACTCTTGTTCCACACCCGGTATAACATCTACCGTTGAGTATAACTTATTAACTTGTACGGCAAATACCCAACTTCTTGCAAATAACAGTTTAACCTTCAATATTGATAACTCAAAACAGATATGGTTCGCTTGTATAAAAATAGCGCAATTGAATTCAAAACACCAACAGTTGAGAAAAAAGCCTTAGGTAAATGAAATGCAAATAATTATGACATAATCTGTTGCTAATCTGTTTTTTGTGATATAGGGAAGCTCTCTCCTGCAACTGTTTCCCTTCCTCTGACGTCAAAAGGCACGCCACCCCGTAATTGTTCTGTATCCAGCTGAAATCTTCTCCAAATTCTACATTTCCAAGGAACGCCACGGCGATTATAAACCTCGTGATGGCTTTCTGCGCCAAAACTCTGGACGTAGGGCTCAATAAAGGTCTCCTCCAAACGTAGCACATAACATTTCAGCTGGCCGATGCCCGAAACTGGCCTCGATGTCGGACGCACTTGGTCGAAACATCGCAGAGCTTATCCCTTTTCACTGAGAGTTTTAAATACGAAGAAACCTTTCACAACTGCACCTTGAGGACTGGGGATCAAATAAAAAACACTTTTGGATTCCCACAAGTACTTATAATATGGAAAAACTAGTTTTATAAGAGCCAAGCTTAACAACGACTGACTTTATTTATGGATTGGGCAGTCAATAATAATTGAAATTCAGGTAACTTAGCAACTAAAATTTACAATTGTTTTGAACGTAAGTTTTGATATGTTTTTACTTGGGTACTAAACTGTCTTTCGAAGATTGTCAAATCGTAGCACTTTATAACCTTACTCTACTTTTAATCACATTAGTTTTTTTAAATGCACTGTTTCACAAGTTTATAATTAGCGCTACACTATTGTTTTTGTCCTTTAATAGGTTGCCTTATCTTGCTCTTTGCAATCTTTGCTTCCTTGCACTACTTATAAACCCTTAGCTGTCTTGCCAATTGCTGACTTTACAAACTTTTACTCATAACGCTCGTATAATTTTTGTAACGCCACAAACCATCTCTGTATCATATTAAATTCACATTCTTGTATTGATTTTACCATATTAACTCTGTTAGACCACACAGTTAAAAGTAAATTGTAATTCGGTTTACACGAACAAGTTTTTCTTGTATAGTAAACCAAAATTCACTTGCAGCCGTCTGTCATGCAGTCATACCAATCTATTTAAACTTAAATAGAAACATAACCTCAAAAAAGAGTTCTATTGTATCAGCAATTGAATTTCTTCTCTTTTCTACTGCCATATTTTTAACATAAAACTTAGCCTTTGGGACAAGATCAAAACTTGAAATCAGGTAACAAAGTTATGTTTGCTTACGCAACGAAAAGGTTATGTTTACGAATTGCCGTCTACAAAAAACAGATTAAGGTAACTGCAGCCAATATGGCCATGCTAAGGCTTTTGTTATTTTTTGATAACGGGTTTCAGTTTTTTCAAATACGGACTTTCTATAGTATAAAATACATCTTTGGGCATATCGTCGGCTTAGAATGTTAAGGTGCTAACTCCATTTATTCAAACTTTACAGGAGGCGAAAAAAACATTATAAATATTTCTAAAGGTGATAGATCATGAAATCAAAAATCCCGTTTCTTCATTAGTGAACTTCAAATGTTTTGTTGATATAAAATTGTGAAAATTTATTTTATCTTCTTTTTTATGGGATTATAAAGCACATAGCAGATTTTCGCCGTTTAAAAAACTTTCATAAAAGGAGTTAGCAGGTTTTAAGCAAAATTTTTGATGAATCAAATAATAGTGCATTATTTTAATTATATCAGGTTTGTATTTTATAAACTGAAAAATTACAAAACATTGTGAAATAAATGGAATATACCTTAAAATAAAATAAAATCTGGAATTTCCAAAATAAAAGAATTCAAAAAACAAAATAAATGTATCTTCCACGTACATTAAAATATTGCCACGAACGTATGATATGAGCAAGTTATTGGTGTGGAATATTGTCGTAATATTCGTGATAATCTACTGTCATGGTGCTTTTCAGGTCTTGCAGATCATCATACTTTTTGCTCTTAACTTTCCTTCTTTCTGTATGGAGATTTTCTAACCTATCCCAAGGGCAGGGTTCCGTATTAGCAGCTCGTCTTTGATCAAAAGTTCCCAGGAATCTTCAAATCTAAGTTTATAAAATATCGTGCCATCGGGAGTGTATCTCAAAGCCCGAATGTCTGTGACCTGTTAAAGAAACAAAAGATTACAATAAGAATACACTTCTAATTTTGCAACTTGCCTTCGGATCTCCTTTCTTTTTGCCCGGTCTTATACTTTTGTAAAATTCCACTTTTTGAAAAGACTTGAAGAAAGTGTGATCCAAATAGCTGACCTCATAGGGACGAGGTTTCTTCCGAGCTATCTTGCATATATGTATATGCATAATCTACAGATAGATTTACTGTTTTTCTCTTCACACACCGCTCTATGGTTGAGTGAATGGAGTCGACCTCCATTTGCGTGTGACCCACTTCAAGGTATTTTTGTTCTATCATAATGTTTCGTGTCATAGCTAGATTCAAAAGCCCATTTGATAATATAGTTTCTATTTTGGTACGAACATCCGTCACTGTAGAAAATGAGCTTTTGTGTTTCACCGTTTTGCGTAATGTTTATTTGGGGCAATAGTTTATTTTGAATAAATTGACAGTAAATGGTAGCAAATTCTTCCCCATCAAGTCCTCCTTCGGATTCGTTCCATATATAGCAGTAACCATCCTTAGTTTTTAAATTGTAAAAACAAAGAGTATGTACGCATAGTTTTGTCTTATAATACAGACTGCTAATGTTAGATTTGGGAGCCATTAATACTGCCTGAAGATCTACTGTAAAAACATACGGTTCGTTCTTTGAATCTCTTTCTTTTTCTCTTCTCGCTTCATATTTTTTAGTAATATGTAACTGATACATGTTTTCTGTAATGTGACCTACCTTGTAAGCACCACATTTTTCGCACTCATCCTTTTTTGGACGAAAGAGTGCTACACTGCGTAAGTCTAAAGCGTTTGTAAAAGAAGCTATCGAAAGAGGAAGGACGTTCCGAGATTTACACCAGTCACTAACGTAAAATTCATACAGACTTCGCTTTGACGACCATTCTGGCAATAGGTATTTTTTCTTGGAAGACGCTCTGTAATAATGTGATTCCATGGCGGGAAGCGCATCTATGAAATGAAGTAAGTCTTGATTATGTTGTTCAAATGGTTTCAGACGGTCTGGATTGGTAATCCTGTTACATCTAGGTTTACGAGAGGCTGTTGAGTTCGCGTTCTCTTTCCACTTTAGAACACTGGATCTCCCTATGCTAAGTGTATTTAAGAACATCGTTTTGCAGACTCTTATGTTTTGATCGTTTATCCTCAAGTGATATAATAAAGACTGTGTTCTTCTTGAAACACCGGGATCTTTTCGCTGCCTAGGCCTTTTTGTAGCAGTAGCCGTCACTATACTATCAATAAATATTTTTTTCTCGCCCCAACTTAGGTTCCAAAAAGAACGAAATATCTCTGTCCTTTCTTCTTCAGTAATAGATGCACATTTCCTTTTATGACACATCTACATCTTTCCTTCATTTCACGAGGATCTTTTTCTTTTTCGTAATCCCATTTCCCATCTTTCTTACTTCGTCCTAAATATCTGCGTCCTTGTTATCTGCGTCCTTGTTTTCTGCGTCATTTATTTCTTTCCGCAAACCACGTAGATTTCTTTACTTGAAAACGCTTTCTACGTGTGTTACTTTTTCTAGGTACATCCGAGGAAACATCAGAGTCTGAATGTTCAGAATAAGGCACTAACGGTGCGCAATCATTACTCTCATCCAAAATGTTATCTACATCGAAATGTGCTGAACCCACTGCATTATTTACGTGAGTATCAGATTCATAGTCATCGATCAAATTAGATATCTCGGGCAGAGAATTATCAGCGGTAGAAAAAATAGTAATATCTTCTGGAGGGTTTATCATTGCAGTTTCGAAAGCATTGGTCTCTACACTGGTAGGGAAATCAAAAATTATTTCTGCATTTTCAATTTCATCTGCAATAGTCCTGATTGTAGCTAATTCAGAATTCCCTGAAGATGTAAGGATTTCAAATTCACGTTCCATACCCAAAGCTAAATCAGGTGGATCTCTGAACATATCCAGTTGAACATTTTCAAGAATAACGAAATCTTTATCGCTTCCAGAAATATTATCGGAACTATCAGGGCACATCCAGTTATTTGACGGAATGTTAAAGTTATTGCTGTTACAATTTCCAATGTCATGCTCGGTTTGGATATTGATATCAATATTTCTAGCTTCAGAAGCACTATTTAAGAAATTTAAATTATTTTCATCATCGCGGGGAACAGCCAATGCCAGTTCTAATATCTTTCTGGAACGATGTGACATCTGAAAAGAATAGTATGCAATATAATAGTTATGTGGGTACTTAGGCTGAAGTTTTACGTTTAATAATGAATGTCTAATTTTGTAAAATAAACCACATAAGGGGTAAGAAGGAACTTCACTGTACAGGGATACATTAGGTTAAAAAAAAGAAATCATAAAACTAAAAATAAAACTCTTGTAGGTTATGTTGACGTTTATCTGTTTTTGTAACTACTAGCCATGTGCTAGTAGTGGAGTACTGGAAAAAAGGCCCACGATTCCGTCCATGATTTTTTTAAATTTTTTTTATATATACTTCGGGTCTCTATTTATGTCTGGAGGTGAATGTGACCACACTATTCAATGGAGGAGGGGATAAATTGGCCCGAAAACTTTGCAAAAATGGGTTTTTCACGGATGCCTTCGACAATTTAATTCGAAATAAAAAAACGTTCGAATAAAAAATGGAGCTATTCTGAATACAAACAATTTGAGCTTGGATTTACGAAAATCGGTTAACCGGTGCGAAAGTTACAGCCCTTTGACCGACCTCGCCCGATGGAATTGTTTCTCAGGGATTTCCTACTCAGGGCGGTCGGTCGGATCCTGTTTTTGGGGGGATGGCATGCAATTAGAGCGTCCGTTTTTTTAAATTTATAGATTCACGGGCATACGAGAAGATGTGCCACGGGTAAGGTGCTTGGTCTAAAGGGGACAGAGGGGGAGGGGGGGGGGCCGCGAAAACCCATTCAAACCCGCCTAATTGCCTCTATAATTGGCCTATTTCAAAAATCTTAACGCCAAAAAATCCCGCGCTGTGCCTCCTTTAACCAACACAAAGGATTTTAAAACGCGCGGTAAATAAAAAAATTATAGCAAAAAAAGCCTTTTTTATTAATTTTTTTTTAAATTAAAATAGATTTTTTGGGGGTAAGAGAAAGCGAAGGGTGTAAAAAAACTACATGATGGGACGCAGTTTTTTTTCCCCACAATCTGGACTCGGGCACATTTTTTTCCGGTGGTTATAAGGGGAGGGGCGGGGGGTCAAAATTTCCGGGCCCTAGCAGGGAGACGGAAAGGGTTACAGTGTTTACACTTGGTTCATAATGAAGATCTATCGTTCCTCTTCATAATATATTTGTCTCAATTTCCTACGTTAATTAGGGCCTGCAGGAGCCCGAGATACAAATTAGAATCTGCAATGCATTTTATGTCGAGTAGCAGCGGGATGCCGGGGACGTGGCTTACGCTCATTGTTCTACTGTCTTATTGGTTGCATTGCAGATTCTAATTTGTATCTCGAGCTCCTGCAGGCCCTAATTAACGTAGGAAATTGAGACAAATATATTATGAAGAGGAACGATAGATCTTCATTATGAACCAAGTGTAAACACTGTAACCCTTTCCGTCTCCCTGCTAGGAGCCAGGAACTTTGACCCCCCGCCCCTCCCCTCCTAACCACCGGACAAAAATGTGCCCGAGTCCAGATTGTGGGGAAAACAAACTGCGTCCCATCATGTAGTTTTTTTACACCCTTCGCTTTTTCTTACCCCCAAAAAAAACAATTTTAATTTAAAAAAAATTCATAAAAAAGGCTTTTTTTGCTATAATTTTTTTATTTACCGCGCTTTTTTAAAATCCTTTGTGTTGGTTAAAGGAGGCACAGCGCGGGATTTTTTGGCGTTAAGATTTTTGAAATAGGCCAATTACAGAGGCAATTAGGCGGGTTTGAATGGGTTTTCGCGGCCGCCCCTCCCCCTCTGTCCCCTTTAGACCAAACACCTTACCCGTATCACATCTTCTCGTATGCCCGTGAATCTATAAATTTAAAAAAACTGACGCTCTAATTGCATGCCATCCCCCCCAAAAACAGGATCCGACCGACCGCCCTGAGTAGTAAATCCCTGAGAAACAATTCCAACTTGCGAGGTCGGTCAAAGGGCTGTAACTTTCGCACCGGTTAACCGATTTTCGTAAATCCAAGCTCAAATTGTTTGTATTCAGAATAGCTCCATTTTTTATTCGAACGTTTTTTTATTTCGAATTGAATTGCCGAAGGCATCCGTGAAAAACCCATTTTTGCACATTTTTCGGTCCAATTTATCCCCTCCTCCATTGAATAGTGCGGTCACATTCGCCTCCAGACATAAATACAGACCCGAAGTATATATAAAAAAAAATTTAAAAAAATAATGGCCGGAATCGTTACCAAGCCATTCTCAGATTTCAAGTACTCCACTATAGATAAAGAAATATTTATAGTTATATTTATATTAATGGCAATTATTGACGTTAGGCATTAATTACAAACTATACGCTGATACAAAATAGTTCTTCCTTTAAGATATATAAAACGTATGATAGAAAAGCAGGTAACTCCTTTGTACTTGTTACGTGTAATATTATGGACAATTGTTTTGCAATGCACATGATTTTATTAGCACAAAACGTAAATATATACATACCTTCTATGATAGAATCCTTCAGTAGTGAAATAACGCACATTAAGCAGCCTATTAAAGCCTTAAAACTTTATTTCGCACAAACACTACTTCGAGTTGACATTTCTCCATACAAACTCGCCCCGAATGGCGGAGATAGCAGTTTTTCACGATCTGTTTGGAACGTAGGGAGTTAGCAGGTAAACGCACCATGAATTAAAGTATATCTTTATATATATAATTCTTCTGTACGTGTGTATGTGACTGAACTCCTTCTAAACGGCTGGACCGATTTTGATGAAATTTTTTGTGTGTTTGAGTGGGTCCCTGGATGGTTTAGATTCACAATTGGACCCGGTAGGTGGCGCTGCAATCGGGTTCTAGGAATTTTTTTAAAAATTTTTTGACGAATTTCGTTTTTTATTATTTTAAAGATTTCTCGCATATGAGAACATATAACCCGAAAATTTCACCCCCCCCCAATATTTTTTAAAATAAAAGAAATCGAAAAGTCGAAAAAAACTTTGCTGAACCTGCTAATAGCAGGCAAACCAACGTTCGGGCAGGACAACGTCTGTCGGGTCCCCCAAAATTTTACCCCCACCCCCGCCGCCCCACATTATTTTTTGAAATGAAAATCTTTATCTTCATATATACAGGGTGTTAATTAAGTACGTAGACAAACTTTAAGAGGCGATTCCTTGATCAATTCTAAGATAAAAAGTTCATACAAACATGGGGCCTAAACGGCTTCCTTTTCAAGATACAGGGTGTTGAAATTTAAACAAAAATTACTTTTTTTTTAAAATCTGGAAAACGCCTAGAGGTATTGTAATGAAACTTGGTGTATATTAGTATTTCATAAAGTGGCATTGTTTGGTCAAAATAAATGTAATTTATTTCCACCAGCGGCGTGCATCGGGGCCACCGCAGCTACCTTATTTCAAAAAAATCTGGTACGCCACTGTTTTTTAGTCAATACGACAAGTTTTTTAGCTTTATCCATTGAAACTATACAAAAGATGTATCTTTTATTTTTTTGATAGAATAAACATTTTGCGAGAAAAATGGAAAAATCTGTAACAGCAATTTCGTACATTGGACGTTAATGGGACCTAAACGGCTTCGTTTTCAAAATACAGTTTAAGGAAGCTTTTAAAAAATGTTATTTAATAAAACACAATCTTACAATAGCTACAAAACTTTTTTCTACAAAACAGTGGCGTATTAGACTTTTCTAAAATAATGTAACTGAGATCGCCCCGATGCACGCCACTGGTGGAAATAAATTAAATTTATTTTGACTGAACAATGCCACTTTCTGAAATACTAACCTACACCAAGTTTCATTAGAATACCTCTATCCGTTTTCCAAATTTTTTAAAAAAACTGTTTTTGTTTAAACTTCAACACCCTGTATCTCGAAAACGAAGCCGTTTAGGTCCCATGTTTGTAGGAACTTTTTATCTTAGAATTGATCAAGGAATCACCCCTTAAAGTTTGTCTACGTACTTAATTAACACCCTGTATAATTCTTCTGTACGTGTGTATGTCACTGAACTCCTTCTAAACCCCATTATTTTTTAAAATGTAAAAATCGAAAATTCGAATATTGAAAAAACGTTTGCTGAACCCGCTAATAGCAGGCAAACCAACGTTCTAGCAGGACAACGTCGGTCGGGTCCGCTAACCCTTAGGGAGTGAAATGGAGTAAGTAAGTCTAAAAATCGATATGGATGTCGTTATTGAGGTTTCTTGGGACGTTGATTGCGAAAATGGCATTTATTTTTAAGTCCAAGATGATGTAATTGACATAAAATTAAAACTCTATACTGGTGAAACGGGGTTTCAGAGACAAATTATTTTTGGGCAGAACAACGTTTGCCGGGCCAGCTAGTTTAATATAAAGTTGGAGATTCCTGTTCTTCACAGATAATGTAAAACAACGCCCTCTTTTGAACGGTAACAAAAACCATATTTTGTCAAAAAGTGGAGTTAGCAGGTTAGCACTCTAAGCCGACGATATGTAACTTGAAAAGAAACATTTTGTTTCACATCAAAAAAATTTTAGGCGTCATTAAAAAAAAAATCGCAATAGGCCATATTGCCAACATACAGTTGGCAATATGGCCATACAAAATAATGGCATTATTAATCACAATTTGATGCGAAAAAGAGGATTCAAGTTTATTGAATTAAAAATGTACAAAAATTTCAAAAAACTCTTTTATTAATTTTAAATTCTATTCACAATCTGGACAAACAAAAAATTTAATCTTGTCTTTTTTTGTCAGCCCAATGCACTCTTCGTGTACGTAGTCCTGGCATTTATTGCATAGTCGCATATCAGTTTTTCTATCTTCCTGGCACAGCTTGCAAAACCAGGATTCTTTCAAAATTTTTGTTTTTGGTCTCGTGGGTTTAGATGTTGCAGCTCTTTTGTTGATATTTGCTGTGGCCTTATTTTTGTTTTCTTCCGAAAAAAGATCTTTCGTAATAACTTGGGCTCTACTGTTTATAGCAGGTTTTCTAAGCTTTTTAGTTTTGGTTACTGCTTTATCTGGAGTCAATAACATATCAGTGAATGATAAGTCATGATCTTCTTCTTCGGGTTTTAGTTCATCGCTAGAGTCATCGCGTAAACTGAAATGGGAATCAGAATCACTGCTGCCATCATCTGATGTGTCAGCTTGCCGTTTCTTTTGTAAACTTGATGTCGATGGACCAGCTGGTGAGAATATTTCTGCCTGAGACGTCGAAGGCAATTCATTATTTTTCTGTTGTTTCTCAGGGTCTTGTCCATGGTCTTGATTTGTAACACTACTCGGAGCAAATGCTACCTCTGGAATTACTTCGCGTTCAAAGGGATAAATTCCTGTAGCCCTAAAGCCTGCTTTTATATTCGCCGGCGTCATCGTTTTATCCCAGACAGTTGAGAAAATTCCACCAAAGAGCAACTTGCTTACTGAACACTCTTCTGGAAACTTCGAAAAGTATTTTACCACTTCGTCATCCCAGTAATATTCATACGCTCTAAAAACAGCCTTGTCCATTGGCTGTAGTTCGTGTGTTGTATTACTGGGTAGGCAATATAACGTGATGTCAAATCTATCAGCTGTTTCTAAAATACTGTGGTCCAGGTGACACTTGGCACCATCAAAAATAAAAAGGCATGGACCAAGTACCATATGCTTTGAAAAGTGCTCAATCCAACGTGAAAATGCGGCGTGGGTCATACTGCCTTTTTCCGTCATAAGTAAGGAAGAACCTGGCGGCATTGAATCTCCCCATTCTTGCTTCATGCGCTTACCCTTGAATAGTATCATGGGAGGTATCGCCGATCCAACTGCATTACCACAGCCCACGATTGATACGTTTTGACCATGCTCGTCTGCAACTACATGCACCCTTCGCGCACCTTTTTTTGCAAGCACCATTTGTTGATGGTGAAGGCATAGTCGACAACCCTTTTCATCAACATTGTATATTTTCTCTGGTTTGTTAATGATGTCCATTGCCCTCATTATGTTTTCTAGTTTTGTGAAATGGTCATTTACAATGAACTTATTAAGTTTTTGAGCCCTTGCAGAGTTCAAATTTTGAGCTTTTCTACGGCGGATTTGAGGGTTTCTTTGCATGAACCCCTTAAGCCAATAACGTCCGGCCATTTCCTTTTCTTCTCTAAAAGGGTTTGGTATATTATCGACGCAGTACAGTGGAAGTAAGCGGGTAACCTACTTTGGCTAGACAAACGATTCTCCGACTTAATTCCGATTCTTGTTCTGTGGTTAAGATAGGTTTGCGCCCCATGGCCGACTTATTCGATATATTATCTTCCAAATACCGTCTGAGACTCGTTCTAGGCAGTCCATAGGTTATACTGGCCCTATTTACCGACATTCCCGCAGCTACAGCTTCAAAAGCTCCACTCATAACTTCCTGGGTCCATTGACCCCGCAGGCCTCTAGATCGGTTGCGAGGCATCCTTCGTACCTGTAAAACAATAGGTCGCAATTGATATAATACTAGTACTTAGTAGTAAAATAAACTGAACAAAAAATAAGCACCTATGCAGAGCAATATGGCCATGGCCATATTGCTCTGCATAGAAGTTGGCCATATTGCTCAACATGAATACTGTCAACGGTTTTATAAAATTTAACACACTGCATCAACCTAACCAAACAATTGCACTACACTGTGTTATAGCCACACATTTATACTATCATTACATATCTTGTAATTAAAAAGTACTTACTTGGTTGATAGTATATTAACAGTTAAATACCGCCGTAGTCTTATAGCACACAACACATGTTTGACACATAAACAATGAACTCCGCAACTTTTGCAATTTGCATGGCCAAGGCAGTTTCTAGGTTATGCGTGCGCACCTCTGCAATGTCTTCACACACCTGTGGTGCCATCTAAATGAAGTTCACAATAGTTTCCGAAATACAAGGACTTGGCCATACTGCCTGCTTGGCCATATTGGCTGCAGATACCTTATTACGGATTTGTGAAAAATGCGCTTGCGTGAACTTATAACGAAAACGTGTAGAAAGTAGCGCATGTTCCAGTTTGCCGGTAAAAGTTTTTTGTAGGAACGGACTTGTAAAACATCGTTCGTCTCCTTCTAATACACGTGAATGTTAGACAGAGAGAACTTGTAACGTCACTGTACCAGAAACTCTTGTTCATGTAAATAGCCCTTTAGAAGCTCAACTTGTATGTAACAAAAACGTGCAACTACTGCACTCAAATACACACCCTACTTCTTTGCGGTCAACTTGATCGCCCCACCCCCCTTCGCCTTTCCTTTCTTGTCTGTGCTTTGCTCTCTCAACCCACGCGTACCTGGAATTCCAGCGTATCACCGTAGCTTGGACACGGGTAATTTTAATACATAACAAATTTTACGCTGGTTCGATTGTTCTTTCATAGATCTGTAACTGAGAGAAAAGTGCTATCCTTTACAGACCTGTTCTTTTTTCCGAAGTGTAACAAATTAGCAAATGCAGAACAAATATGAGCTTTTATATTCGCCTGATAGATAAAGTAAAATGCTCTTTTATGTACAGAGAGCTGTTAGAAAGTAAGCTATCGAGTTGTGCTATAAGTAGTAGATACGTCATTTAAGTTAATGTTAACCCGTTTTGACATTTTCGGTAGCCGCCACTGGTTTTAGACCGGCAGAGGGACTCATAAGTTGAATTGTCTAGTCATGAAGCTAACCCGAGCGACGAATAAACAAGCAAACAATGTGGTTGTGCGGTGATAGATGGCTCAGCACGCGATGTGAAATTACTTTTTTGTAAGTATTGTAACGGCCCTTGTGGAAACCCTACGGTATTTGCCGGATAATCCACTTCCTCGGAATTAACTTATTTTACGTTCTAATCACGTACTGTTTGAAGTATAAGAAAAGTTAATTGTCGAATTACACCGTATTCAGAAGCGTTTTATCGAAACCTGATTATTGTCAACCCATCTGTCTCGGCAAAGTATGTCGTACTTGCCTAGCGACCGCTGTCTAACCGCCATTTCGAGCTGGGGCTTCCTAAACCTTTTGGTCATCTTCATAACTCAACTGCCATCCCTCCAGGACTTGCCTACCATTTCGAGCTGGAATACAATGACTATCTTTAATTTTAAATCGTAAGTTACTGCATTGCCGCTAAAACACCCATTCCTTATGTGATTCTTCATGCGCACCACCATTTGTTTCGAATGCAATATTTACACATTTATGTTGTACTATTTGTAAGATACTGCGCATCATTCGCCTAACGGACTCAAATTTTGACATCATCCCCGTCTGGGAACGCTAGTCCTTATTTCGGAGTCGTTGGCAACTTGCGGCCGGTCTATCAAAACTTATTTCCTCTTTTCCATATACTGCAACAAATATTTAGAACTCCTTGCCATTTCGCATAAGAGACCTTCTTTTAAACGACGTTTGCCAGAGCATCTCTTTGAACATCAACGCAGTGCCGAAGACTAACGCCCGTATGCATAGTCGTTCGCCAGCGACTCGCCAGAATTTCGTTATGAATAGTATGTTGGCGGCACTGTACGTCTATGTCAAATTCGAGGTTAGCAGGTTAGATTTTGTGTCAGTTTCTGTCAAAACTGACTGAAAACCTAACCTGATCACCTCGAATTTGACATAGACGTACAGTGCCGCCAACATACTATTCATAACGAAACTCCGGCGAGTCGCCAGCGATCTGCTGGCGAACGCTATGAATACGGGTGTAAGAGTGTTTACTTAAAAAAATATATTAAAATTGCCGATTAGTTCTTAATTTCATTTTCTCAACTATAAATCACTTACAGTTGTAATGTCTACTGACCGCCTAATTTAATTGAATATGATTACAGTAAAAATTATCTAGGTTGTGTGGAAGAACAGGGTGTTTACATTACATCTGAATTCTGCCTTTGTCACAATTCTTTTTACCTTTTTGTGTCATAATGTTATCTATTCTACGTTACTTATGTGACACTATAGTATATTGTTTTATTAGGATTAAAAGTGGCACTTTGACGAGCAATTATGTTTGCATTTGTAAGGTGAAGCGCATCGTAGCTGAGCAAACGCAAAAATTGCAAGTCAAACAGTCACTTTTAATCCGAATAATACATAAATTACAATTTTTTCTGCAACCTAGAAAAGTACAAAATATTCAAAATTTTAGATGATTGATTACTTTTGATGTTTCTCATTTCAAAATTATTATGACAACTACATCCACAGCCGACTAAATGGGTTACTTTTAGTTCCTAGGAAGTAAAAGTACTTTTAATCCTTAATAGTAATAGTAACTGATACAGGCCGGTCCTCAACTGACCGAGAACTCCATATAATTTTTGTGTGTGAATGTAGTCATACTAAATTTATTCATGTTTAATTTCATTGTAAAGCAGAATGAAGTGAGCGAGTTCAAGAATATAAGGTTTCCAAGCAGAAGAAGGCAAAGATGGTTTTACCAAAGAGCATATTATGCATTATATGCTCTTTGGTTTTACTTAGCGTACTAAATATTTACATTTCCGGAAGCCGTTGGAGTTTTCCGTGATCTTAACAACCAATAATAAACATTTCGCTGTGTGCACCTTTTAAGTCTGTTACAGGTAGTAACTAGGTTTGCACCTGTAACGCCTTGTCTGTCAAGTTACTTAGAATATAAAAATAAAAAACCAAGCGTTTCAAAATAAACAAATTGTAATGGATTAAGCTAGAAGTTATTTACACCAAAACTACAAATGTGACGATTGGCTAATACTCCAAAGAAATTGTGTATATACGACAAAAGCAAGTACATGTTAACATAAAAATGTTATTATGTTGTTTAAGGAGCTGTTCCGACAAGTAATCGTTATTTGTCACCGTTATCCAAGTGAAACTGAAGTAGACTGTTCACTGTTGTCGCTGTTACATCTAAGGAACAGTTTTAAACATTTCAAACAAAGTGTGTCCCACATACTATGAGAAATATTCTAGATATTTTTTTGATGTAGTAGCTTAACAGACATAAAAATAACTAAACAGGTAGAAACGAGTAATATTTAATAATATAACATTAAACAAAATATATCATACAAAAATACAATAAACATTTTTCCCCTTGAAGCTAGAACTGTAAGTATATGCACCTCAGTTTTATGTGCTTTAATAACCACAATGTTTTTCCATTATTACCATTAGTTTCAAAAGCTGTGACTAATAATCTCGTAACTAGCTCCGTTCTTTTGGAGTTGTTCGATTATCGAAGTCTTTCCAAATGCAACTGCAGGCGTGTAGACTCCACCTCTGCAATAAACATTTAATTATGATACTTTTCAATCTACAATTAAATTAGTTTTTTTATTCTGCAATTTGATTTTGTATTAAATTATTTGTGCTATTTCAAGAATTCAAATAAAACTTTTACAAACAAATCACTTTTAAGTTGCGCAATAACTGTAAATTTTTTAATTAAATCATTCAATTTCAACGTTGGAATTTTTTAGCAACAACAAGATCACTTGTTCTGCAAACAGAAAAATTCAAATTGCATCAATTTATTCACTATACATACGTCAAAGGCAACTTCTCAGTCTCTGTTAAGATCATGATAGCAGACAGTGTTAAAGCAACACAAGTGAAACCATATCCTGGATTGCTGCCACTAACCCGGCCTACAATTTGCTTATTAGGAGGCGTGTTATATTGATCAGCAGCGCCAACAAGTTTCTCACTCCAGCCTTCGCCGTATAGCGTGAACGAAAACTTCATTTTGTCTACCCTATCTTCTGCAGGTTGCTCGTGTGAAAAGTACCCGGCACTGAAGAATTTGGGGTACTGCAATTGTTGCAAATTTGTAATTTAAATAAAACTATACCACAGTGCCATACTTTAAGCAATAGGTCTCTGCCAGCTTCTAACTGGCCTAAAAGGAGAAAAAATAGGCCAAAGATCATACACTTTAGCACAGTTATAAAAGAATCCACCAGTACGTAAGAATACATCTGCACTGGCCTTTTGTTCTCTTGCTCGCAGAAGTACCGTTGGGACCGTAAGACTATGTCACGATCAGATGAGGGAAGGGGCATGATCCACTTAGTGCCTTGGCCCTCTATGTTCGATTTACGAAGCGGGAATCTGCAAGAGAACAATTACTGTAGTTTAGGTTCTACAAGATTCTATTCAAATTCAGCAATATAATACATGGAGGACAGAGGCTTCTCCTTAAGTGATAATTGATTACTTCAGCACGTATGTAGTAGTAGTAGTATAAAACGTATATGTTCTGGCAGTACAAACATTTGTTTTGCATGTTCTATATTTATTTAAAAATAGATCTTAATAATACCCTACTAATTAATGGAGCCAAAATTACCGGTAAGTAGGCACCGTCTTTATGAATTAGTATGTTTCTCTCCTTTTTTATAGGCTCCTCAGATTTGACTAATTTCCTAAAAACGTTTTCATGCCTTGCTTTTTGATTATACGATAGAGGTACTTTTCCCTTTAACACGTTATATACACATTCACAGACACAATGAATTTATTCATCTACTGCCTTTAATAAAGCGACGTGCTCTTTAACCCTAAGCTTTAGGATTTTTAAAAAGAACAATGTAATTTGAAAGTCCGCCACTCACCATAACATTAAATAACTTACATTGCACATATTGTTCATATTTTTAATAAATTCACTGCAAAATACAATTTTCCTGAACTTTCCTGATGGTCTGGCCACAATGGCTGAAAATAGATGCAAAAACTGTCTCTCCAGTTTTGATATACGATAATTACAGTAAAGACAATTTGAATTGACTAACTTAAAAATAGACATGTTGCCTTTAGCCTTTCATCTGCGTTGACCAAATTTAGCTATTCAATAGTAATGTACATTTAGAATTTAATCACGAGTTCCCACAATACTGAGTCATTAGAGTACCCCCATATTAATATATGCAGAATCACTGAATCCCGCAACATAAATTTTCAGAATGTATAACTTTTTCAACTACCTCACCAAGAAAATTTACAAAATTGGATTTGCCACCTTTTAAATAATTGCTTTTCATCATATGAAGTTATACATTTGAAACACATTGGTTAATGATGCATATGATAAATAAAGTGTACACTTGCCAACGTTATCCTTGGATAATTCTACAGGTGTTATTACTACGTGTTCCAGTTTATGTTCATATAGATCACAATTCAAAGTTCCTTGTATAGCTTTCAAAAATATGTTGTGTAAAGCGTAAAAAAGATATGAAGGCGTCCACACCAAGCAAAACTCCAGCGCCAACATCAGCGTTTAGAAGGCATACAACTGGAGTAAAGTTTTTATACGTGTTCAGGCCTACATGAACGACTTTACTGAAACTGTCATTGCAAGGTGCATACTAATCGTTTCTTTTCACGACGGATCTGTTTGTACTCAACTGGTAACTCCGTTGTTATATGGTATGATGGTAGTATTTCGTCAATGAACATACGTAGATCCATCCTCATCAGTACCTATTAGCTGGAGCAAATCTGCACTATACTAGTTTTTTATTTGAAATTGGGGTTTTCTTACTGCGAACAAGTAACTACTCGTGTTTATAAAATTGTTTAACTGTAATTTAAAAGTTTAAAAATCATCACAGTTTTTCTCAGAAAACAGACAAGTTGATTACTGCAAAAATTCTCGAAAAAGCTAAACCCTGTTACTCATCTGTAAGTCTCAAAAGGTGTGGTGTAATTTAATTATAATTCACAGACACAGAATCAATTTAATTAAATAAGCGGGGCATAACAGTCAATTTAATCGAGACGTAGTAATTTAGTATAGGCAGCCCATTCTACACACTTAAAATTACTGCAAATGCTATTTTGACATTAGTCCTTCCACTTAAACACATTTATAATCAACTCGTTAGATTGGTTCAGCAGGAGAGTCGGTCGAATAGCAAAAGCCTGAAGTCACAAGTCCAAATCTATGTTCAATTAACTAACATAAGTAGACTCGGTCGTTTCAATTATCAAACTTCAAATTCGTCAGTTCGTAGTAATTTAATTATAATTCAGCCACTTTGGTAATGACGTTAGTAATCTAATCGTGGCATAGTATAGGCAAACCATTATATGAGTATCTGACATCAGAGGTAGGCATTAGGGTTTCCAGTCCCGGGATTCGGTCCCGGGATTCTACCACAAAAACCGAGTCCCGGGACCACAGTCAGCCCAGGCGAAGTCCTGGGACCATGTCAACATGCGTGCGTATATCAGAGAATTAGGACGGGTATTCACCGGCGTCCGACGTACTACTCATGCCTCTTGAACATTTTGCATTATTTACGTTTTGCGTAGGCAGGAACGATTCCACACAGTATACCGTATTACATGTAATTAATATATATTAATACCTCATGGAAAGCTTGGGCTGGAGTTCAGGCAACGGTTTAAGTTGACGTCTCCTTCTCAACGCCAGCAACTTTCTGAAGTTTCCTACAAAGCCTACGGCACTTTCCCACGTGCCAAAATTGACAGCAGACCCTGAAGAAGAAGCACCCTTCTCTTCATAACCGCTCAGATATAGTTCCATCGAATTTAAGGTCCCTATACACACAAAAGAATCACTTTAAGTTTATTTTTACACAGATATGAATACATAATTTTTAGCCTCTTTTGCCTTTCTGTGTAGAAGACTATTTACACTGCACATAAAGTGCAACGGAGGCAATGGGCCACATTCAAGAAAGCTAACTTAATTAATGAATTCAAATCATCGTCACCCCAAGGAAAATCTTGGTCACAATCAGATTTGAACCAGTTTCTTACTCATTGCTAAACTTGGTACTTAATGCAACTACAAAGGCAACCAGCTTTGAATTATGTAATAGATTAATTTAACAGTGTACTCCTAGATGTCACTAAATTTTAAAATTGTTTCGAGTCCCTGTATATAATTCCATACAGGGCCCCTAAAATTGTTAAAGTGATGAATTGTTAAGGTTTTGGCACTATAGACTTTTAGTAACCAATTCAAATAAAAACTATCGCCAAACATGTTAGATTTCTGTTTTAATGATGATTTAAGCAAATAAATTTGAAGTATCTATAAAAATAGTACGTACTTCACTTTGGACTATGTACCATTAAGCTACAATCTTATCAAAATGCTGTCTTTAGAATTTATATAAAATGATCAAGTATGCATTAATAATACCCTCAATAATTTTTTTGTTAAAATATAGTTAATCTGAATTCTCTATTATTGTTAAATAAAAGTAGATTATGCAATGAGGGAGAGAAATGCGTTATTTTCCTGAGGTGCAATTTGTACTGAAGCAAAATAGTAGTCTCTCCAAATTGCATATACTATTTTTTTCACGTTGCAGAAAGATTTAAAACTACAAACCTGTTTTTTTAAACGTAATTTATTGACATTTTTAAATTTTAAAATTGGTGGCACTGTAAGTCTATGTCAAATTCGAGGTTAACAGGTTAGGTTTTGCATCAGTTTTGACCAAGAAGACTGTACTAAGGACAATAACTGGTGTGTCAAAGCGGACTAATATGGCGGTCGTTGTGTACTATTATCCATTCACAAAACTCCTGAACTGTCAATGTCAAATATTTGCTGAGTGTATCTGGCCGCATATATTGACGCAACACATTCGGATCATGTTTTAACAATTAATAACACGCTGGAAATACACTCCATTTGATTAACAACCGTAAACTGACTTTTAACCGCGATTACAGGTTAATTTAGCTCGCTTCCAACTCTCGAACGGCAGCGAAAACGAACGAAAATGACCGAAGATAGTACACGCTGTCGACAGCGCCGCACCGGCTATCCCCGGCATTGGGGCCGCTTTTATGCACAGCCATCATAGCAAGTTACGTCTCCTTAGTAGAAGTTTTTCAGTTTGTAAAGTACACGGCGTCATAGATGCGCAAACTGCTAGAAACGTCCGGACGAGTCCATTACGTTCAACAAGGTGATTACCGCTGTTGTATTCAGTTCATTGCCGTTCGTCGTGTCATTTTGTTTTCTCGTGTCTTTATCAAAGCTTAACTCTACTTTTTACGTCTTTTCGCTTTTTAAAACACTACTTTTCAAAACTAAACAGCTAGGATTGGGATTATTTTCATGTAAGTAAAAACTTTCGTTTACAATATGAATTTGAAGTTACGATTACCGTACACGCCTCGATTAAGCACATGCACTGCAAACTGTAAATAAATTGTATATTGTTTTAGTGATAATACCAGAAATATGGCGAACACTGTTGGCACAAAATGAAAAATTATTCACAGCCAGGCACGACAAATAATAGCAAACGCGTTGGAGTTTATGAAGAAGAAAGCTGAAAACGGAGCCCCCTCGATACCATTGCGTAAATTTTAAAGAACACCTTCTCGCTGCCACAAAGATATCTGAGAAAACATATAGAGCGATTGTTAAAAAAACCAATGACATACAAGCTGGAGCCAGTACGTCATTTTCAACTCCATGGAAAAAGAGACCTCGCACGTCCCCTAAAAGTTCGCTTGCAGATGAAGAAGTGGAAATTGTTCAAAACATTATCCACATCTTTTACTTGACCGACAAGAGGAGCCCTACATTAAAAGGAATTCAGCAGAAAATGCAAGAATGTGAAGTACCATTCGATGGTGGCTTGACAACGTTATACTCTGTAATTAAAAGCATGGGTTTTAAGTAAGTTTGAAACATTTAATACAATATTTAAAATATGATTCTCAACTTTTAACACTTTACGTGGAGAAAAACTGCTGATAAACGTGAAGCTCTTATGGAAACTCAAGATATCCGATATCAAAGAAACTTGTATTTACGGCAACTTAAGAAATATAAAGAAGGACAGCCAATTATATACAGGGTGTCCAAAAAATGGCGGATTAACTCTACGGTGCGTTACTGAGGGATGCCTTATGAACCCTGGAAAAATATGAAAAAAAATCCCTGGGCCGTATTTTTCGAAATATTTCGAAATTAATAAAAATAAATCTGGCAACATTGATACTGCAACAATTTCTCAATCAAAAATGTATCCATAGTAAGTTGTTAATATGTTGGTGACACTGTAAGTCTATGTCAAATTCGAGGTTAGTAGGTTAGGTTTTGCGTCAGTTTTGACAGAAAATGACGCAAATCCTAACCTGCTAACATCGAATTTGACATGAACTTACAGTGCCACCAACATATTATTCATACAACAAATATTTCAATGCCAAGCTTGATTTCGTATATTATTATTGTACAAAGCCTGTTTGCCATATTTAGTAATTGACAAACTCAACAGGAAATCAGTTTTTTAAAAACTTAAATATTGAAAACAATTTAGTTAAATCCCAAGAATATTAAAAAAACAGATATTTTAATAAGTCCCAGATATATTTGATACTATAATTATACACTGGTTATTTAAATAAATGGATTTCATTACCCACCTTTGACCAGAAATATTTCCAAAAATACGGCCCAGGGAATTTTTTTCATATTTTTCCATGGTTCATTAGGCATCCCCAAGTAACGCACTGTAGAGTTAATCCGCCATTTTTTGGACACCCTGTACACTGATGAATCATACATTCATAGTTCACATACAACCCCTTACGATTGGTCTGATAATAGTTTACGTGGCTTAAAGAAACCAATTGGAAAGAGACCTCAACTCATAATGGTCCATGATGGTGGTGCGAACGGTTTTCTACCAAATGCGTTGCTCATGTTTCGATCTGGTAAAGTTGAATAAATAATTTATTAATTACATTTTTCAGTATTTATATTTCTTGTAGGAGCGAAGTGACGTGATTATCACGACGATATGAACTCAATTAATTTTATGCTGGAACATGCAATAGAAACGATAGCTTTCACTGTGAATACGGGTGGTTCAGATGACGATGACAGTGAAGAATTATGATATTATTTTATTTACTATTTGTATGTGTAATATTTATATCTAGTTTCTTTACATATTTATTTTAAACTTGAATGTTTTACCTTTTATTGTAGATGCAAGCACATAAAGCACCAACCTCTATACCATAAAGTAAAACGAGGTTACTGATTATACATACATACATGTAATTTAGTTATTAAACATTGATATTTCTGTTGTACCTTATATTGGAATAAGATCACTTTTAATTTAATATGTATGGTTCCCTACTTTATTATTGTACTGAAATAGCGAAAAGCTAAATAAAGAGCCATTATTATTATGTAATTAATTTACATTTGTTTAGTTTACTGAATATATTTTACATTAGTTCACTTCGTTACACTATTTTTCAAAATTCAGATAATGTCTGAACTGTCGTCATTATAATGTGAAATTATAACGAGGCAACAGATTCTATACCAATTATTTAAAAAAAAACGGAAAATGAATTAAAAGCTTGTATTTCTTATTTAGCATTTGAAACCAAAAATAAATCAGCATGAAAATTTTCCTTTAAAATGGGAATTTTAATTTGCCCCCCTAAAAATACCCATTGCTACACCACTGATACCGGTTATTGGCGCATAACTGTAGCCACGCCTATGTACTTCTTGCTTTGAGGCCACAGTAGTATTCTTGCGTTTGTGTCAAAACTGATGCAAAACCTAACCTGCTGACCTCGAATTTGACATAATTGTTGTTTCAGTCATAATAAAAACTCCTTAGGGAAATTTCTGTCTTATTTTGTCTCTAGGGAGTAAATGCTTTACTTCTGTCACAATTTTGACGCTATAGAAACAGACTTCCACTCCCGTCATGGAAAAACTTATCATTATGTCATGCTCTGAATTAGAGAACTTGAAAATAAACTATAAACAACAGACTGTCTTTAAGACATACCTTCAAAGTTGTTTTCCAAGAAAATCAGGCCGAGGTCGGCAGGAATGCTATCTAATCCACAAGCACTGACAATGTACACTCCCTTTGCCTTCGCAACTTCATGGTACTTTTCCTCCATGCTTTCGATGAACAGCGACTCCCCACTAACGTCTACGTGGTGAGTGCTGGTCTCAATGCAGGCCTTAACGACAACTTCCCCATATAATTGGTAGGGGCCGCAGCAATTGATGATGAGCCTGGCACGAGCTGTCATCCTCCTGATTGACTCCTCATCATTGGTGTCGGCGATTACAATTGGAATGGAATTCAAATTATCCACGCCTGCAAAGTTAAAATGAACAAATGTACACTGGATATTGGCGATTCATACCAATTCGTTTTGCAGTTTCTGCCAGTACAGCTTTTAGCTTCGCCTCGGACCTCCCGGCGACGCCCCAAGTGAGGGTCCGTCCGTCAGCGGTTCCCAGTTTGTGCACTTGTGGAAGTGTGAACTTTCCAGTGAAGCCTGTGGCTCCAAATACTATAATATCTAAACGATCTGCCATGGTTCACGTTCCGATGTGAAATTATATTTTTTAAGTGTATTTTCTATGTACACTGGTTAATGCTAAGAATCGAGCGGAAGAACGTTGCACATCAATTTCTGGCCGACACGAACCGCAGAATAACCCACAGACAAGAAAGGAATAACCCTCAGGAGTCAGAACGATATCTAATGAAAACCTGATTCAGTTTTGCTTACGCATAAAGCGATAAAAACTTGAAGTACAATTTAACGCCAAGTCATTCAAACTTATAAAAGCAACCTACAACCGATTACGTGAATTACGATTAGTAGTGTCTTAATATAAACTGAATTAATTATCAGGTAACAGATATTTCATTTCCCTTTTATTAAAACGTAAAATTGTAGGTTGGCAAGTTTGTAAATCTGAATCTTTTCAGATAACAACCGCCGGTATCCGGTATGGGATATGGGATTACAATAGAAAATGTATACATGTTGGCAGTTACGTTACGTTACGGTCATTGATACCGGTGTTTACGTTATGTCTCGATTTCATTACAACCGTAAACATCGGTTACGAATAGACAATGACACGTCAAACTGATAACGCGTAATTTTAACTTTACAAAACTACAATAACAAACAAGAACCGGTTATTTATACATGGTGCCTAACAGTGTTGCCATATTTTCTCTGCGTAAGTCGCCAACCCAGTCATTAGTAAAGCTGATAATTATATGCAATCAAAAGTACGAAAATATGCCCATATATATGCATACATTTTGTTCAGTATATGCACCCAAAGTTATAATATATGCACATAATATGCTTTAATTTTTTTTAAAATAAATGGGAGCATTCTAAATAATGTAAAAATTTCAATTGTTTTGTATGAGTATATTTATTTCTCTAATTTTTATTCAAAGACGTCATTCATTTTAATGTTTGACTATATAAACATGGACCGCCAACACCAACTTCGCGTTGTAAGCAACATACAAATGAGATTTCCCCTAACCCTACCAGACTGTCATTCACCCAACACTCTTGAAATGGATTTTGTGTTGGCCGATTCCTTATACACTGCTTCTATGGGAAAAATGAGGGTTGCTGGCAGTCTATGTTTATATAGTCAAAGATTTTAACAGGGACTTCCCCTTTCCTCTGCTCATTTCGATACGCACACTGCACTCCAACGGCAGAAAGTGAAAGTATATATCTCAGGTGTATATAAAAATTTTATTAATACATTTAATAAAATCGTAAATTTTACAAAAACAATTCAAAAAGTTCTTCGTACATTACAAATTATTGCTAAATATAACCAAATATGCAAAATTTATAAAATATGCTCAAAAACGTATAAATATGCAAAATATGCAAAATGAAACTTGGCTTAAACGATTTGTTTTCACATAATTCGTATACATATGCAAAAAGTTTTCCCGGCATATCAATTATCAAAATATGCATTTGCCATATAATATCAGCTTTAGTCATTAGATGTCGCCAAATCTATCTAAAAGTCGCAGCCCAGGAAACAACTTAATAATAATAATAACGTAATTTTTAAAGAATGTTTAATACTTGGTTACACCACACATTTTCTTCAGAAAACTTAAATATTTCATCAAGTTTTTTTCCCCGGTTGCCGGTGCCGCGATTATTAGAAGGCGAAATGGCGGTAAAATAATGTTACTTGCAAAATAATAAATCACCAAATTTGCGACTTGCGACTTTGTAGGAAATCGTGTCGCACAAACTGTATTAAATTCACCAAATTTGTGATAAATCCCGGAATCTGGCAACACTGGTGCCTAACGTCCAGGCAAAGGAACTGTAGTCAAGTGTTGCCAAATGGAGGGAAATTTCCGGTTTTGCGGGAATTTTTATGTTCAATCGGGAAAAAAGGAGGAAAAGAAGGGAAATTTTCTAAGAGTACAAACAATTGTACGTACAAGTTGCACGACAGTTCGGAGAAATTATTTAAACCAATATGTGTAAATTTTATGTAGCCGCAATATTTGAGGTCCGATCTTAATAAAATCACCCACAATATTTTTTACCGCCTAACAAAATTAATGTTGGTATTAAATGCGCAAACCATATGTATATCAAACTTGAAACACAAAGATGATTAAAAAAAATGTTTGCCATTTTACACTACAGCTGCTTATCAAATGCAAGACAGGTTGCCCTTAAACAGTGATTTTTTTTAAACCCTAGCATTTCTAGCTCCAGAAAATGCTTTCAACTTAAAAACCAGATTAGATATAACAAATGTGGCATTGCATTTTAAAAATACCATAAATTTAACCGGTTTAAGTGTGGGATAGCAGAATTTACCAACTTAGTTTACTGAAAATGAAATTACGGGATTGAAAGATATGTCATTAGACAAAATGTGGCTCAAAATATCCGAAACAAGAAATTTTAACGATGAAGCTGTTTTTCGCAATTTACGAAAAATTGGCATCTTTAGTTTTATTATTGCCTCATTCAAACGCCGAGGCTGAGAGAATATTTGCTATGGTGACGGATATTAAAACCAAGAAACGTAACCGCAACGGGGAACAAGCCTTAAACGCAATGTGTATGTTAAGGAGTGGTCTCCAAAAAGGTAATAATTCCTGTGTAACCTACCAAATTAACGACGATCATTTGAATTTGCATACTCAAAACATGTACTCATTTAAGTAAAGGTGAGATTTTATTATTTTTATTTCTCTTTCCGAATTCAAACAAACAATAATTTTTAAATGTCCGTTATTTTTGATTGGAGGGAAATTGTCCCTGAAAACGGGAAATTTTGTCATGAGGAGAGGGAAAAAAGTTGCATGAGGTTGGCAACACTGCTGTAGGCCAGTCCCGACCCCCGATCAGTGTTGACGTATTTATGTGACGACAGAGCTGATAACAGTATCGACATTCCTAATTACTATAGTACCTTACTAATTGAACAGAATTGCCTGGAGGCTGGATCAGGATTCCGTTTCTTGCGCTGATTCTGTTCCTAATATTTTTGAGCACTAGGGTGAGACTGTACCCTTGTTTTCAGACAATGTAGTCAGGTCACTCAAAGGGAAGATAATTATTGGTGGCTACCCTGAAACGCAGCCTCACGCTTTATAGTTTAGGCTTGGAAGGGTAGCACCGATGTGAATGAATCAAACAGTAAATGTCGATTGTTTTTATTACAAAAATAAAGTTCTAGTTATACAAATATAATTGCTTAGGAACTACGATTTAAAAGTGCAAAGTATATTTACGGTGACTATATAACATTTCATAACGTATATCAGCGTTAAGCCAGTTTATTTTTGCTTATATCTGCAAGTATATTACACTGAACTCTGATCAGTAGGTCGTTCATTTACGCAAGTTGCTTATTTGCAGTTGCTGCATTTAAACTTCGTGCATATAAAATCAAAATTGCATTTTAAACCTATGAACCGGATTTCGTAAATTTTGGAAATAAAATTTAGGTCTGTTTAATTCGAGATTAAACATATTGTCAAACTCCAAGTTAAGAACGAAAAAAGAAAGAAAGGAAAATATCTCCCTAAATACTCTACTTATAAATACACTACACTGTTTCTTAATTTTTGACATGGAATTTAAACTTATTTAATTCGAGATTAAACATTAATTAGTATACTAAACTTCAAATTAGCATGCAGTACTTGGAACTAAGTAAGTAAGTAAGTGTTAAAGATATATTTTCTCACCACTTTAAGACAATATTCTTTATTACGAAAAAATATAAAAAAATAAGGGGGCACATCTAACACATCGATATTAGATAGCTAAGTTCTTAACTTGTCCTGTGTCCTTAATTGTAACAACTTAAAAAACACCACAACGGTCTCCACCCGCTCAAAACCTCCTTGTTTTGTTCACGTACGGCGATAGACTGCCCGTTCCCCCTCCCGCACATCCGCTTGTCAACCCCGCGGCCCCTAGCGGCGCACATCCGTAGCACTCACCCGCGAAACGCTGAATTTAAAATATTTATCATTCGGCCATTCCTGATTTTACGACCTCCTGGTTCGTTGCTTGGGAAACGCTCGGATGTCCTCATTAATCTCCGCCTCCCTCCAACACGTAATCCTTGAACCGCAATGGCCTCCCCACCTCTCGCTTCGTTCGAAGGTTAACCGGTCTCGCTGCCATCGTTACAGCACCTGATCTTGTTTGACCCACTTCGGAATCTGGCGTTGCTCGCCTTGAAGCGGCGACCTTGACCTCGTTCTCGTCCTCCGCGCATGCGACGTTGTCACGTTTCTTGCCTCCACTAATCCGGATAGGTTCCTCTAGTTCGCTCGTAGATTCCTCCTCTCCGCTTTCATTCTCCACTGGATTTTTGTACACTTTCAACCTGGACACGTGCACTTGGGTCGTGAAGTTCCTGTTCGCACCATCTGCCACTGTATTAATCCTATAAGTGTCATTCCCTAAATCTCCGGTCACTGTGTATGGACCCTTATATTTTCTTTGTGTTTTTACCAGTTCCCCCGTGGAAACTGGCGGAGAACGCACGTAAACAATGTCCCCGACGTTAAATCCTTCGTGTTTATACCGTTTACGGTCAAACCGCTCCTTATATTTTATCTGCTCGTTTGTAACCTTTTCACGCACTTCGTCCTGTAACTTCGCTGGTAATACGTAATCGTCATTGTTTCCCGCGAATTCCCGTAAAGCACCATCGTGAAAGTTAGCTCGAAACCCATACAATGCTTCGAATGGCGTTTTCCCTGTAATTTTATTTACCACACTATTCGCGTCACGTTGTACTTCTTTTAAACAACTGTCCCACATTCGCTCCGTTTTCATTTTCGTTAAAATCGCCGGCGTAATGGTCCTATTCACGCGCTCGCAGACTCCGTTCGCTCGAGGATGTCTTGTGCTATTTAGCACGTGACGTATCCCATTACTCGCGCAATACTGTTCGAACCCGTCAGCTGTGAAGCTGGTTCCGCGATCCGTCACAATCATCTCTGGTAGACCAAAATCGTTCACAAAATCGCGCAAACACTTCAATGTACTGCTCGTTTTTGTGCTCGGCACCGCATAAAGTCTAATAAACCGTGTGAGAGCATCAATTACCACCAAAACGTGGGCATTCCCTCGCGCACTTTACAAAAAGGGGCCTAGATGGTCCAAATGGACTCTTCGGAGAAGGTATCGGGTGCAACTCTCCCGCTTGCTTACCTCCAGGTATTTTTACCAACAAGCATTCTACGCAAGAACGAATGTGCTGTCTGACGTAATGCCTCAGTCCAGCGAACCAATAATTTCTTAATATTAAATCCACTGTTCGCTCCACACTAAAATGACCCGCCATATCATGGAATTTAATTACCGTACTTTTCCGCATGCTAGTCGGGATTACAAAAAGTTCTCGAATTTTCCCGTTTGCCCCTCGTTGTAACATCATCCCCGCTAAACCAACTGCACTCGCGTCCGTATGCAGTTCTGTATACGAACTCGGATTATACAGCTGCAAGACCGGCGCTGACGTCAAAGCGTCCTTCAACTCGTCAAAGGCCACCTGCTGTTTGTCTGTCCACATAAACACATAGTCTTTCCGCGTTAAATCGCTTATCGGTCTCACTTTCACCGCATATCCTTTCACGAAGCGTCTAAAAAAAACCTATTAATCCCAGCCATCGTTTTACTTCACGCACATTTCCCGGTCGCGGAAAATTCTCTATGACCTTCACTTTCGCTGCACCTGGGGAAATTCCCTCCGCAGATAATTTGAATCCTAAAAAGTCCACGCTTGAAGCACCAAAATGACATTTGCGTAGCTTCATCGTAAGATTCGCGGCACGGAAGGCCTCGAACACTTGTAACCGCTCCAACATATCGTCCCAGTTTTTTGCTGGTATCAGCACGTCATCTAAAAATGCCATCGCGACCTTGTTCCTCAAAGGCCCTAGTACTCGCGTCATTAGCCTAGGAAAGTTCGATGGACTATTGCACAATCCGAAACACATTCGCGTGAATTCCCCCGTTTCATCTGGCGTAACAAAAGCTGTTTTACACCTAGACCCTTTCGCTAACGGTAACTGAAAAAACGCGTGTGCTAAATCCAAGGTAGTGAACATTGTACACCCTGCTAAATGTTCAAATTGATCATCCATGTTCGGCAATGGATAATGTTCTTTCACTGTCTGTTGGTTCAACTTTCGAAAATCTACCACTAGCCTTGGTTCGTGTAAACTTTTGGCCACTAATAACACCGGTGACGCGTATGGCGAAGTGGTATCTGTCGCAATACCATTTGCCTTCCACTCGCGCACGATTTTTGCGATGGTTTCTCGCTCGTGTGCAGTCACCCGATAAGCTCTCGTACGCACCGGCACGTTATTGTCGATTATGTTCATTTCCATTAACTGAGTACAACCTAGTTCGCTTAAGTTTTGCGCGAAACACCCCCGAAATTCGTTCACCAAGCTTGTTAGGTTCCGCAAATCTCGCTCCGATATTTCTTCACTCACGTTTAATTGTTCACTTGTAATCGCTTCTCTGCATAATTCTATTTCCATCACGCTCATTTCTTGTCCACAAATATTCTTCGAATCAATGTTCACACCGAATTCCCGAATTTTGTCTATCTTTTCGCCTTTCACTACGAAGTTTGCATCGTCACTTTCGTTGGCTACTGGCACCGTGAATTTGCCTCCATTTATGTCCACACTCACGAAGTTTATGCTCCTGGGTTCCAAACTTTGATCTTCCGCAGCAGTTATCTCTACTGATTGTGTGGCAACTGGCAAATTAATTTGCGCAAACGGTTCCTCACTACGCAAACCAAAATGCAGTGCATCGTCTACCCGCACATATGCTAACTCAGGGTGTTCGGTAAAGTTCTGCCCCAGCAATACACGTAGATTCTGTACCCCACACGGAACCACGTAAAAATTCACATCTTCTACGTTAATTCCATCTAGATTCACTCTAGCTTTCGCAAAACCTTTGCTGATTACCGCACTGCTTCCGAATCCTGTCAGTCTGTTTTCCGTTTTTTCAACTTTTAATTTTAAATCTCTCGCGGCTTCCTCAGTCACTGTGCTCACCGTAGTACCAATGTCAATGAAGCATTTTATCGCTTCTTGCTCGTTTATTTTAACATTCCGTATGAACTTCGTTGCCGCACTTTCTGCTAAATTCTTCGGTTCAGTCCCTATTCTCTACACTTGATTCACAGATTCACTTCTCTGCGTCACACGTTCTGGACATTCTCTGCTGTTGTGGTCAGGTTTTTTACAATTAAAACATACCACTTTTCTCGGTTTAGTGCATTCTCTGGCTAAATGCGATGGTTCACCGCAGTTGAAACACTTCCACTTCTCCTTCTTCACTTCAGGATGCTTTTGTGCACCCGGTATGGCTGGTTTCGTTGCTTCCTGAGGTTCACTTTTCACCCCGACGAAGCTGCTGCTATTGTTTTGGGGTTTGTGTGGCTTTTCACTTTTTTCTGCCCGGAAACGTCCACTCGCATCACCGATTTCTTCGCACTCTTGCAAGTCCTGTAACAACTCCACTTCGTTACCTTGAGTTTTTCCCATTGCCACATTACACAAATCCTTGTTCCACAATCCTACTAAGATTTGCGCTTTGGTTTCTTTAAAACTTAGCTTAACGTCCTTACACAATTTGAATTTTTCGTGAAAGTAGGAATTTATGCTTTCATTCCGACTCTGCACCCTCGTTGTCATTCGCTTTCACTTCTCCGTTTGCGACAACTCTCCACTGAACATTTCTTCAAATTTCTCCGCGAATTCGTCGAATGTTTTTAACTTCTCCCAGTTACTTTTATGCCAATGTTTTGCACCTCCAACCAAATGTGTACGAGCTGTTTCCAAAGTGAAAGCATCTGGCCACCGGTGCAATAGCTGCATACTTCTTATGTTAGCTATCCACCTTTTTGCTTCACTTTTACTTTCTCCATTAAATGTACTGATTGTCCTCGTTAAATCAGGCATTATGTGATATGCCATTTGATTTCCTGTAACCGCACTCCCGGCACTACTCGTTTGCCCGGCTGTCACTTGTGTGATAAGTCTTTCAAACAAAGCGTCTCTTCGCCTGTTCTCTGCTGTCATAATCTGCATCATTCTGATTACATCACTGTCAGTATTCACTCGATTATTGTCCGCGTTCGCGTTCACCTCCGGCGTGTTAAAGCTTGAACTTCCCGCCCGATCCAAATTTCCCACCTGTTCACCCAACATGATGAGGTCGTCGCTCTCGCTGTCACTACCTCTCACTCCCCCACTTCGTCCCTCGCGTTCACAGCGCAGTTGCAAAAGCGCCTGGAACCTCTCGAACTCGTCGGTCATCCTCTCGAGAATCTTCGTTCGCTTCCCTAAAATGTTCCAATCACGTTCGCTTTTCCCCTTCTCGTCGACGTGTCGCTACGTCACTTCCTTTCTCGATGCACAAGATGTTCACGCCCCTAACGGTCAAATTACAGGCTGGCGCTCCATCCGTAATCGGCCATGTTGACACGTTACCACAGCACTTGAATATTCCGTTTTTCTTGCTTTTTCGCTCGCCTTGGGCACTTGTGGACACGTCCCTCTGCTCTATTTCCCCCGGAAATCACGCAGACACGGAAGTATCCCACTTCTGAACTATGTTAAAGATATATTTTCTCACCACTTTAAGACAATATTCTTTATTACGAAAAAATATAAAAAAATAAGGGGGCACATCTAACACATCGATATTAGATAGCTAAGTTCTTAACTTGTCCTGTGTCCTTAATTGTAACAACTTAAAAAACACCACAACGGTCTCCACCCGCTCAAAACCTCCTTGTTTTGTTCACGTACGGCGATAGACTGCCCGTTCCCCCTCCCGCACATCCGCTTGTCAACCCCGCGGCCCCTAGCGGCGCACATCCGTAGCACTCACCCGCGAAACGCTGAATTTAAAATATTTATCATAAGTAAGTTCATTTATTTCGTATCATATACTAGTACATAGAATCATTATTATTATTATATCTTAACTTATTTATCATTAATAACATTAATATTAATAGTATTGTTTCACAAAGCTGCTTAAATATTTTTTAAAACTATAAATATTTTTCATTTTTTTACATCTTGAGGAAGCGAATTATAGACTTTCAGTCCCTTGTAATGCAGATAATTTTGTGTATTCGCTTTATTTAATTTAGGCAGCCTAAAATCAAATCGATTCCTTGTTTTATATTGATGAACGTCAGCATTTAGTATCAAATGATTCGACATATAATTTGGTAATAAATTATTAACACCTTCGTAAATCAAAACCATTGTATTAAAATAAATACGCTGTTTGATACTTAGACATTGTAACGTATTCAGCATTAACTTAATATTCCTATATTTATAGCATCGTAAAATACTTTGCATCGCTTTGTTTACTTGTTTCTGCAACCTTTGCAAATTCATTTCGCAACAAAGAAAGAGAATATTTGCACAGTAATCAAAGTGTGGCGCAATGATGCTTTTATAGACTAGAATTCTAGCATTAATACTTAGTTTACTAGCTACCCTTTCTAAAAATCCTATTCTTTAGCAACTTTCTTAATGATAAAATTTATATAATTACGAAAAGTAAGTCTATTATCTATAATAACTCCCAGATATTTAATTTCAGGCACTTGTTCTATTTCTAGACCGTCTATTTTTACTTTAACAGTTATATTTTCAGTAGAAATATAACAAGTGCTTGAAAAATTTCCGGAAATATTTGGAAATATGTTCTTCAGCTATTTTTTCAATAAGAGCATGAGTGCATGCCAACTGAAAAAATCCCGACTCCGAAGGAGGAGGGATTTTTTCTTGGAGGCATGCACGAATGCTTTTGTTGAAAAAAAAATAGCTGCATAACATATTTCCAAATATTTCCATAGGGAAATTTGTTGAGCACGCGTTATATTTTGATAGAGAATATCACGAATGAAAAAACACAGTAGCAACAATCAGTATCGGCCTACTGACTTTGTTCAGAGCTTCATTGTTTCTAAATACTTTGATGACAGTGACAGAAGTGGAAATTTCCCGGTAAATTTCCGATTATCAATTTTCGCCGTTACCATGGTAACTTTCGAACTAAATTTGCATAAGGGATATTCTCACTATTAATTTTATTTGACACAATTATGCACTTTGTTTTGGCAATAGTTAATTTTAGTTTATTGATTTGTAACCACTGTGAAATTATCTCAAGATCTGTAATTATGTTGTTGACGGCATCAGTAGTATTTTCAGCAGTTACACAAACTGACGTGTCGTCAGTAAACAAATTTAGCGAGCACTGTTTGACATTTATTTCCAGATCATTGATGTACAGTAGAAAGAGCAATAGATCTAATACGGATCCCTGAGAAACCCCCAATGTGTTAAAAATTTCCGTCGCTTCCTCTTCATCATACACAGTTGCTTGAGTTCGCGAAGATAGATAACTTTCTAACCATTGTTTCTCGATTCCCTGTATTCCATATTTGTCCAGTTTTGTAATATTCTTTTCTATCGATGTTTCAAAAGCACGCTTATAATCTAGAAACACGCCCACTACACTTTTATGTTAATCAAGTTAACTTTTCCAATTCGCCTAAACTAGTTTTAATGCCGTTTCACACGAATGCTTGCTTCTGAATCCGGATTGTTTGCCACTTATAATCTTATTTGTTTTGATAAACTCTTGCAATTGGTCTTTGACAATTTTTCTAAAATTTGTTCATACACCGGCAACGTATTAATTAGTCTAAATTCTTCACATTTCTTTGTACTCACAATTTTTCTGATAGGAATTACTTTGGATTTTTTCCAGGATTCTGGGAAAATTCTACTCTTTAACGACTCATTTATTAATTTCATGAGAGGATTTTCTATATATGCAGTGGTCGGAATTTACCGGAACGGACCGGAACGGCGTTCCGGTTCGTGAAATATTATCAAGAGTCGTTCCGTCTCGTGAAATTTCATCAAAATCCGTTGCGTTTCGTGAAAAGTTTTCCAAAAAGAGATGGAAAAGAAAGAAGCAAATATAGCGGCGGCGTTCACAAAATGATTGCATCAGTACAATTTGTCAGCAACTTTAGCACAATAGTCTGATGCTCTCGATGAATTGAGCGAAATGTATTATCTTTTACGTTACCTTACAATATTTAGAGTTCTGAATTTTGTTGAATTATTTTGATTTTATTGCCTATTATTGAGTTACTCTAGAAAGAAATGAATAAACTTTATTTTGTTGTATTTATACCGTTCTTGTTTTGCTTAATTAGGGTCGTTTTATTTTGAAATAAAATATTAAATTAAACTGGTTTGTGTCGACTATTGACGGAAAAAACACTTATTATTATCAACATTATTATTATTTTCCGCAAAAATTTTCGCCTGCGGCGCACACGGGAGGCATACCCCCGGTCCCCCCCCACAGCGTTCCGGTTCGTCAAAGTTTACATTCCGACCACTGTATATATGGCAATGCATCTCTGAGAACCTGAAAAGAAATGCCATCTGTGCTACCCTTTCTTTTTATGCTCGTTATTGTTTTCTCAAGATCGATTAAACAAATCTCCTTAAATTTAAAAATCTTAACAAGATCAGGTATGAATGCCTCTTCAAAATCGGTGTTTACTATATTACGATTTATGCCGACAATACTATTTATGAAGTACTGGTTAAAATTTTCAGCTATATCTTTGGAATCGGTTACTTCTACTTCTTGGAATACAATGTTTTTCAGTGTAAATTCTACTTCCGGTTTTTTAATTATATGTTTAATAATTTTCCACATATTTTTTTAATCGCCTTGACTTTCCTTAATTTTGTTTTCATAGTAGCGATTTTTCTTTTCTTTAATAAAATTGCTATATGTATTTGTTTCTGATTTCTTTATAATGTTTCCGATTATTTGCATTTGCAGATATGTATAACGTATCTCTATATTTTTGTAACCGTTGTAAATCAACAGAAAACCATGCGTTAGAATTTTTTACTTTGCTAATGCGGTAAGTAATCAGGTTAGCTAAACACTTATGTAAAGACTGCACAATGTCTGCAGCTGCAATGTGTACATTTTTTACTCATATCGTAATTATAATTAGGTAGTTTATTTAATAAAGCAGTTTGTCAGTAGTCATCAAAAAATTTCCTACGTACCGTTTTGAACTCTCTGGTTATGCATTATTTACGAAATCTAAGCTCAATTTCAGTGGTCAGTGATCTTTGGTGAATTTAGGACATCAATATTTAGATTCGAATTGTTAGTTATTATCAAATCTATGTCTCATGCCTAGATGTTGAATTAGAGTTGTTAAACATTTTGCATAGAAACTGTCATTGGACATGTCAATATTAAAATCACCTATAATTAAATCTTTGCTGTGGTCTGATACATATTCGTCACACCATTCTTCAAATTTCATTAAAAATGCACCATCACTTGAGCTCGGAGAATGGTACACTACCGTGTACATACCTTGATGAAACCCTTTTGTTATACAGATTGAAAGTAGCCATAAGTTCTTGTTATATGCGATATTCGATATTACCTTAAATTCGATATTATTTTTCAACACTATAACTACGGCCCCGGTCTTTCGACTTTGAGAATGACACCTTATTGTACTATACCCTGGAAATGTATTTCACAATCATCTATCTCATCTGTAATGCGAGCTTCACTTAAGAATAGCAACGCTGGGCACCTCCATAAGATTAAAATTTCCAATTCTTCTATATAAGCCGTTCACGACCTTTTTGGGACAGAGTTGGCTATGATTTTTTCTTTTCATGTTGGAATAACTGATTCGATGATGTAGCGGATGCAACTTTTTTTTTCTGTCAGTGTCTGTTCGACATTTTCTTGCCACCACATTGCCAGATTTAATATTTTAATATTCGTAAGAAAATAAATGATTTATCAAATGTGTAAAAATAATTTTAATTTCCGTCAAAGGAAATGTCAAAATGCCCAAAATAATTTTGTTGCAACAAAAAATTTCCACTAAACGATGCTACTTCCAATTTAAGGACAGACCACATTTAAAAGAAAGCGAGTCGATGTGGAGACTAGAGAATATCCGGCAACAATGTACCTATTCAGAAAATATAACCTTAAACTGAAAACAACCTAACCTAACACAAAAATTGTCAATTTCCATGAGGGAGTTTAGTTGCAACAGAGGTACTGCCAACAAAATTACTAGATGGTCATAGCCTCACCTGACCCAAAAATATCGTGAACGGCTTATATGTTTTAACCAAGAACACTATACTAAGGACACGCAACTCCCGTTTCGAAGCGGACCTCTAAAAGCTGACAAGTAAGGCGGCCGTGGTGTACAATTATTCATTCACAAAACTCGTGAACTGTCAATGTCAAACATTTGCTGAGTGTAATTGGAAATTCGGACCATGTTTTAACAATTAATAACACACTTGAAATACACTCCATTGGATTAACAACCGTAAACTGACTTTTAACCGCGATTACAGGTTAATTTAGCTAGCTTCCAACTCTCGAACGGCAGTACACGTAGATATAGTGACCTTAATTACACGCTGTCGACAGCGCCGCGACGGCTATCCCCGACATAAAGGCCGCTTTTATATACAGCCGTCATAGGGAGTTGCATCTCCTTAGTATAGTCTTCTTGGTTTTAACATACTTTGGGAATTGAAACATATGATTTCAGCACTTCTTTCGCCTACTCTAAAAACTCAATTTTGCTTCTAGCTTGTTCCAATTTACGTTTAAAAACTGCACAGTTGGTACTCCAAGCTGGATGATTTGTGTCTAATTTCATTCTCAATTTTTCCACTGAATGTGCACAGTTTACACATTTTAGCTCATTATCTGTCGCTCGACATTCACTCAATAGATGTGACCCTGAACATTTTGGGCAAGCTCTGCCTGCATTCGCTGGCTTTGTAATTAAATCCACTGCACGGAAAACACCTGGTGACCTCTACAGCATCGTAAATTCTGCATCTATCCCAACTAATGTTTAATTTTTCTTCTCTCATCATTAACCTGTACGCCATTGCATTAACTTCTGCATACACCGTATAATATCTTCTTGCAGCTTTACTTTTATTTTCTTTACTATATACTACGTACTTTAAAGTCAGCCTCTTGCACATCTAAATAATTGTTTTGATATTTTATCTTCTATGACAATTTTTCGCTTAATCCAACTATTTTGATCCTGGGTTATTTATTTTCGGGATGGTTACTTCAGAATTTTCTCCAAGTTTGCTTGTTACCTTTTCTTGTACTTTGTTCACTTCTTCTCTATTTTTACACTCTATTACAATACCACCTTTGCTAGCATGTTGAAGTTCTGAAAATTCTAAGTCAGTAGGATCAATGGATCTTTTATTTCCTTTTTCGTGTCCGTACTTGCTTGTTCCTGATTCATTGGCTGTATTAAGACAACTGGATCGTGTTTCTTAATTTTAAGTTTTTCAGCATAACTCATTTCTGCCGTATCTTCCTTTTCAATTACTTGTTGAATGCTGGTTTGTATTTGTTCGTTGCGAGAGTTTATAATGCCGTGTAACTCAACTAATTTCTGTGATTGATCCTTCACTTTCTCGTTCTGTTCGCTTAATTGTCCACATTCGCTGTTCCAAGCTTCCTTCATTTTCTCTAATACACTCCCCATATTATGATTTATCTTATCGGCGCACTGTTCACAAAACCAACCGATCCACTTAATCGTCACTGCCAATGTTCACACATTTTGAATGGTAATTTTTGTCTTATATGCCAGCACATGGCAATATTTTGTCCGTTCTTTTTAGTTCAGAAAAACACTTTCCACAATTTCCCGCCATTGTTTTTTTCATTTCCAAATGGACAATACTTGCCCAAAGATTAACACTGTAGATTTTGACACACGTCTGCATCCGACAACGTTCACACTACTACTCACAAAACAATAAACTAATCTACTACTGCCCATATATGTAATACCTACTATATTGCTAGCGGCTATGAGTGGGAAACTCACGGAGGAAGTGAGACAGACAACCAACTCTTCAATGTATAATGGTGAGCTGTGCGCAAGCGCGGCGGCGTCGTCCGCCCAATGGGGAAGTGGTCAAGTTTAAAATTCGCTTCTAAAGGCGGAGTTCGAATTCTCACGCATGCGCACGAGAGGCGTTATACTCTAAGTGAAGTTATGTCGGCGCCGTAATGTCTTCGGGCGTTCCGAGGCCCTACTAGCAATATATCTATAATAACGGGTGTTCATAAACAGTCGTCATCCCAGTTGCTTTGAAAAACAAAATGGTATGTCTTTGATTAATTCATGCAACACAATGAAACGTCATTGAGTACTGTCATAGCGCATTTTTTCTCAATTTTAATAGACATACGTTTCTGAAGTCAAAACCTACTGGGATGACGACTGTTTATGAACACCCGTTACATATATGCTACTGCCATAGCCAGCTTCATCTGTTTCCGCTCACGCTCAGCGGGTATGAATGAAGCTGGCCATGCTACTGCACTAGTAGTGATCATAACTATGGTCGTGATTGGTCAAAACAAAGTCATCATTACAACCATCTGAAAATCAAATATTTTTTCAAAATTGTGAATTTGACATTTGGTATGAATCCCAAAAATATAAAAGTGGATAAAAAGGCTGGCCTGCAACGTTTATTTGAATTATTTATATAGGACGAAATTATTGTAAACACGATCAGTCACATAAGCTTATATGTTCCTAGTGTAAAACTAAGTTTGAGTTCAGATCGCCATCTACTGCATTCTTATTTAAAATTTAGTATAATTACTTCGGATTTTACTGCTTGTAGTGCTCGTCAAGTAATAAACAACCTCTGCAGACATGTTCACTATCCAGGGCATAAAAAGTTGTTATTGTTGTTTTGACTTAGAACTAGAACTAGAACAATCCCTAATTGAAATTGTTATAAGTATATTTAAAAATATGTGCCGAACATTAATCGTTTCAGGATATTCGTAAACAGCATGGAGTCTAATTTGTGCTTTGAGCATCGTTTGCGCAGCCCATTTATCATTGTCAACATGGACGGTTTCAGTGCCCCAGCTAGTTATGACGGATTGGTGAGAGACTGGTTAAACGTGCATTAAAACCAACATTGGACTGGCGGTGGTGGACTTGTTCAATGGCCAGAAATTAGACTTTTGGATTTTGATATTTGGGGTTATCTGAAATCAGAAGTGTACACAACACCGCTGGGCATCCGACACGAATTATTAGAACGCATTAAAAATGCTTTGAATATGTTAAAGAATAACGTAGAAATGCTAAATCGTGTGCAAGAAGCCATCGTGACGCCCTACCAGAAATGCACAAAAGTTGGTGGAGGTCGTTTTGAACATTTAGTATAATGTGTTTGATTTTATTTACATGAACATTAAAATTATTACTCCCCTTTTTTTTGTTAATTTCTTGTTTATTTTGTTGCATCAATACAAGTTCGTATTTCTTCTGTAACATACTGTAACTTGATACGGAGTCGAAAAATGTATACGTTTATATACAATTTTTTGATCAGAATAATATATTTACTATCTACAAAAGACTGCGGAAAAAACAGGACGCCCTGTATATTATGAGTATGACATTACAAATTAAAGCAAGTGGAATAGAAATAGCCAATTTTCTTCTATTTCAATTTGTTATGTTTTTTAATAAC